>JBBPCY010000130.1:22128512-22158497 GCA_037974405.1 Brachyalestes nurse | reverse complement strand
TTTCCTGTATCCAAAGTAATCCCACACCACAGATGTTGACTTTTTTTGGGCACCAAGTCCTCCTGTGCTGAACTCATTATCCCTGGTTCTGCAGCCTATTTGTTGTTAAGCTCAGTGTCCTGTTCTCGCGCGCTGCGTTGTGATTGCTTCAAATAGCACACCATGGGAAAAGTCTGGAACGCGCAAAAAAAATCGCGCTGTAAGGCGATTTACAAATCGCGCATTGTCACATCATGATTTCGATATGATTTCGATTAATCGCTCAGCCCTAAACAATACCTTGCTCAACGGTACCTCAGTGGTGCCACTGGCAAGTCCTGGGATTCAAATCAACAACCCATGACATTCTGATCACAGGGGCAAATCCCTAACCGCCAGGGTAGCGATTTAATTACAAAATGACTTTTTTAAAAATTAATACAAGAATGAGTACATTTCACCTGTCTTTACTTTTTAGCTTTCCAGCAAAAAAGAATAAACAACAAAAAAAGAAGAACAATGTGTTACTACCAGATGCCACTAACGAGTCTTTTCAAAAATCAATAATTTTCTTTTCATGCAAAATCTTTCACATTTTCTCCAGCTCTAGGTTCTACCCTTAAGATGCAGTGTGGCCTTTTCTCGGGTTAAGTCATTAAGTCGCTCTAGGTTGGATGCTGGGTTGAACATGCAAATGAAAAATCAACAAAGAAAATATTTGTCAACAAGGTTTATTGTTGACATTGCTAATAATGCTGATCAAATCAACCCAGCTCACATTCTCGCATACAAATCCCAAGATATTTAGCCTTAGCTGTGAGCATTTCTATTCTAAACACACTGCAGCTGTTTATCAACATCCACAATGTCAGCCACTGCCAACACTACTTTACATCCTCATCCAACAAACAGCGCACAAAAATAAGATGACCATCGCACTCAGTTTTCTCCCTACTGAGTAAGAGAAATGCTTATAGCGTGCAAAAAAAAAAAAAAGCACAAATAAGTTAACAGAGGTGGACATGAAGTGATGCAAGCTGACAACTGTGACGGCACTAATGTAATCAACAAAACAGATTTCCTTCCTCTTCCTACAAAGGCAAAAACATTTCCTTTGAACTTCTCATGTATCTGCAGCCATAATTGTGTATGTAGTGGGGGGTGCGTGAAAGTGGTGGGCGAGAATGGTGGGCGAGAATGGTGGGCAAGGGGGGGAGGGTAAAACATAAATGATGGACTGGTGGAGGCAGCTACTGCAGAATGGCGGAGTGAACTGGGTGAACCCAGCAACAGCAGTTGTGAAGGAACAGGAGGGGGAGGGGAAGGGAGGGGGAGAGAGAGAGGGAGAGAGGACATGTTAACACATAGGGTTATGTAATTTCAATGCAGGCTGCAGTGTGCTCTGTCTGGTCCTAAGGGTTTTAAGGAGCTGGGTGGGGGGTGGGGGGCTATATGGAGACAAAAGACAAAATAAAGGCAGAATACATCCATAATGAAGTCAGGCATAGCCAACTTGGCCGCGGTTTCTACAGCCCCCTTTAAGACTCCCTCCCACCAGGACAATAATGAGGACAGACTCCATATGGGGGACATAAGCTCGACTGCAGCTGAGCAGAGGAATGCCTACCTAACCTGATAACAAAGCCCCGTCAGACGTGCAGACATCGGCAGACGACACAACCAGACCCAAAACACAACCTCCACTGAGTGGGGGGAGGTGGAGAGAGAGAAAGCTTGAGTGGGTTGACATTATGTGATGCTGTCATAGAGTGAGCCATGGCACACAAAGGCATTCCCTTGCTGCAAAGCTGCTAGCAGCAGTTACTATGGGGATGCACTTGACCGCAGACAGATACGAGGCAAACACTGCCGCCGCTGTCTGGCTGGCAGGCTAATTCTCAGACCGCTTCAGAGCTTCCACATCCATCCACTTCACAGTGATTGCTTTACAGCAAGAAAGAGAGACACTCCATGCAGGATTTGTGTCTAGCCATTGTGGCAGATATAACTACAACACTAGGTTTGTTGTGTCACTAATAGAAGACTGCCACGCTTTCTTAGTGGTGATTACAGGGGCCAGCTTGGCCATCCATTCCAAGATATGTGGTAGGGTTATCTAGAAACAATATAAAAACAATTTTAACTGAAATGGTTTCCTAGGCAACACAAGGCTGTAACTTAATGCCTTCGGTGAGTATCCACTAAAGTAGATGTGGAAACCTGTGTAGTTTACCAATACCAGTCCCTACCAGCAGGCATGGACACTTAACCTCCAAAAACATGCTGACAGTTGAAAAACGCGGCTCAGATGTCGCAGGCGATGGAGCAACAGTTCACAGAAACCTCCCCACAGGATCATTTCACTCCTGCACACTCACATGCAGGCCTCACACCGATTATACATAGTACTAGAAGAGGAACAGGTGTTGTCCCCCTGCAATTTACACAGAATTGTAATAATACAATACCATGATAGAAAACCCCTCTGGGCAGTTATAAGTCAAACTTTATGAACTATTTAGCTGAAACTGTGTTAAGAGCTCAATACAGGGATGTTTGTTTTTCACAGGACAACAAGAATTTTTTATGCGATGCTGTGAGATGACCAGTACTAAGTGAGAGGACACAAGACTCTATATTCTCACCAGCACCATAAATGTAAGAAACTCAACAACATTCCTTCAGCTTAACCTCATTATATGAATAGTTTACCACGTCAATGTACACTGTAGTAGCTGCTATTAAAAGCCGGTCCCAAAAGAAAACACTGCTGGGAAACGGCATTGGAAATATGCCTCCTTACCTGCAGCGGTCTCCAAATGCACAGCAGCCTTTCTGAAAGAACTTGCAGATCATGGCTGGCTTGCTGCTGCTACGGTCATGAGAGTATCGACAGTTGTCACCCTCTTTGCAGAGACCATGCATGAAATACCTTTCAAAGAAAGGAAAAGAGATGATGACGGAGAAAACAATGTGTTTACTGCTATAGTTTTTTCATCCATGTTGCAGGTGAGTCTGGTAGAAGACTTCAGCCGCTTGTTTTAAATGAGACAGAACATGTTTTATGTTTTGAATGTTTTATCTTTAAACAGATACAAAACAGGGTGAGTTATTTCTCTCGTGACCAGAGAGACATATTATCACATATTCAGGCATATTCAGTCTCCTGGCAAAGTAGGAACAATGATTTCAGCCCATTGTTTGGGAGAATAAATTAGAAGAATTATGCACTTGCTATTTTTCAGTAAGTCCATTGAGTCCATTGTTTCCCAGGGTTAGGTGGTACATCAACAGCTACAGTGAAACAATAGGGCTCTGCTAGGCTAAAAAACTTAGTCGTGGGCAAATGTCTATTTTGTAAACGGACCGACTAAATCTGAGCATGGGCTGTAATGGTGTTGTGTGAAGGAGAGCACCCTGAGCCGTGTCTGTGTCTCGGTTGTAGTCTTGTTTACTCCGAGGCGCTGTTGCTCCAGAGCGCCTGCTGCTATCGGGTTATCACAACAACCCAGCTCCCACCTCCCCCGGACTAAGCTGTCCCACCGGGCAGCCGAGCCGGGACCTCTCGGTCTCAAAACCCACCGACACCGTCTGCCTTTCGAACGCTGAGACCCACCTGCAGGTAACGTGTTTGGTCCAGCCTCCCGCCGTGCCCGGAGCTGCTGCTGGAGCCGCCGCTGCCTCCGCCATTGCTGTTTATGTTGAAGCCCAGCAGCCGGATGTTCCGGCGAGCCGCTCCGACACGAGGCAAGACGAGGCTCTCCCCACCAGGGGGCGACACAAGACAGCCTCCAGCCTACCACCACCAGGGGGCGAAACAAGACCCTTCCAGTTCATCACCACCACCACCAGGCCCCTCCAGTGCATATTGGCCCCTCCAGTGCAGGGTATGAGTAGTATGCTAGTGAAAACCCAAATGGAAGGGTGATACTCTTGATACCAAAGACCTGCATCCCTCCTCCTATACTATATGGACAAAAGTATTATGATGCTCTTTTTAATTCAGGGTTTGTTCTAGACCCATTACTTCCAGTGAAGCTCAGTCTTAAAGCTTCAGTATATCAAGACATTCTGGGAAGCACCATACTTCCAACTTTGTGGACACAATTTGGGGTAGAGTGTGTTGGGAGAAGGATGCTGAGGCTGGAGCTGCAGGGAAGAGGAAAAGGAAGGCCTTCTAGGAGGTTTATGGATGTGGTGAGGGAGGACATGCAGGCGGGTGGTGTGAGGGAGAAAGATGCAGAGGAGAGAAGGAAATGGAGACAGTTCATCCCCTGTGCCGACCCCTAATCAGGAGCAGCCGAAAGTAGAAGAAGACCAGGTATGACCAGTACAGTACAGCCCGTCTCTTTATGGAGTCAAAACGCAAAATAGGGGGAATCTTGATACCAAAGGCCTGCAGCCCTTCTTCTAGTCCTGGTCTGAAAAAAATAATCATAACAGAAGCAGGTTTTTAGAAAGGCATACAAGAAAAGTAAAGTGGCCCCTTCCAGCCACGTGTGAACACACCACAGTACAGCACACACTGTGAAATTCTTTCTCTGCGTTTTGTGGACACAGTTTAGGGAAGGGCCTTTTCTATTCCAGCATGACTGTGCCCCAGCACACAAAGCAAGCTCCATAAAGACATGCATGGATGAGTTCGTTGTGGAAGAACTTGACTGGTCCGCACAGAGCCCTGACCTCAACCCCATCCAACACCTTTGGGATGAACTGAAACTGTCCACATTCTTTAACCAAAACAGCGCACAAATTCCATTCTTCTTTCATGGTTGGTAACACCCAATGCTATGCATAGGTAACGTTTAAAAGCAGACGCCTTCAACCGCTGTCGCTCCGCAAGTTGCTGGCTCCACGGAACACGGCGCACCCACACTGGGAACTGAAACTCCACAAAATGAAGATGAGCCTGTTACACAATCCTACTGCTCTGCACCCGTGTCAGGTACTCCAAACCTCTGCCTTCAACAAAATATACAGTCCGTTCTGCCTGACTGAAATATCAGTATCAGTCTCAAAAAATTACTTGAATATTCTGTTGTCCGTGATATTATGTGTAAAACCACTGGGGAGGCCATGCAGTTCCTTGCAGTCAATGAACTGGTTCTGCGTGCTCACAATCACAGAGGTGGGGAAGAAGGACTAAAAAATCAAAAAACATGCCAAACTTGCAGGAATTGTAAAATACACCCCAGACAATGCAGAACACACCTGTAATTCAAAATGAAATAATTGAGACTCTTGCCAAAATGGATGCTAAAAGATCTCTGTAGTGATTAGATTTGTCCAGAACTCCCTGAAGAACAATTGATTGGCTTAATTGAACTGAATTAGCTTGATGCTAAATATATTTGTAACCAAATTCTGTCACATCTCTCTGAGCTACCTTACAACCTAGACAGTTTAGTGTGTCAGTGTTCTGATGGTGCTTCTGTCATGTCTGGGGGAAGGGGTGATGTCCAGGCTTTGTAACAGAACAAAAGTTGGTAAGTACATTCCATATGTACCATTTAGTCGTGATACATGCAATGGAAACAGAACCGCTAGCACAGAAGTTCTTTAACTGGTCAAATTAATTGAACACATTTTGTCACAGACATTATGTTTCACACACATACAATACACCCACACTGAAAAGACTTCTAGAAATACGATGGACCAGTCATTATCATGTGGGAAATTTCCATTGTTACGGCAGAAAGTGGACAGTACAAAAGTAAGAGCAGCAAAAAACAATAAAATATAGGTATACACAACAGTATAGTACAAAAGGGCACACTATACAATAACACAAGGACAACTCATTTATGTGCGTCTAGTAAGTCGATGGGTACCATTAAAGTGTCGTATTTTGATACGCTGACCTGTAACCGAGTTGAATATTGTATTACATTACATTTTATTCATATAGTACTTTTTACAACTGTTGTCACAAAGCCGATTTACAGAATCCAGGTCCAAGACCCTCTGAGCAACTTCAGGGTTAAAAAAAGGACAGGTAGACAAGGATGTTGTACAATGGGATCATCACAGTGGGATTGTGTGCTGACAAAGTCTGGTATCCCTGCTGCAGTTTGCTGTAGCAGGAAAGTTTTCCACCACAGCTCCTCTGTTGCTGTGTTTTGAGGATGTATGTGACATCCACACACTTTTCCTCAATATGTCATCACACACCTGTTCAAATATTACCTGCATGTCCCCATGGCAACAGAAACTCACTGTTTCTCAGTGACCTTTGTTTAAAGAGACCCCAAAGAGCCAATTAGTCTAAAGTAATCTCAGAAAGCTTCAACGTTTAAAACAGCCAAGTGTTTTCACCTCCTTATTGTTTGCTGATAAAGTACAAAGTAAAGAAGCACTTAGACCTCCTCTGCACTTTGCTTTTTCTGTATCAAGGGGGCTTATGGGCCTTCGCAACCCAATAAACTGACACACACACAGTTATGAAGCGTTACTGTCTCGTTATTCATTCATTCACTGAGAAGAGCAAGTGTAAGTAAAATGTTCCAGTGAATTAACTAGCAGGATTTGGGCTATAATTTGAGTGGAACTGCTAATGTACAGTTATATGAAAAATGATGCCACGTTGGTCAAATGATGCCATGTTGGTGAAAGTCAATACATCCCCTACAGGAAACATATCACATAGTAAATCTAATAAATATTGTACCCTCTACAGTGGCCAGGGTTCTGCAACAGCCAGAAAATACAGTGGAAGTTTTTTTTTTCTCTCCAAACAGTTCTTGGTGATTATAAGCCTGTCAAAATGTAATTCATGTAGTAGGCCTTGATTTGGCCTACACAAACAAACCAGACATTTCTAAAAATGCAAATTAATTCAAAGATGTGCTCCGGTTGAATCAGTTTAATTAAATTCAGTTCAGTTCAGTTCAGTTCAGTTAATTTCAATTGACCTCAATTCGATTCAACTCAGTCCCTGTACCCTACGTCCCACACAAGCTGTAATAAACTCACACAGACAGAGCTGCGGAAGAAATCGGTGACTACACGCCCTCTCTCTGGTCCGGCTGGCTTTTAAGTGTGACAACTTCACTCAGGTTGAAAATATCCAGTACTGTTCACACTGTGTCAAAGTTTAATGACAAATGGCTCAATAGAAATGGTTGACGATAGTCTTTCCCTGTTAAAATAGTTAAATGTTTCTTCCCTAAAATGGAGAAACTGTTGTATATGGCTATTTTAAAAGAGTGTCTAGAACCAAAAAGTGTGCAGTGTTGCTATGAATCAAAGAATATTTATAGTACTATCAAAACCATTTTATAAGAGTTTGCTTTTGGACTCTAGAGAGATACAGAGCTACAACATACACACTGTACAGCTTAAATCAAACAGAAAGTCACACAATCGTATGCATGATAAACATACAATGAGGACTTCTATTGCCCTACACTCATTTGGTTCTTCTTCAGCTAAAAATTTATATTTAACATTGCCAATCACAAGGACGATCGTGGTACAAAGGTGATGACGGCGTTATGGTACAAAGACCTAGAAAGACTGAGCATGTCAGTCACGTAGTACCCTCCATCAACATTTCCCTTCTATCATTTAGACTGAGGATTAAAGGCCAAGGCTCTATGCCTGGTTACCAAATATACACCACCACACATGGACCAAACACAAACCCTTAGAGCAGAAGAATGATGTGTGTTTGGCATATTTTAAAAAGAGATGTGCCTTTGATTCCACTGCAAATAAAGGAACACATTCTCAGTTTGTTCTCTGATCCAGCATTAGTGTGCCGTACGTCTTGCAATGTTTTTCCATTCCACACTTCTTCCAGATCTACTCACGGTAACTAATAAACGTTATCAAGCAATTGTCTGGTCTGTTTTCAGCACATTGAGGTTTAGCTCATCTAGGCTTAAGCCACGGACATATAAAAGGTGTAGCGCTGATTAGATTGTATAAATAGCCATGTTGGACAGTACCTTGGTGCTTTTTTGAGCAAGTGTTTGAGGTACAACAGCTCACAAAGACTGAGAATGACACTTAGTTGGGTTTTGTTTTTGTTTTTGATGCTTGTAACGACCAGTCTTGAGTGGGTCATTAAAGTTAAGAAAGGTGGTCCTGTTCGGATGCCGTGGGTTCGTGACGGTGGCTTTGCATTGCGAACAAGAGGGCAGATGCAGCGTATACCTCATCAACTCAAGCACGTATTCAGTGGTTTCGAAAGTAGCAGGCGAACCTTGGATACGACTAATATTGATCATTTCGGAGGTATTGGCTCAGAACATCTAAAAGATGTTCACAGTCAGCAATACGGTCAATTCAACTCAGATGTGGTAAGGATGCTAATGTGCATGTGTGACTATGTTCCAATCAATAGCCTGATCAATTTATTGCATATCTGTAGCATCTGATCCAGTTCAGTTACACTCAAAAATGACCTTGAGAAAAAGAACGGATTATTTAAGAACCATACACAGTAGTTTCTCCGTCACAGAGAAGAACAATTTAACTAAGTTAAGACACCATTTATGCATTGAGATTGTTCTTTGCTTTGTAATTTTTCTTTATAAAATCATTACCTTTACTAAAAAACCCTATTTTAAATATGTGGAACTACAAGGCCAAGTTTGAGGTTCACGGTTTTATTTCTATTTATTGGATCGATTTCAAATGTGATCCATTTCAGACAAGCCTGTTTTTAGCTGATGTTTGTTATACCGAATCCATCTTTTGCTCTCTCTTTTATTGCAGTCGGGCTGCAGTGGGATCGAGTCTCAAAGGTGCAGTGAGCCATCAGACTGTGCTGGATGTCTGGGTCTCTATACCTGTAACAGCTCAATCCAAAAATGTCAACTAAAGGGAGTGTCCCACTCACCCAGTAGGTCATATCCTAAATTCAGCATGATTTTATACAAGCATATATAGTGTAATATACTATAATAAGTCCAACCGACCAAAATGTTGAGCAATTTCTGTGCTAATTTAAATTTTCAACTTTCCCAATTAAATACAAAATTTCATTTCATACCGACTTGGGTGAATATGCTAATTTACTATATATTTGAAATAATTTTAAATACATGAAAAGGCCAAAAAAATATTTTTTTCTAATATAGGGAGACAACTTTACTCACTTTTTCATTATTTTCCCTTTTCTTGCAGTTTGACTGTTTTGCAATTTAATTTGAGCATGAAAAGCACTTTGAATTGCAAACACTGCAAATATTATTTCTGTTTAAAACTTCATATCTCCGGTAAAGTGTTTACATGAGAAGAAAAAACATCTTAGCTTTTAAAGTAGGTTTCAATGTATACTGTTATTTTGGACATTTCCTGTTGGTCCATTCATAGGGAAAGTTTCACAGATTGTAAAGGTTGTCTGAAAAACTAAAAATGGATATGCATGGTTTTTTGGACAGTGATATGTAACAATTGTAACAATTTTTCTTCTGATCATTATTTTTACAGGCAGATTCCAAAAATACCGAGAAGACATCTGAAAACACCACACACTGCTCCATCAGAATAATGCAAAACAGATTACACCCACTTTATGTATACACTTCTGATCCTAAAATGCAAATTGCAGATACAAGGATTTTATTCCATGTCTATGCAGTAATTTCTACCAGCATAATACTGAAACATTTTGTAACTTGTGGCATTAACAGGAAATTTTTAGTTTTTAGAAAACCTCTTTTTATGCCTGTTTTTAATTCTTGGTAAAGTTTTAAGAATATTTCATTTTTGGAAAGAAATATGTTGAAAATATGTGGTTTGAGACACAGTTCATTCTTATGTCTGTGAAAGTTGGAGGTGGTGAACACAGATGGTTGTAAAGATGGGAATATAAACTTCATGCTTGTTAACGAATACGTGAAAAATTGTTCCAGGATATAAAAAAAACACTAAGAAAATAAAGAATTATTACACACACACACACACACACACACACACGTGCACACACATACACATTTCCTCAAAAGCATGGTGCAACGCAGGAGATTTTCCACTGCAGTTTAAGTCCAACAGAAGAATAAGCACCCTCTCAGTCGCTAACGCTAGTGATAAATGTTGCCTCAGTTCAGACCCTTCAAGCAAGATGTTAAGGTAAATAAATACTTTGGAAGAATCTAAATCCTAATTGTCTTAATATGTAAATATTTCAATCATTGAGATAAAAGTCTATTTTAACAGCATTTAGAATTTCACGTTTGATAACGGAAGTAGACGGAAGTCAGTTCAATTTTCATCAAAACTGTAAAAAGATTGCTTTGATATTTTAACTTAAAAAAGTAAGTAATCTAGCTGCGTAGACAGTAGATTAACAACACACATTCCATTTAGTTGATTCTTTATTTACGTTTCATTAAGGAATTTTATGCAGTGAACAGTATGAGTCTTCATCACCAGTGTAAGATTTGTTATAAATCCTGTAAAATAAAAAAATGTATAATTAAGAGTTTGTGTCGTTTTTATTTTTTTCAGCACCTTCTGGACAATAGCGATTCCAACTCTTTTAGACTGAATATTTAGACATGTCCCATAACAGTATTTCCAGGATTGTGCACGGAGATCTGTATAGATTAAAACACCTCTGTTTCCTAAAGATGACCCACTGCGGCCTTTCACACCATATCCCCTGATGCCTTCTGTAATAATGCAAAACTCCAGGTTCTGAGCATCTCGTACAACCGACTGACTGTTATTCCATATTTACCTCTGCTGCAGCTCAGGCTCCTCCACCTTTCTGACAATTATTTTGACAATTATACCCTTCCAAGCTTTTTAAATAACTTACTGTACCTTAATGATTTTGCTATAGGGAGTCTGAATGCAGTGATCTAACACCTCTTCAAAATGCACCTTTAAAGCACTTCACTTTTGGAGATGGTTCTGAGATGCAAACATACGAATCTGGTTCTTTTGCGCAGTTCAAGTCATTACAGGAAGTGTCTCTGAGAGTGACTTTTTGCCAAAGTTTTGATATTTTCAACCTTGACCGTATACATGTAAAGAAAGTCAGACTAATCGAGCTCTTTCCAGATCAGTGTGTTATCTCAGGTGATCCTTTTGACATCCTCTCTCAACTCCAGTTCCTCAGCAACGTAACCATCATAGAGACCCGGATAAACAGCTCTGTCATGGTCAAATTCATCCAAAATGTCTGGAAATCACCTGTTGAAAAAGCTGCACTTTGAAATATCACTTACAATGAAGACACTCCTTATGGGTTTCAGTTCCCCACTCAAAACTCCACAACCAACTAACGAGCAATAGTTTTTGACAGCATGAACCACTACCAATACCAGTATCCTAAAATCAACATGAGCATGGAGTTACTATCTCAATTGACCTACTTAAAATTCTCTGGTACTGGAATGAATATCCTCCCTTGCGGACTTATTTCGGTTATACCGGCTCTGCAGATCTTGGACCTGTCAGGCAATCTTCTGGACGATTCTGGATTCTGGTGGTTTTCCTGTTCGTATGAAGGCACGTTTCCCGCGCTGAAGCATCTCTCGCTAAGCCACAATCGTTTTTCTAACTTATTGTTTATTGGTAAAAAGACTCATGAAATTAAGGTCTTAACATCCCTTGACTTAAGTTTCAACTCCATTCGCATTGAGGAGCCATGCTCCTGGCCTTCTCACTTGACTGAGCTGAATCTGAGCCATAACAACCTGGGCAACACCGTGTTCAACTACTTATCACCTTATTTCCAGAAGATCGATCTCTCCAAAACAGACATCAGTGTCATCCCCTAAGACATCATTTCACTGTTCCCCAGACTGATCCATCTCATCCTGAGCTTCAACAGTATACAGTCCATACCTACCGATCTCCATGCGCCTGCACTTCGAACCCTGTACATTGATCAGAATGCAATCACTTCCATTGGTCAGGATGAGCTACAAGGCCTGCCCAGTCTGAAGAGTCTAAAAGCAGGTAATAATCCTTTCGTCTGTGACTGCACCTCTTTTTGGTTTGTGATGTCCTTAAACAAGTCACTTCTGCCCGACTGGCCTTTCGATTACACCTGCAGCGCTCCACCATCACAAGCAGGAATGAACTTGCTGCACCACCAGCAGAGTCAGCAAGGAAAACCAACCAGGACAACAGGCAGCAGTGGCTTTGTCTGTCATTATTTTCACTGTGGCTGCTTTGGGCATCACATTCTATGTCTGTGATGGCGTCTGGTACACCAAAATGCTTTGGGTGTGGATCAGGGTGAAAAGGAGGAAGATAAAACAAGATGATAAATTGATGAGTGCCATGTTTCGTTACCATGCCTTCATTTCCTACAGTCAGCATGACTCAGCCTGGGTGGACTCCCAGTTAGTTCCAGCTTTAGAGGGCTCCGGACTGTCTATCTGCATTCATGAGCGAGACTTTGTGCCTGGCCAGTGGATTGTGGACAACATCATAACTTGTGTGGAAAGCAGCTACAAAAGCCTGTTTGTTCTGTCAAATAACTTTGTGCAGAGTGAATGGTGCAAATATGAGCTCTTCTTCACTCAGCAAAGAGCTATTAGTGTCCAAGACGACTGGTTGGTCTTCATTCTGTTGGAGCCCATCCAGAGTGACTCTCTGCCTAAGAAGTTCCTAAAGCTCAGAACCTTGCTAAGAAAGCAGACCTACTTGGAGTGGCCAAAAGATGATCAGAAGAAAAAGTTTTTTTGGTCTAGTCTCAGGTCAATGCTACAAATTGCAGACAAAAGCATAATTCTTAAAGAGGTTGCTTTAGACGTGGCTGAAAGTTGTCCTTTATTGGATGCTCAGATGTGAGGTTTACTACATACTGGCACTGGAATGTGAGTTTATATGGGTCTGTTTTGTGGTCTAGGGCTAAGTTGCAATCAGATCTAACACATTTTAGTTTTAAAATGTTCAGTTTTTATTGTGGCAATGTTGATTTTCTCCATTTCAATGTTCCCAGAATGTTCAAAATGTTCCTAATGTTTCCAGAACATTTTTTCTGAAGGTGGAAGAACCTGTTTACTCAGCTGATTTCAGTCAGTTCTTCTGCACCTGGAGCCCTTTGTGGATAAGACTGGACACCCCTGGTCTAGGCTTAGGCTCAGTTTAAGTCTTTAGTTTGGTCTTAAGACTCAAATCAGGCTTGTGTGCTAATTGTGGCTTCAGAAGAAACAAAACTGTAAAATGCTTTGAGAGAATTCACTGAACTGATTAGGTGGGCTTATTACATTGGTTAGATGTCCATATATTATTTTTTTACACAGTTTTAAAATTAATCATTCCATGACAAATGATTCAGTAGAAGTACTTCAACATAAATATAATCCCTAATTATAAAACTAAACAACATTTTAACCTCCTCTAAAACTGTCATTTTGGAGACCTATTGGTTTATTTTGATAGGATGAACCTATTGACTTAACCTGTTTAACTTGCGAGTTCCTTTGCATAATCTTTGTTTAGGCAACATTTTTGAAAACTCCATTTTCCGTGCTGTTGGAACCTGTTTTAACTGTTCTGGGTATCTATTTTTTTTACTGTCTAGTGCACGAAACGTTTAAACCATCTAAACGTTTGACTATGTCTCCACCTGCTGTTAAATACTTGAAGCACAAAGTGCAAAGTGTTCTCAGTGTTCATGCACCATGCATCATCCACTGCACACTCACATACAATGGGGATGATCACATGGTTTGTTGGTAGGTACTGTAATAATATTTATGATTCAAGAATTTGCTGTTTCTTTACGCTTTTGAAAATCAGAAGCAGTTAATATTGTGATAAGAAACAGTATAAAGACTTTGCAATAAAATGAATGTGTGTGCTTGTGATGTATCAGTACTAGCCCTATTGGTTGCAACTTTATGTCTTCCACGACTATGTATTAGAACAGATACCATGCATGACTTAAATACTCCTTAAAAGGAAACTATGGCCAACATGATGTGGTGTAGTAGGCAACACCACTGTCCTTCATGCAGGAGACTGGGGTTAGAATATTCCCACCATTCTCCATCAATAAGGGTCCCTGGGCAAGACTCCAAATGCTACATTCACCTACATTAAATTGTATGGATATGTATGGAATATCTGCCACCTGCATACATATGAAATCTGATATGTAATAACCTTAGATTATTTCACGTTCATTGTTGTATTTGAAAGAACCACCTGCCCTTTACACTGTATAAAGGTAAAATTATTTTAAAACATCATTTAATTTATATAAAATCAGTTATAACAAATTCTTGCCACTAACTTACATTATAACTCACGATTAACTTCATCTTTTTGGACAATAATGATACACTACCACACACATACCATCAACATTTCAAACTATGGTTATACATGCATTTATACATGTATATGCAAAATATGTATATCCTCCTGAGAACCAAAGAAAAAAAGTGTCTTACAATTTCTTTTTTTGTGTGCCAAAAAAAACCCTTACAATTTAAATATCTTTGAATATATTTTTTATTTTAATTTCCCAGCAGGTCCACTGTAGAGGACAACAGAACTTTTTCTGTGTGAAAATAGAACTGATTTTTTTTTAAAGGTGATATTAACCCAAAACAATACAATTCTGTATCACTCATCTGTTGCTTGTTGCTTGCAAGGACAATAAAACATGTATTTAGTTAAACAGTTATAAGTCTTAGAACATAAGTAGTTCTGCATTTATTATTCCTCTGGATATTTTAGCTGTGATAGTCCTGGAAGCATGTTTTCTTTTTGGTTATTCAGAGGAACATCTTGCATTTGGTGCCCCTCATGTATGTCCTGCCATTGCAGTCCTTGTTCCCAGCATGCAAACCCATCACATGACACATCACTGGAAAGCCCAGGATGTCCTCTACAGAATACTATAGGGCTTGATTGGGTAACTCTAAATACTTAAAGAAGATACAGGTGAACAAAATGTTCACTATAAAGGACATAAATGAATGGGCCAGGTCTCAGGTGGATATATTTTATACATATTTGAATATTTTTAAAGATGTTATCCTTAATCCTTAAGGTTTATAAAAAAAAATACTACATTTTCATTGTCTTTTATTTTTCATTGCTTTTCTATTTAAAGATATGCAGGGCAGAATTTCTTACGAAATTTGAAAAACACCTTTTTAAACATATTTGCTATTAGGTATTTATGAGGAAGCATCCAGACCTCCTTCCAGTATATGTATATTTTTAAATATTAAACAACACTGTGCAAAAGTCTTGAGCTTCTATATATTTTGCTAAATAAGTACACAATTGATATAGTAATTTCTTGCAACATGTGAAAACACATGCATACATAGTAAATAACACAAATAAAATTTGTATACTTCTGATGAGCTTTAAAGTCAATGAGGTACTAAAACCATAGTCCTTCATCACAGCCTGGCTCTTTTAGACAATATTTCTTGTCATTTCAAGTGGTCTTCAGTAATAGTTCTCCAGGCTTCTTGAATGACATTCCAAAGCTCTATTGGATGTTGCAAGCCATTTGTTCCATTCTCTGCCAAGATGATCCTACACTGGAATTGTACTGGAATTAGTTGTGGAGGCCAAACCATGATTGAAAAGCATCTCTCAGCTACTGTGCCAGAAATCTGCTGGATTTTTTCCTATTCCTTAATGATGTAACTCTGAGATAGAATTTACCAGCTGCAGATTGTTATTTGGGTTTGCCACTTCTGCTTTTGTCTTCCACTTCTCCAGTTTTATCAGAGTTTTAAAGGACGCACTACACCATGTGAGATATACCAAGGTTGATGGCTCTTTAGGAGTCACCTTGTTGGTTCAAAACTACTGTTTTATGCCTGTCAAACTGCCTAAAGAAATGGGAACAAATGTTTTACTGTGATGTGCTGCAAAGTGCCTTAAGATACAGGGTTATAATGCGTTAATGCAACGCTGACAATTATTTTATCGAGCATTAGCACCATTTTTTTTAAAATTACTATTATTTTGAAAGTTTATTGATTTTTTGTGCTTGACCACTTCACCTTACTCTAACGGGTCACTTGCTACTGAACATAGACTGTTTATGCTGCTTCCTAATAAAAGAAAACTGTTTCTGCTGGCCACGACCCTGGGTGCGGGATAAAGGGATAAACAATGGATGGGATGGATGTTTCTGCTGGTACCTGTTAGGAAAAAAAAGAAGATTTATAAATGTTAACTTGCTGTTGTTCAGAAGGTGCCTGTTATAACGTTATGATCATGGCTCTGGACACTGAGAGTAACATGTCGTTCTATAACAAATTAAATAAAACTTTAATACCCTGGCACAGGCAAATAGCTTTGGCTTTATATTTGATTTGAATACATTAATGTTTAAGTTGAGATTTACAAGAAGTATTTGAACTGTAACTGTGTAAATGTCTTAAAGATAAAACTCCTGTTAAAAAGCTCCTTATTTGTTTAAAGTGTTTTCAAATCAAATGTTATTGCGCTTTTGTTCATGTAGCCCATGGTACTACATTACCCATGAGGCACTGCTGTCTGACGCAGGCGTTGTGAGGTTTTACCCCCTCCCTCCCTGTTTCATGTAAGATGGTGGTGAGGAGGTGCAGCCGCTCTACATGCTCATAGATGTTAGCAGAACGGCTTTTTCAGTCTAGAGTGGAGAAATTATCCCAGTAAAACATAAAATCGGGCTCCCAGTTTAACAACACATCGGGGTTCAGAAATCTTTCTCACGTCCACGCCCCAACAGCTGTGTTTAAGTCCTGAGAGGAGCAGATTTAGGCAGGGTGAGTACCCCGGAGGCTCGTTCAACTGAGGCTCGCCTGAACCGCCGGAGGAAAATGAGGACAAAAAGTTTGGGTGCACTTTTGTGTAGTCGTTAGTGTGTGAAGCATACTGGACAAGCACCCCTCTCCGTCTCAGCTGCTTGTGTGTGTTGTGTGCGGTCACGGGGGTGTATTTCAGGGTGTTTTTTGGAGTCTGGAAGTGTTGGGCCTCGTCTCTGAAATAATGACGAGCTCAGACTCTGGGTTAGCATTCTTGCTAGCTTGTTTGGTGCCTCCGCTGCTTTGTTTATGTATTCTACTCCAAGTTGTGCACTTTTTGGCTCGTAATCTACAATAAGCCACTTATAGGCATGTAAATATGCCTGTATGTGTGTTGTTGGTGTCAGACACTTTATTAGACGTTTCTTGTAGCTCGTCTGCTCTGTCAGTTAGCCAGCTATCAGCTAAGTTACACCCAGTACAGTTAGCTTAGCGCCACTAGCTCTCCGCTACACTTCTTATTTAACAGGCTGGTGAGTGCTGTGTTGGACACCAGACACCTCTGAGTGTATTTAAGACCTGAGAAATAAACCTGAGAGATAAACTGCTCTTGTTTTGTGATCATTAGTCCTTATAACTTGCCTCATGCCTTCTAAAGTCTAGCAAGCCTCCCGGCTAGGTTAGCTCTTCCCCGCCCATTGCTTGTGAAGCTAAGTGGCTAAAGAGCAACACTACTGTAACATTTCCCTCTCAAAATGGTATCAGAAGATAGATTAACATTTCATAGAATAACTCTACTAACTGTGAGTCAGGGCTGATCACGAGTGGTAGTGTAGATTGCTTTTGCCTTGCAGTATCTACCCAGCCCTATCGTTAGATGTCACACGAAATCTTTAGTTTCCTTTAATGTCAGAGCTCCTTTTTTTTGCTTTGAGATGCATCACCTTCTTTTACACTTGAAAATGATTTGGCTTGCTTCTTTCAGGCTGTCTTCTCGTCTATAGCCACTGTCAGAGTGATTCCGTAAGCTAGGGAGCAACAGAAATGTGGTTATTAATGTTATTTTTGAGTATTTGCACCATACATTTAATATAAATCATAACAGCACATAACAGAAAAGCTATGAAGTAGTCAGTGATACAAACTGAGCAGTCTTATGTGGGATGGGGCAGCTGGAGGTCAGGGAGTTGCCCCTGCGATTAGAAGGTCGTGGTGTTTGAATCCCAGAACTGCTAGTGGCACCACTGAGGTAAACATGAGCAAACTACCATCCCCACACACTGCTCTCCAGGCGCTATGTTCCTGGCTGCCTGCTGCTTCACTTGGTATGTGCTGTGCTGTGGTGTGTTCACATATGACAAATGGACACTTAAAACACACTTTATATTAGTCCTGTAATTTTCTCAGTGTTTGGGTAAAGCAATACCTTGTTCATATTCTCTGCACTTTCTTGCTGGTTGTTTCTCAGTCAGTATTAGGTTAATATGAACCTAGTCTGTCTATGAAGAATGCATATTCCTTTTTTCCCACCAGCAGCAGTGCTTTTTACACATTTTTAGCTATTTAATTCATTGTATTTTTTAGCCTGTGTGCTTGCATCTTTTTTTAAACATAAAAGCTCATTTATTGGTGAAATTGATTCATGTACGAGTTGCATTCATATCCCATTCAGACAGTCGTTCTTTTTTCACTTGCACAACAGTGTTTGTCTCTGTTTTCCTGTTCTATCGCAATATGCACAAGATAATCTGTTATTTCGTACGTCTTCCTTCGAAGATTACAGGATGATAGAGCATGCATTCTTTCCGGCTGTATCACACTCCTTGATGGTAGGCTTCTGCTTTCTCATTGGTTAATCATAACATCTAGGCCTATTGGAGCACAGCAGCTCACCAAAAATGAAGGAAATGTTCCTTAGACGTGTGTCACTGGGACAGTTTTTTTCCTTTAGCCACTTCATTAGAAACTGGCTGCAGCAGTGTGTTGTGTTTGCTGTGTATGTATATACACTTCACACACCTTGCAGTGAAGATATGTATGAATGTAGACAAGCATAATGTCCATCAGAAGAACAGCAGGCGGTTTTGTCTTTGTTAGCATATTTAGACCGTTTGAGCCCATAGAGAACTAGAACATGCTCAAACATTTGTTTTATGGGCGAAAAAGGTGCTCCCCACACAGACTGAAACTTGTGATGTTTCAGTTTAGAAATGGGCTCTTACCAAACCTTTTACGAGAACACGTAGCAGCATTCACAGGATGATTGTTTTTAATTAAAGAACAACAGTGACACTTGTCTCTTTTATGTAACTGACTTAAGCTGTAGTGCCTGGAAGTCTGTTTTATGAGCGTGTTGTGGGTTTTTGCTCTGTGTTTATTTCGTCATGTTTTGCTTTTTTGCCTTTTTGTCCATCCTTGGCATCTGTACGACACTCTTTGATGTCTTCAGGAAAGTCTACCTTGTCAGCTGTGCTCATCGCTCTCAGCTTTCTCTAGCTTTTATTGAAGAGCATGTCTGTCTACCTCCTAACATCGAGCACTTATTCATTCCTCTGTATTGAGAAAGTTTTGGCACTCTCTTTATTGTAGGTAAACCATGCTAGGTTGTTTCTGGGTTTTTTGCAGCCTGGTACTGTAGGCGTAGGGCCGTTTATCTTTTGGCAGCAACGTAACGCGGGTGCAGTGTTGCAAGTACCCAGGAGCAAAGGGCAAAATTTCCCCCATGGTCAACTTAAAGCACAAATACAGGGATAAATAAACAATACTACCATATATGCTATGAGAAATCACACTGGCTGTCTTGGTAAATATAGCCTAATAAATCAGTGTAAAATACAGTAAATAAGTGGGAATGAACATCTTTAACAAACCAAACCTGACACAACACCTCACTTTTGTCTCAAAGCATATCCTGATGGCATGAACACAGATGTGTTTGCTGCTGTTGCTGGCTCAAATATGTAAAAATGTTTAAAAATGTAAAATTTCTTAATTGAGTTTGCTTGCATTGCAAAGTTTCTGTACAAAAAAAGAAAAATGAACATAATTTGTTTCTAACATCATTCAACTTTACATATTGAGTTATTATTCAACTGTTGCTGAATATTAGTCAGTAAGTGAAAATTGCACCTTGAATAGAAAGAATTGATGATAAAGAAGAAGAGGGAAATAGAAAAAGAGCCTGTTGGCCTCGTCTGTCCTTTGTATGAGATCATGTGTAAATGATGGGAATGATTAAAAGAAGATGAAAGTGAATAAATGATGATAAATGAAAGGAATCTCTCGGGCCCCACTCTGAATTGTGTGCTGGCAGGCGTTGTCTATGGCAGACAGACACAATGCTGTAAGTCACTTTTCTGGCAGGGGTCACTGCTGATACCTAACACTGCTCCCAGGGGCTGCATGCTGGAGTGTCTGGTTGCATAGAAATAACTGTGGCAAAAAGCCACAGGAGGCCTGTTACATAAGAGCAGGTCTACTGAGTGTAACGGAGGTACTTGTATTTGTGTGAGTAGCTCCTCATGAAGCCAGGACCTACCTCCACTTTTGTGTCTTCAGAGCTTCTAATGATTGTTGTGGGTTTGAATCCCAGAGCTGCTAGTGGCACCACTGATACGTCCCCACACAGTTAAATGCAGAGAAAGAATTTCACACTGTGTGCTGTGGTGTGTTCATGCGTGACTATAAGGGCCACTTTATTTGAAAAAATAATTTCCAATATGCAGACTGTCACAGCAATAGTAAATTCTTTTGGGTATTTGTGGACTAAATTAATTGTATTAGATTTCTGGAAGCCAGCATGTGTGGTTTTTAGTATTGATGAATCAGGGGATTATTTTTCTTATTTTTTTAGTCTTTTCTAAGCAGGCTAATTACTGTACTTGGTGATTTTTCTGGTGTATAATTTAGTTGCTGAGGCTCAGAGACCTTTTCATTTTCTACATTCCAGTGGGAACATTGCCATCCACACATACCCACAGTGACTTTCGCTCAGATGAGTACGGTATTTTCTGTTTAGCCACCAACACCATTTCGGTGAACTTTGTTGTCTTTTGGAAAGGCTACAGCGTTTCGTCAGTCTGTCAGCTGTCTTGAATGATGATTAGTTTAATATGTCAACCAGTAACTCCGAGCGTTTTTGTTTGATGAACCATTGTGGCTTCAGATTCCGGAGGTTTACGCTGTTGTCATTTATCTGGCAGTAGCTGCTACCAGATTGTCGCAGCGCTACAGAGCGTAATGGCCAGGCCAGACTGCGGACAAAAAGCGCTCCGCTCTAACTGTCAAACTCTTGTGTTATTCATGTGACATGTGGCACTTCCTCTTAGTATTCACAGACAGAGAAAAAGAGAAGTTGCAGAGATGATGGCAACTGTGTGTTTTATTCAAACACATGCATTCTGTTTCTCATTTCTTTAGCCTGACTTCTCAAGAGAGTTCCCTTGCAAATGAGTTTTTAATGTGTTTATACTTTTTAATGATGAATCATTTTAGTGTTTTTTTTTTTTTTTTTTTTTTTGCATTTATTGGAGCAGGCCTTCCAGAAACATGCAAAACGAATGCCAAATCTTGTTTCTGGACTTCACTGGCTCTGCTGAGTCTTTCTGCTCAGAGAGAAACTCCATATGACTGTATTTTGGAGGGAGTCTGGCTCGTGCCGAATCAGCCTCAACTTGGAATGAACTGTTGTATTTCACCAGGCGAAGGCGCAGTGTTGACATGAGAAAGATCAGCAAATATACCGAGATGTGAAGGAAAAACCTGTTGTGATGAAAGTCCTCTACACTCATTAGTCAAGTGAATTAAACAGTCAAAATACTCAATACACAATGCTGCTTATTTAGGAGCACTGGCCTTACAAAGGCTGTTGATAAAGGTGTTAGAGCAGCACGCATTTAAGCTGAAATGTTATTTTAGCCCTGTTTGCTACAAACATAATTATGACGGACATTCAGAAAGTTTTTGCACTTTATTAACTCTGTTTATTAAGACTGACTGACTGAAGACAGCGTGTAGTACAAGTTGAAAGTAACAATTATTACTCCTCAACGCAAAGTAGCACAGAAGCATGGTAGTGAGTTCCAAGACTGTGGAACTGCACATGTGCAGAAAGGCTCGGCAGCACATCTCGATAGGTAACACACATCCACACAACACCAACTTGCCAGACAGAACTAATCACATGACACTCAGACACGCCGAATTACTGCTCTTCCGGCCTTCATCGTTTACAAAAAACTCAATGTTTTAAACCTCTTTGCTGTCTGGGGTCACTGCTAATACCAACACTGCGCCCACTACATGCTGTAATGTCTAATTATGAAGTGGACAGAGTAAAGCATAATTATTTGGGGCTAATATCAAATCGAATCTAAATTCTTACCGTTATTGTGATCATTTTCTATAAATTAAGCGCCAAGGCTGATTTATTTATTTATTTATTTGCCAAGAACACCGTTATATCTGTGAGGACTTGAGTTAAGCCGGTGGTTCCCAAACTTTCTCTGCAGGGCCCCCCTTTTCTAGATAGGAACATTAATGAGCCCCCCCACCCCCCATTTAAACTACACAGTTTCAGATTCAAACTTTATTTGAAATACAGCTCCCTTTTCTAATTTAGCGAAACAAATGCATTATCAAATGGTGCAATTTCACCACTGTCGGAGAAATAAAGAGCAAACTGAAGGTATAAACAAGAATAAACAACTGTCTCCACAAAAATGGCTGGGAAAATTAACCAGCTCCCAGTAAAAAAAAAAAATAAGAGGAACATCTCAAGTCTCACACTTGAACTTGCAGCTGATGATGAGTCAGTCTCTGCTGGAGGCTTGGCTAGGTGCACAGACTTGTCCATGTTTTTGCTAGCGGTGCTGGAGTGGAGCGTAGGCTATCCCATTGGTACGCCCCTCTGCAATACCTCTGCGCCCCCCAGTTTGGGAACCACTGCCATAGAGCATGGTGCTCACACACACACACACACACACAGCTACTGACAATGTAAAAGAAAATGTTAGTCATCAGAGCCACATTTTAATCAGAGCATTCAGGCCCTCTGACGAAAATGTACACTGTTATACAGGCATAGAAGAGAACTTCATTCAAATTTAAATTGATTTTAAAGTCTTTTTACCACAACACAAATGAGAGAGTTTTAAATCTTTAGTTATGTAGTCTGGCAGTTCTCCAACTAGCAGCAGGTCTGAAAGAGCAAAACTGGGAAAGATCATATCAGATGAGAATTAATCTAATAAGCGGAACAATGTGAGGCAGTATGAATGCACTGACTTCAAACAGTGTGAGAAACAAAGCCATGTGTTTTTGTTTTATCATAGGCATAGAATTAGGGGGGGGGGTAGGCATTCAGTATTCCAATAACTGAAGGGCTCAATCAGAGTTACCCCCACATTGTGTACAGTGAGTATTGTGACCAGATGTTATAACTGAGCAGTTTGAAAGCTCCTGTCACTTTTACTGCTCTTCTCTTATCAATCAATGTCATATCCAAATAAACATTTACGGCATTTATCACGCTTTTATCCAGTATCCTACCCACTAGGCAAGTATCCTACACACTAGTCCACCACCTCCCTAAACAAAACACTGGATATATCAAAATCAATTATATATATGTATCAATTATATTATGTGATTTTTTGATGTGTCCAGTGTATATGTATGTATATGTCACCCATCACACCCACCACCTGTTGAACATGACACTAAAACAGATAAGATAAGATAACCTGGGTGGAGAATTTGCAATAAGAATGAATTCTTTCCATAGAGCATCCTTTCCCCAGGTCAGATACACACACGCACACACACACACACACACACACACACACACACACACTACTTTTTCCCATAGTGCATCCTGGATCTCTTCATCAGGTCAGCAACACACACACACAGAGTGGTTGAGACAGTGTAAAAGAAATGTGTGTCATCAGAGCCAAATTTAGAATTCAGTCCTTCTGATAAAATATGTATACTGTTATGCAGGAGTCATGGTATAGAAGAGAACTTCAATTAAATTTAAATCGACTTTAAAGTGTTTCTGAACTGTTTGCCCCAGCAGATATCAGAGAGTATTAAATGTTTCTTTAATATGAAATGCTCTTCAGTCTGACAGAATTCCAATTCAAAAGACGTTAATTGGACTTTTAAGTATTTTCAAACTGTTTGCCACAATACATATTAGAGAGTATTCAGTCTTTAGTCTGGTGGCATTCCAACTAGCGGCAGGTCTGAAAGAACAAAACAGTGAAAGATCATATCAGATGTGAATGGATCTAAAAAGAGGAACAATGTAAGGCAGTGTAAATGCACTGACAGGAATGTCAAACAGTGTGAGGAAACAGGGCAATGTATTTTTCAAAGTGTTTTTTTTTAATCATCGGCAGAGATTTAAGTGGGCGTAGGGGGTGTCCCATTCAATAATTCTATATCTAAATGATAAAGTCACCGTCCCACATTGTGTACAGTGAGTATTGTCGACCAGACGTTATTATTGAACGGTTTGTTGAAGCTGATAAAGCTCCTGTCACTTTTACTGCTCTTCTCTTATCAACCTCATATCTAACGGCCATAATGACCTGTGTTAGACCCGAGATCCGTGTGTAAGTGGCAGGGAAAATTAAGTCTGATTTTAGATCTTTTTTTTAATAGCGTTCAATATACAAGCATCTAAACACATATCAAAACATACAGTACATAACACTGCATAGAATATGCATATAGTGTGTGTATCATATGTTTAATAAGTCATTTAATAAGTAAATCATTTATTATCTTATACTCAAATCCCTCCTGTTTACTACCATAGATGGATACTGGGATAATGTCACTTCTGCAGTTTTATATTAAAGCTAGTCAGTTCCAGCCCTGTGATGATACTGTGTTATAAATGTTAATGGTCCAGGCGAGAGGGAGATTTATAGTTCAGCATGTTTGTTTAAATATAATTAAAGTAATTTGAAGCATTGACGGTAAGAATATTTTGCATATAGAAAATCCCTATTGTAACTTACCATATGCTGTTTTAAATATAGAATAAAACAATATTACTAACATATCATTAACAAAATTAATTAGAATAAAATAGCTCATCCTCAAAGATGAACTGCAAGGACGGACACACAGACAAGCACAGTCACATGTAGGAGCAGTTTAACATTATTTATAACATTCATTCATTTTCTGTAATGGCTTAATCCACACTAGGGTCTTGGATAGCTGGAGCCTATCCTGGGGTTTACCGGCGCGAGGCACAGACTCACTATGGGAGGGGCACCAGCCCATCACAGGCCTTTTTTTAGTGCTAAAAGAACGCTTCACTACCATGTATTTTAAAGGGCTAACTGGTCACTGAGGGACAGTCGGAGAGACATTTGCACACGTCGGCTTAAAAAAGGGTTGAGGTTCACTACCCTAACCCTAACCCTCTTTTAAGCCGACGTGCGCAAATTTCTCTCCTACTGTGTGACTTGAGCACGTTTGGATAGATTTTATGTCGTCATGACTTCATGAAAAGTCGTGAGACTGTGCTCCACCACCGTGGGGCCCATATTTGAAACATTCATTCATTCATTTTCTGTAACCGCTCAATCTTTACTAGGGTCTCAGGTGCCCGAAGCCTATCCTGGGGTCTACAGGCACGAGGCAGGGACTCTTTATTAAAATATATTAATAAAATGAACAGTATTTACAAATAAAAGCATTCAAACACTTTACCCCTTTTTCATCTAGTTTTTTAGCTTTTCATATCAATATGCATTTTTATGAATATGTACTTTTTCATTAATTCCAAGTAAAAACATCAGTTTGAAGTGGAATTGTCCACTGTGGCATCAAATAAACCCCAGAAGCCTGAACACTGATTATTTCGCATTGGGTGAGCTTTCTACTTTTGTTTGTTGTCACATAAATGTTTTGCATCACTGTGAGACCGTTACTGAGGTGAGCATGGTATTTATAGTGTATCTGACATGAGATCAGTTGTCAGGTCTGTCTTTAAAAAGCTGCCTTGCATGCAAAAAATGGGCGGCTACAACTAACAAAACACACACTGTCAACACAGGTAGGAAGTTACTAAAAGGACTGCCTTGACAGATAAAAGGAGCAGTTTAGGAGGAACATCAAACACATGCTGTCATCTCTGTTATCTGCATGAAGCAGAACTGCTGTTCCGCTGCCCAGGTGTGTTAAAGCTGAACTGGTGAAGTTAGATTCAGAACCATTTGCAGTTTCTCACTTTTTTAAAACACAAAGAAGACGTCCAAGCCGGTGGTAGCACAGGTAAGGTTCTCTGTTTTCTTATTTTTTTATGTAGAAACCAGGTTACTTGTGCTGTTTTTTTCTGTTTCAATGAGGTTAATAGTCTCAGGCATGGGGTTCTAAAAGATCTAGAGATCAAGAACTACTCTGAGTAGGGAAATAAAAAAACTGCAAATAAACTGCAAAGTTATTATCTCATGTGCAAAAAGGTCCTATTAAGACCCAAACTTGTTTAGTTGAGATCTAAAACGTTTATTGGCTATCCAGAAGCGGTTCTGTGGCAGTACCTTCGGTTCTATTGCGCACATTTAATTCTAAGAGATTTTTAAAAGGTAATTCCACTGAATTAACTTCTATATAACAAAATAATTAGGATGGAATTAAGCTGTTTTGCTGTGACATGCCTTAACACATCTGGTCACACACGCTCACAGTACATGTAAAATCTCCCTCCCAGAAAATGTTGTGTGTGTTTTGGATTGTGTTTTAAATTTGTTCATGGTGGAGGGACACATGCAGGGTGTTGTAAGATAAATAAGTACCCAAGGAAAGCATTTTATAGGATATATCAGTGTTTTGTCAGAATTATATATTCACAGAGCATTATGGATAGCAAATAAAAAGTGGTGTACTGTTTATATTTAAAGTTTCGGTTTTTGTTTATGTGTTACGCTATCATGACCGTATTGTGACAGTAATCACTTGACTTGATCTGAAAACTCCTACCACCTGTCACGTCGGGGGGGCTCAGGGAAGTGAGGCGAGGCACAAGTGCAGGTTCTTTTGATGGTTTAATAAGGACACAGACTCTACAAAACAAACACAAAAGGCGCAAGGGCCTAACTGAAGATCACCCAACAAGAGATCCAAAAGGCAGGGTAACATGCAAGACACACCAGGGTACAGTGAGGGTTGATCCACAACTGAAACTCAACTCAGGGAACTTAAATACAAAACACTCACAGACAAAACCCAATCACAAAACACAATCACTTAAACAAAACACAAAACTTAAACAAAACTCCAAATTCAAAATAAAAGTCCCGATCACACAAACCCTCCAGCCCTGACACCACCCTTATCGCCACCATTGAAAAGAGTTGATACAATTCCCCATAATGAACCATTTCACATGAAACCACTTTGAATTCCCCTTTAAGTTTCCTGACAGACAGTCGCTCATTTAAGTAAATAATTTAAGCATATTTTATGATTCAGTGCTTACACACTGATTAGCCAAAGAAAAGGTTGGCTCATTTAAATCACCAGTTTGAAACTGCTTTGAACTACAGGCAAATTTTTTTGCAAGGACTGTATAAAATCTACCTGTTTCACTTGCTGTTACAGCAACTCCTTAGAGGGACTTTTCCAGATTCTGCTGACAGTGTAATGTCTGTATAATCGAATAATGTACTTTTACATGTCATATTTTACTGTTTTTCTGCTCTAACACATCTCACTCAACTCTCACATGCAGGTTTCTCATTAACTGAATACATACTGCTACGAGCAGAGACAGCCTGCAATGGTCCACTTCTACTCAAGCACCTGTTACTTATTACATCCTACTGATGAATTAATTCACAGTTAGCATTTGCACTACTTTGATATACATTTACAAAACACTGCTCAAAACTGACAAAGTAGTACTCTTTCTACATCAGTGCTGAAATCAATCCTTCAGGCCACCTTAAAGACTCCCAAAACACCTGTACCAGATATTTGGTGTTGCTATTGGCAAAGAATTAGGATCAGAATCAGAATCGCGTTTATTGGCCAGCTATGTGAGTGAGCACGTACAAGAAATGTGATTCCAGTCGATGGTTTCTCTCAAGCACAGCAGTATAAAACAACAATAATATGAAAAGATACAGTGAAACAATATACTAAACAATATAATATACAATAATAGAGAATATAAGATAATGCAATATAGATATGTATGTTTATAAATGTAAAGATAAAAATTCATATATATACATATATATATATATATATAATGAAGGACGGTGGCTGATTCATTTTGGCGCAAGCTTCCCCTATTTTATCGAGTCCGCGACTATAAGACGACCCCCCTTTTTTAAGAAGTATTTTTAGAACAAAAACTGGGTCTTATATTCGGGCCAATATGGTATTTCATCATCTGAATGAACTGAACACACAAATGCAAGGGCGAAACGAAAACCTTCTTACAAGCGCAGAAAAAATAAATTGATTTCGTTCGAAGGTGCAACAGCATGTGGAAAGTACCAACCTTGACATGTTCCCACTCACCAAGAAATGGCAAGATGTCAATACTGCTGATCTGTGAGAGATAATCGGCACAAACTGAACTGAGACAAGAACGTAGTTTAAAGCTACGTTTTTTGCTAAGGAGTTCCCCATTCTGACAAACAAAGCTAGTTCAACATTACTCCCACTTTCCACGACATACCTGTGTGAGCTGAGCTTTTCAAGCCTGACTGCTATAAAAACTAAAAACAGAGAGAGACAGAGAGCTGTTGAGGAAGAGCTTTGTGTGTATCTGTCTTCAATTCCTCCCAGGATATCAGCTTTGTGTTCATCCAAACACTGCTCTAAATAACAGGTTTGCAAAAGTGCGAAAAGCTTTCATAATATAGAGGTCATATACCAATTTAACACTTCCTTCTAGAACCTTTACACACTCAAACATCTTATTTACAAAACAAACTGCTGAAAAATGTTGAGTAGTTCTTCAATGGCATCTTTCAAGGAAACCTTTTGGCATTTTGGTGAAAAATAAAATGATAAAATACCAAAGTGAGAAGTTTGGCCATTTGCAGAGCAGCACAGACCAGTGTAACAAAATTAAACAGACAAAGCAGGAATTAGTATCTAAATGTAAATGACTAAAAGTGGAACTGAGTAAAAAGTACAGGGCCTCTCTCACAATCGGGCTATTTAAGTATTGTCGTATTATTTGGTTTTGAACAAAAACATAACCATTCTGAAGGAATGCATTCATGAACATAACTCATATAAATCTAAAAGGTTTTTGTTACCCTTCCATAGTAAAAAAATAAACCCATTTAAATTAGATTTATCATTTAATTATTTTATCACCAATAAGCTTGAGGAGGATTATTGGATTATATTATATAACTGGCCAGCAATTATATTCAAAGAAACAGATATTACTTAATTTATACTTAAAATAAAGTACATAAATACATAAATAATTCAAAGGTATGAGAAATGTTATGCTCTAGAGTATGTTTTAACTGATGTGTGTGTGGTAATCTGCAGTACATTTTGCACAGTAACCTTCTAACCCCTGTCTACGCTTTGTAAGTGTTTCAGAATTACAGCATTAGCCTCTCTCTCTGACAGGGAAATAAGGGCACAACAGCCTTTTCATGTTTGCCACAAGGACTTTTGTTATCTCTGATGACATCAGCAGTTGATGGAACTGAAACAGTTCTCATAGTGTAGTCCACGTTGCCGTTCAAAATTTATCTGTCGTGCCAGCGGACAGACTTACGTCACTAAAGTGAAATACACAGAAAGGTTTATTAGCTTAAACCTAGGAAATGTTCCATCTTTGAAGCAGCCATGAGAATGTTACCACGGCTTAACCAATGCGTTTTTCATTCCAGAGAGAACAGGCGGCTAGTGTGGAAAGTGATGGGGCCTGCACTGCTTACATGTGCTTGCAATTGCCGTTCCGGGCCTTGATCTCTTTGGGCACTCGTCCACTGCACAAAGTACCAGAGTCTTTGGCACCAGAAGACTGGAACTGGACTTTTTCCACTGACCATTGGTCCAGTACCAAAGGTTCCCGTATCTGGTATCTGCCCTGCCCAGTATTCTTGAAGTTCATTTTATTAAGTATTCTTGAGTATTAGTATAGCAAGTATATGGACCATGTACTTGTTGTGTACTAGAAAGTATGCTAATTTAATCTTTCTTCGGACTAAACTGTTTATAAAGTTTATAAAAGTATGCTTTAGGTATACTTTATAAGGTCATTTTAAGTTTACAAAAGTATACTTTATATACTTTCTTTATACTTATCAGTATAAGTCAA
>JBBPCY010000130.1:22087832-22128412 GCA_037974405.1 Brachyalestes nurse | reverse complement strand
AAAGAGCAAACTGAAGTTATAAACAAGAATAAACAACTGTCTCCACAAAAATGGCTGGGAAAATTAACCAGTTCCCAAACTTAAAAGAGGATCATCTCAAGTCTCACACTTGAATTTGCGGCTGATGAAGAGTCAGCCTCTGCTGGAGGCTTGGCTGGGTGCACAAACCTGTCCATGTTTTTGCTAGCAGTATACGTTGCAGCTCTTGCGGTCTAGAATTTGTAGATTGTTACAGATCTTGGCATAAAAAAAAGATAGCCCTACTGTTGAGTTAAAGACTTTAGTGATGGATGAAGTGGAAGTGCAGTTGTTCTCTTTTGAAAGAGTTTCGTGTTTAAAAATCAAGAAGAATGTGGATCCTCTTGCTTTGTGCAGTTGATAGGTTTATTGGTAACTGTATCTGTGGGAAAGTGTTTGCACTGAAGCCTACTTAGGATTAAAGGTTAGTTCATACTGACCCCTGCGCAGTGTGAAAAGAAATAAGCACATTGTGAGTGAGTGAATAAAAACAAACATTTATATTTGTAAATGTATTGAATAGGTTATGCCCGTGTGTTAAAACATCCTAAGGGTGCATCCAGGTGTAGTTTAGTGAATCAGGTTTTTTGCTATATAAAGCCCTATCCAGTACCAGTACACCTTTTATGGTGTAGTATTTATGCCAAAGTGTAAACGGACATAATCCCCAACTTGCTGGAGCGAGGAGCATTTTCACTAGTTGACATGAAGTCTGAATGTCTCCATTGTGGGACTATTTTTAAGTTGAAATGAGAGTAAGTTCTGCACTAGTTTTTATGTTGTATTAAGGCTTGTGCTCAAAGCTGAGGGAAAGATACAGACTTTCCCACCCATGTTGGAGTAATTTAAAGTTACTTCAAACTAGGTCTGTTTTATAATAAAAAATAATTGGCATTTTTTTTTATTTATTTATTTATTTGTTTGTTTGTTTTTTGTGAACACCCAGCCCCTTGCAAACAAACACACATACATGATCCACTGAAGCTTAAACTTTCAAAGCTGCCAGTCTTTAGTGTATATGCTTTTGGGGTTTTTCTTGTTTTTGTTTTTTTTTTTTTTCATTTAATGAAATCTTTAATTATATATTGAATAATGCAAGGGACATTCAAAACTTTTTACTGGCGTCAGAAAAAAAAGTTTTTGTTTGAGTGCGTACCCACTGATGGGCCGCTGCTTTCAAATAATCATCACTTGAAAATCATCTTCCCCTTAAAGCTTTTCACCTCCAAAATGGTGGAAATCAGATGGTGCTAAACACTGACATTACTACTCTATCAGCCTTGGCTGTTTCCAATGAAAATATAAAAGAATGGAAACCTTTTGAAAGTCCCTCGTAAATCAGCATTTTTTATTTTTAAAATAAGCTATCAACTTTTGTTTTGAAAGTTACAGATGTTCGAGTGTTCAGGCAAACACTGATGTGTGTCTCTTTAGATGATGCACTTAGAAGTGACTATAGTTCCCCCTTGTGGAAAAACACCTGATTGCTGAACGTGCTTGAGTTCCACAGCTGTGTCCGTGCACTGTATGTCTAAAATTAAAAGTGCCCTGTAATAGTGGAGACACTCTGGTATTCGACTGTGGATAATTGTAGGAAACCGTGAAATATTCATTTAGTAGTTTGTCATCTGAACCATCATCACACTTAAGCTGCTTGGAATCTTCCTCCATTATCTGGTTCTCTAGGAGACCTGGATCAGAGACAGTGAGGAATTTACTCTGCTGTCGACTGAAGGCTTATTAATGTCACATTACAAGTGTGTACTTTTTAATATTATTTAGCAGGCTGTTTAAAGGCTCTTGTCACTAACTGCCGATATCTAATTACATCGGCAGCACACACCTAATCTGTTAAATCAAAAAAGGCTTATTTCACATAAGTGGTCTGTGAGCTAATTTGTTTTCTGTGGAAATGAGCAGAAATGAGGCCCCAGTGGTTAATCAGTAGTGTGTGTGTGTGTGTTCTTAGGTGAGGGCACCTGATTGTTCATAAACCTTTCTGGATAAATTCTAACAGCATTACCGTGTACTCGAGTGTGGGTGTTTTGGGAGGGGGGGGAAATCATAGGTTTTCTCATCATCTCTAATGGCTTCAGAGCTGAAACAGAAATGAGTCAGGATAATGCTGTGAATACATTCAAATTACTACAGTAACATCACAGTTCTTAAGTCTCTCCAGTGAGGGTGCTTGAGTCAGCAATCATTTTGTCTCCAAATTGTTTCCCTTTCGTTCTGTCTGCTCACTGTTAAAATAATTGTACATTTTTAGCAGTGCAGTAATACTTATTTTGCTTTTTGTCCCTGTGTTTTTCACAGTGTAAATTAGGCCCTTTGGTTCACAACGTTAACATTCATTGTGTGCAAGTTGAAGCTGTTTGCTTTAATGACAATAGTTGAGCAGTCCTCATAAATGAGGATTTTACTGTTATAGTGACGTTATAATCGTTATAATCTGATGTTATAATCCTGTGCATCTCTGAGTTTGTGTATTTAAGCAATGTCTCATTACCAGAATAAGAAGTTTTTTCAGTTCTGTGTCCATGGGCACAGGAGCGCTGTTTCCATCACTTCACCATAAATATGGTTGCCATTCGTTTCGTGAAATATGAAATTGTTCCGTATTTGAAAGATGAAAGACATATTCCATATTGAGCTGATACTGAACACTTTGTTTCATACTTTTGGCAGAAAAATTAGAAAGATTAGAAAAATGTGTGTGAGGTGAAACACGCGAGACACCCCACCCGGTGCAGCACCCCCCACCCACAAAACACTACACCACAGCTAGCACCCCCAATCCCCCTTTTACAAATTATGAATGTAAAATTGCAGTGTGTATTTGCTTGATTAATGATCACAATAATCATGAGATTGCATGCTTGTTACTATAATCAGTAGTGACAGACCTGCCCCTAACTATAACTTGCTTTTTATCAGCAAGCAACATTAACAGAAAAGCAGTTTCTCTTTTTTCCCAGAAAAGAGACTAACTTTTAATAAGCTCATGATTAAGGTTCACACACTGTCAGGTTAAGGTTCACCTTGATAAAACTGGAACGTGTTTGTTTCCATCCTTTGCATGTGATGCTATATTGCTGGTGCACTGCCTTGCTTTTCACTAAGCATTTCAAACTCTGGTCCTGGTGGGTCATAGTCAGGTTTGGTCATTTCCTTGCTTGAATTCACATGATTTAAGGCGTGGTAAACAAGACTAGTTATGACCAGTTCTGATGTACTAGAGCAGGAAAACTGCAGTATACTGGCCCTGAAGGACTAGAATTTGACACCTCGGTTTTACACCCACAGTGGCAATAGAAGAGATCCCCTCCTCAGACACAGTGAGAGTCTTATTACTAGACTTGTCTTGCTGTGGGTTTTTGAAAAAAATCCAGCTCTGGATTCTGTTGCTAATTCCATTCTGGCACGCTCTGGAGATTGTGCGTTTCAGCAGGTTTGCCGATTCTGCTTGACTGCTTGGGACCTCACTGGCCCGGGGAAATTCAGATGGCCCTACATGTAGAGCAGCTGAGTGCGGGGAGGGATCATTGACCCCCTTTCCCAACATTTCCATCCCTGCTTCCCTTTTAAAGTGAGAACCAGAGGGGTTGGCATCTTCTTCCACACCCGGTCTCCCTTCAGCAAGATATTTTTAGATGCCTTCGCTCTGTCCTGCCTCCCCACCCCTTTTCGCACTCTTGGACTTTCCCCTGCAGAAGCACTGGACATACTGGCCCACGCCATACTGACCAGGCCAGAGCATAGAAATTACAGATGGTTCGCAGAATGACAATGATAAGGATGTGGTCCAAATGTCAGAGGAAGCACAAAGTACACATGCTCTTGTTGGAGAGCTGAGCTTGATTATATTCTGCCAAAGTGACCTGTTTCATGTTAGGCAGTCCTAATGTATTTATCAAGGTTCATGCTGGCCGCATATCTAATACAAGATACAAGATGTCTATGTTAATGGTGCAGGAGAGATAAAGCACTCTACTGAGTATTTGCGTTCAACATATGGTTGATTAATAGGTGGTTTTGTTCTTTCCCTGAAAGACCATTCAAACCATTGTTCGTTTAGTGAAGTGACTGCTGTCATGATGAGGAAACGGCACTGCTTGTTTGAGTTCTTGGAAACGGAAGTGACTTTACCGGAGCTTGACTTGTGTTCTGTGTCACTACAGCCAAAGCATAGACTAGAAGGGGAGTCATTTTCTTGTTAGATCAAACATCACTGTATCAGCTCCACTTTAGCAGCTTGTTTGGATGGGGATTTCAGCATTGCTGGGTAAACAGGGAACCTGCAGGTCTCACTGGCCCATACTGAGCAAATAGGACCTTCTTCCTTAAACTTTCAAAACAGAAATGAACCGAAGAATACATTACTCTTCTCTCCTGAGTTAATGTGAGGATACTGCAAACAGACTATAGCTTAGACAGATGTGTGTAAAATGTAACTCTGGTCATTATAAATTGATTAAAGTTTCTAGTGTGCTTTGATTCAACTTTTCTGTGTCACCCTAACATGCCCTCCCTTCTCTTATTATAAATCTAGTAGCATGAACCATTGCAAATGTGCTTCCCTTTTTTGAGGCAGGAACATAATGTTCACTGTTGATCACATTTAATGGCCTACTTCTGCAGTAACTTGGAAATGTGAATGGCCACATAGACCTTGAGTCCTTGAATAGCATGCTCATTGCTGAAACTGCACCCTCACCCCGCCCCCCCCAGCTCACATCTGCGCTTGTACTGGTCTGCTCTATTTGTGCCTCTTATTCTTTCCTTTCAATGTTCACACACCAATTCCCCATCTTCATTAACTACTTTTTAATGCAGTGATGTTTTTTTTTTTTGTAGACGTTAGTGAATTCCTATGCCGACTGTGTATTTTTATCACATTGTGCAGTCTGCAGGCATGTTGCTTACATCTGGTCATTCTTGTTGCTTACATGGTAAAATTCCGTTGGACACCCCCCACCGTTTAATTAGTAGTTAAATCTGTCCCCGCAGATCAGATGTTTGCTAAAGTGAAAGTAAATACTTTTTTTGTTTGTTTTTTTTCTGTCTTTCTCCAGTCTTGTGCCCAGTCCTCCCCTGCACTGTAACGACGACACTTCTTGCTGCCTTGTGCCATAGGATGTCCCGTAGCCCTGAGGTGAAGGAGGATCCAATGGAGTGCCCACTGTGCATGGAACCCTTGGAGATAGACGACGTCAACTTCTTTCCCTGCACCTGTGGCTATCAGATCTGCCGTTTTTGCTGGCACCGCATCCGCACAGACGAAAATGGCCTCTGTCCTGCCTGCAGGAAGGTAAAGCTGCACCTTCCCTTGAATCCACGGTTTAAAATATTATAAAACAAGAACAGTTTATGGCACATAGCTACTCATAAAAAAGGAAAAAAGTACTGGTTTAAATTAACTTTATTAACAAAATTAACATGTTTAAACAAAAACTGGTGCTCCAAGATATTTATGTAGATGAATACAAATACAGAACAAGATTTGCAAGTCACTTATGCCAGTAAATCTGTATTATTAATTAATAATTTGTATAATTAGCATAATATTTTAGAGATGACTATGACGAGGCAAAGCTTTATTGAACCCAAACTAAGCTCTTATTTGGAAACGTACATGGCTTACAGGCTATACTGAACTTGCGAAGCACAACAGCTGACCTGAGGGTTCCAGCTAAATAGCGACCACTCTCCACAACACACACGCTTTGTTTATATTCTAAGCATAGCCTGTATCCAGGCAATGTAGCCTATTCTGAGAATGTTTCTTTGGAATTATATTTATTATATTGCAGTATATATTATATGCAGTAATTGAGACTGCAAAATGTTATTGGATGTCTTTCAGGAACATTTATAATGTGGTATATTAGTTTTAATGCAGCTTTGAATACCTTAATGGAAACACCCCTCTTTGTTATACTGAATCTGTCTCTTAGTATGTAAAAATCATTTGGTTCAAAAAAATTAATTTGCTGTCAGCTCAATAATTCTCACCAATTTTTTGCTAAATTTGTTCAAGATGAAAACAGCTTCATCGCTACACACAACTCTGAAAACTGTTTTTTGGTCTGCCAGAGGTTTTTCCTATACATTGCCATAAACAATGTCAAACTGAGATTAGGTGAAAATCTGTATATATATCTACTAAATTGACAGCTGAAGATTTGACCACTGCTGTTTTGGTAGAGTTATAGAGAATCATGACAGTTTAACTTCAAAAGTGGTGTTAAATTGCTTCTTCCTTAGTTTACATGGCATAGTTTGCTGAACAGTACTGGGACATCTTTAAAAAGAACAAAATTTCCCTTTTCAAAAGATTTCCGCTTATATTTTCTTAGCCCCAGGAACTCTATGTGGGTCTTTTGTAGAGCAGCACTTTATTTTTAGGGAACAGCTCCATGGGGGTTGGTGGAGAAAAATGTTTTGATGGCTGGTATTCAACATCCCAGCGAGCTTTGATAGAAAAATTCACACTTGCTCCATTGCCTCAGGGCATGAGTGATTTTCATCATTGCAGTGCTCTGCAGCTGTCTGGGGGAAGTGGCAGAGGAACCAAATACTCCCAACAATTTGTCTCCTTTCTCTTTTCATCATAAATGCCTTTCTCCTGTACACTGATCAATAAGGGACATTCCCTCTGTGTTCACTGTACATGCAAGAAGGCTTAAATCCTCAGTGCCCCAAAGCTTTAGCTTAACTGAGACCACCGAATCACACAAGGCTCCTCTAAAACAAATATCAAATATCCTTGGGTTTAGTTCTTGTCCTTTGCATGCCCAGCAGGTTATTGGTAAGTAACATTATCCTCCATGGATATCTGATGAGGTTAGAGGGGTTTTGCCCTGGTTGAACCTGATACAAAGGTGCAACATTGCAAGATTTTATTTTATTCGGTGAATGAAAAAATGAGTTACTTTAAAAAGGACATATTATGCAAAACTCACGAGTTATAATAGGTCTATGGGCTATACAAAACATGTTAATGAAGTTCTTTGCACAAAATCACTCTCATAAAGAGATATCACCAGCTTTATTCTTCACAGTGTGAGTCCCTTTCAAAATGAGCCGTTTGGTGATGTCAAAAGGGGCCAGTTTGCATAGAACCACCCCTCTAGATTAGTTGAAGACCCGGCATTTTGTCTGCTGGTACGAGAACGGATAAGTCAAGCGCTACGGCTACAGGCAAAGGCAGGTCGCACATGAAGTCTTGTCGTGTTGCTAGTGATGGGCCGATCCACGTTTTCCCAGTTCCGATCTGATTCCGATACATGACTGCCGATGCCGATACGGATTCCGATAGAATACATTGTTTTTGACTTTAATATTAGCATTGTTTTTGTTGAAATTGTGCTGTTTTTAGTAAGGTTACATCACAGAATACATAAACTACTAAGCACTTATTAGAGGAGCAAAAAATATACACAACTACACTGAATTTAAAGGCATTCCAAAGGAATTTATTTGTCAAATTTCACACAAAGGTAGCCGCAACAGCTGTAAAATTTTGTAAATATCAAAAACAGCAGTCTTGCCTGAATCAAATATAGTTCAAGCATTATGTCAATTTTAGCAGCAACAACTGTGTAGCAAATAAAGTGCAAAACGAATACATTTTAGGTAACATGAATTCAGAGACACGACATGGGCAGTGTGTAATCTAACCGCTGCTGTATTTAAGGTGGACTGGCTGAGTTACGAGATGCCCAACTTTAGCCTCATCATGTTTTGAGAGAATCATCTAAGTATTTCAAGCATTGTCAATTTTAACAGCAACAATTTTGTAAAAAAACAAAAAACAAAACGAATACATGTTAAATAACGTGAATTCAGAGACACGACATGGGCAGAATGTAATTGAACCACTTCTGTATTTAAGGTGGACCGGCTAAGTTACGAGATGCATCTCCTGGTACTCTTTGACTTGAAATCACTGCAGATGCTTCATAAAATTTGTTGTATTATACGACGCAACCGTACTTCCACCCCTTTGCATGCTGGCTTTGCACACATTGCAGGTAGCTGTCTTGCTTTTCAGCTTTTCCAAACTAAAGTATCTCCAAACGAGCAACATTTCGCAACAAGGCTTGCTCAGATTGAAGTTGCCGCAGGTTCGTGGTATGGGGGTGGTGACGCATCTCGTATTACACAGCGTCAAGTTTAAGGTCCAGCGCAAACTGCGAACTGAAATATAGAGATCGGGGCTGTCTGACCAATAACCAATATCAGATTTACGTCTATCGCACCGATACTGATCATATCAGATCAAGCCCATCTCTAGTTGCTGCTGCAAAGAACAGCACAAATCCCTACACAGAACTGCGTTGCTCCATTTCATTTTCAATGGCCGTGTCCCAGCAATAATCGGTTTTGTTCCACCTTAAATACTGCTATTTAAGGTGGAATGAAAAATTCGAATAAGGAGCTAACTTCACCGTTGTGGGGGATCTGTGACAAGTGAGCAGATGAGGGAGATGTAAGTACTTTCAAATAATGACTTTTGTGTTTCTATCGCAGTTTTGTTACAAGCAGTGTAAGGGGTGGGTGGAGCATGGGATGGTGGGGCGTGGCCAGCAACAGCTTATTTGCATAAAACTCACAGAGCCCTGAAACGGCTTGTTTTGAAAGAGACTCAAACTGTGAAACTCAAACCCTCTCTTTATATGAGAGGGATTTTGGGCAAAGAACTTCATGAACATGTTTTGTATAGCCCATAGACCTATTATAACTTGTTTTTTTTAAAGTGAGTTTTGCATAATATGTCCCCTTTAAACTTTAAGGCTGCTGTACCTCATCTTGTTTAAAACATGAATGCTGTTAACGGCCACCTGGTACATTGCTAATCAGATTAGCCTGCAGGGTTTTTCACCTGTGCTGCTCTTCAGTTGTACACACACTCTTTTTCAAAGAGCTCTTGTAATTCTAGAATCTGCAGTGTTGAAACCACTGGTATGTAGTTTTGGGATGTAATCACTGGAAATATTCCTTTTTGGTACAAAAGAAAGCAAGATTCACTAGTTTGCTTGTGTTCTTCAGCAGTGCTTTCCAGGTGCTTTTCCTTAATTTTGACCAGGTGGCCACTACGGATATAATGATGCGATTCAGCTAATGATGGGTCCAATAGACGATTTAGGGTTTGAGGTTGGATACGCTCACTATATATATTCAAGAAAGTAAAACTGAAAGCAATTCAATTTTCTCACAGCGTTTAGATTAATATTTAAATTAAGATAATTACTGCATTCAATTGTGACACAATTTACTAATGAAAGTAGAGCTTGCAGAGAGGGAAGAGGGTAATGTATGGCATGAATATGTGGGACAGGATCATTGATTAGAAATAGTTGAACACTATACAGCATGCAGATAGATCAAATATAATTCACAGAATGCCTATTCCCTTTTCACTTGTCCACAATGCATATTGTCACTTTTTTTAGCAATGCAATATCACAATATTTTGATGCTTTGTTACACCTCTAGTGGCCACACTGATGCCTCCATTTCAATCTTTTATCATAGCACTGAGGAATTGCAGTAGTGTTCAGACAACAATAGGGTTGCGACTCTACACACACAGCATGCAGTTTGTGCCTTGTGCAGGGAAAACCCTGTTAGTTTTAAACATGTATTGATCCAGTGAGAGGTGGTGTAACGCTGTAATTGTTCTGCTGTAGCCGTATCCAGAGGACCCAGCCGTGTACAAGCCGCTGTCTCAAGAGGAGCTGCAGAGGATAAAGAACGAGAAGAAGCAGAAGCAGAACGAACGCAAGCAGAAGATCACAGAGAACCGCAAACACCTGGCCAGTGTGCGCGTTGTCCAGAGAAACCTGGTATTTGTTGTGGGACTGTCCCAGAGGCTCGCCGACCCTGAGGTGAACACACACTCTCGCACACGTTCACATGGTGTGGTGTTCCGTTTATAATAATAAAAATTTATGTGGCATACATTTTAACCATTAAATCTGAAATTTTTGTTCAGAGACATAGATTACATTGTATAAACTGAACATTTTCAACAGTAGCTTCCTTATTGCTCAAATCCTTCTTCACTTGCCTTTGTTCCTCATGAATACCTGTAAACCACACCCTTCATTACAATGGGAGTGTGTGGATCTCTAATAATTAATGAATCATGGTGATGAGAGCAGGAACTGCTAGACATACTCATACAGACACATTTCCCAGTTGCTTCTGCTTCAGAAATGCTTTAACATCAGTTATTTGAATATATCATGAGGTGGCTTAACAAAAAATAATTCTTATGTATTTTACCAGGTTGACAATATTTGACAATATTTAGCTTGATAAATTTAATCATATGCTTTTCTGAGGATATGATGATATTGGCATTACTCATGGAATGCTGACATAAGAGTGATTGTATAAATATTTAGTAAGGATTCATCAAAATGATTTTTTTGGACTGAAAACTTATTATTAAATTATTATAAGACTAAATCTGTTACAAAACTATGAAAATATTTTGCATTCAAACAATACACAATATAAAATAAAATTTGAAATAAAATAATTTACTTAGCCCCATGCATGAATAGCCTAAAAGCAAGATAGCTGAAATTTTATACAATTAAATATCTTCTCTCATAAAACTAGTGAATTCAAGTGCATTTTAATATTCTGAACGAAGTGCATGAACAAAGTGCATTCAGAACAAGTGCTTTAAAAACTGATGAAAGATAGTACAACATTCTCTGTAGGCCTAAAACAAAATAGTGTATCAAAACAAAGACTCAGATGTTTTGATTTTATATGATAAATTAATCCCAACGTCGAAAAAGTCCTGTGGATTCACCCTCTAGAAATGTTGGTATTGCGTGCTTTACAAACGTCTTTCTTAGATATATTGAAATGCGGCCACACAACACACATGCAGAACGGGCAGACTGGCAATCTGTGCTTCCTGGAAATTCTCTCCCTCTCTCTTCTGGAAAAGTCCAGAACGGCTGTCCGGTGCGCGGCCATCGGGCCCGAGACAGCCGTTCTGGACTTTTCCAGAAGAGAGAGGGAGAGAATACGCGAGAGACAGAGATTTAAATTCAGCCCAGCAGAACAGACAGATTGCCAGTCTGCCCCTGCCTGCTGACTCCAATCCAATCTGCTGCATGCAGGTTGCGGTTGCGTCATCAGTGTTTTGGTAACATGAAAAATTTCGACCGAAACCAAAAATGCATTTTTTTCCATTTTCGGCCTGGAATATTCGGTGCATCCTTAATATTTAGGCTGAATATAATTAGTGAAAATAAGGCATGAGAAACAACCTATGTTCTGCTTTACAGAGATAAAATAAGCATAAAAAGAAAAACAAGCAATAAAATCAATATAAATTTGCTATTATAAAGAAAGCAGCTTAAAAGAATGCATGTAAAATTGCATGAATTTTTTTGTGCAAGTCTTACTGATTAACTGAAGGCAGTGAAAAACAAAGCTGTGTTGAGCTTCTTTTTAAAACTGGCAACAGTTGGAGTAGATCTGATCTTCACAGGGAGCTGGTTCCAGAAGTGGGCAGAGTAATGACTAAATGCCTTTTCACCCTGTTTTGATTTAGGTCTGAGCACCATGCCCTGACCAGCTAATGCTGACCTAAGAGACCTCCCGTACTGATATTTATTAGACATTTCAGAGATATATTTAGGGCCCAAACTTTAAATGACTTCTAAACAATGAGTAATACTTTGAACTCTACTTAATACTTATATACGTAATACTTATAACTCTAGAACCAACATTTTCAATAAGCTGTAGCTGTCTCAGAAGAACATTGCAACTTTGCATGATTTTGCATTAGTTTCTCTAAATGTTAGTATCTTTAACCTTAGCTATGTTCTTGAGATGCAATAATGCTGATTTAGTTGCAGATATCCTCTGGTCACTAAAGCAAACATCCTCATCCATGTTTGCACCTACAGTTTTGTATGTGTTTTAGTCTTTATTGCTTTCATTCTGTTACCAAACAAAACTGTCTCTACCCTGTCTTTACTTAACTGAAGGAAATTTCGTTAAATCCAGCCATTAACTTTTCAAAGGCGTTTAACAATGAGTCTATGCTGCTGAAATCATTTGGTGAAGTGGCTCTATAGATCTGAGCATCGTCTTCTTAGCTATGATAAGCCACCTTATGCGCTTGGCAATTTTGGTGGAGCAGAAGCATGTGGTTGAACAAAAGGCCCCAAGAATCGTTGTGGGATTCCGTATGGCAGGGTGGTTTTCTCAGACCACATTTTCTGATTTACATTGTCAAAGACTGCGGTGAGATCCAGCCGCACCAGGACAGTTATTATACCTCAGTCTCTATTCATATGAATGTCATTTAATACTTTTTATCACCGCTGTTGCAGTACTATGATGTTGACAGAGGCCTGACTGAAAGCCATTGAAGAAACCATTTAAATTCAAGTAATTACTGACTTTATTTGAAGACTACTTTCTCAACAACCCTACCCAGTGAATGGGACATTGAAATACTCCCATAATTAAGTGTGGAGGTGTCCTGGTTTCACTTGTTCCAATTTGATGACAGCAGTCATGCTGAAAACACACCTGAAAGAAGAGAGCAGTTCACAATGTGCAGAATCTTGAATGTGATGCAGCTGAAAATACCTTTCAAGAAAAGCTTGTTGGCAGAGTGCTAGGACAGCAAGTAGATGGCTTAAGATTCAGCACTATTTCATCTAGAGTTTTGCCATCAGTAGCAGTAAATTCAGACCTGACAGCCTTTTTTATTTGCTATATAATTATGTTGCTGCTTGACTGGATAGAGCTAATGCTTTCTCTGATATTTCAGTTTTCTGATGGGGTGGAGAGAGATGCAAACTTGTTAGAGCTGATAAAGTTAAAAGAAGAAAGTGTAGGGGTATTTGTTAACCCATCTGTTGTGGTGTTAATATTCATGTTATTAGAGAAACAATATTGCTGAGGGCTTTTGCTGAGGGCTGTAAAGCTAGAGACTCTGAAAATGTTCAAATCGATCTGAAGCTTAATTTTTCTCCAGTTTCTCTTCTGGTTCTTGACCACAGTGGGGTTTCTTCATAGTGTTTTCTATTTAGCCTTCACAAGTGCATCAGAGAGCCTGAGGACCTTTGAATTAAACTGATCAAGATGAACATTAACATAGTTCTAACTATTAAGGATAGAAACATAGAAGCATTCTCTAAATATCGAATTTTGTCTATTGAATTTGAGTGTTTACCATGAAGAGCGTGAAGAATAAACGATTAATGAATACTGTTTGTAAATAATTGAAGCTTCTATATTTGAAGTGATTTGTGACCATTTTTTTTGTTTACAAAATGCCATGCCATGATTTCCAGTCCTCAGTTGCTGAACATCTTGTTCCTTCCTGACTCTTAACTCCATTTGGCTGTGAAATGTTTCGAATGAACCCTGTACTGTATGTCAAGAACATTTTTACAGTTTCGCTAAAACTAGCTGCCCACCAGCTTTTCAGACTCCACCAACAGTCTGTGGCAAACCCACGGAGTTCTCTACCCCCCTTGTTCTCTCTCTCATGTTCTTTCGTTCTATCTCTCTGTGCCTTCATTGCTGACGTCATGCACCCTGAATAGCTCCCAGCACAGAGCAAATTATTCACTGCAAAGGCAGAGGCAGAGTGAATCCATGCTTGCATGTTCCAAAAGTGTCCGAATGAGATTAGGAGCACAAAGCTGAGAAAACAGTTTGGTCTGGCACATGAAGTGTTTATAGACTAACAGCAGAGCTTAATCTTAATTGCATTTCAGAGTTAGGAATAGGCTTTTATGCTTCTTCACCCTTGCTGAATTTTATTTGCTTTCATCAATATATTGAAACTTTCTTCATTCATCTTCTCATGTTTGGTGGAGCAGTTCACATGGGAAGGAGGGTTGATGGAAATGGCCTTGTTCAAACAAAGGCTACAAAGAAGTATCTGGGCCCCAGTCTTGGTTTGAGAGTGACTAGAATCTGAAAAGCGTCAGTCTGTTGAGCTGAGTTCCCCTGCCAATGAATGGCAGCAGCCTTTCTGCTGGGCTCTCTTGTTGGTTTTGTTCATTTATCACTGTTGATTTGGTTTAGATTGTAAACATCCTGTTGATGTTTTGGAATGCGCTTTATCCACTGCAAAGACCATTTTTTATTCTTCTGACTGTGACTTCAGCATTCTGATATAGAATCCAGAATGATTTGTTTACAATGTCTTTTAATGTCTGTGAAAGCATGCTTAGGAAGTTCTTACCGTTTTGTATTTAGTTTTAAATAACTCCTAATTTTTTGGGGTGTTTTTAGTGTTTATCATATTGATTTTTGTGTAACTATTTAGGCTAACAGTTCAGGATAAATATTTCTTTTGATAATCATTGATCAACTTGACCTAAATGAATAACACTCTTTTGACCTTATACAAGAAAAGGGTATTAAAATGCTGTGTATTTTCAGTGCTTTCCTACAGGAATAACAAATCTTTTTTTTTGCTCTTGTTAGCAATAAAACCTTTACAATCCTGCCAGGTTTCCTCATTTAGTAACTATGCTTTTCCATACTGCTTTTCAGGTCTTGAAGAGGCCAGAATATTTTGGGAAGTTTGGGAAGATCCATAAAGTGGTCATCAACAACAGCACCTCATATGCAGGCTCACAGGTGCTCATCATCCTGAAGTTACACCGTATAGCCTTCAAAGCTCTTGTTTTAATAGCTAATCCCCTCCTCAAACTTCACAACATGCTCATTTGTCCACCCTCCCCCCCAGGGTCCAAGTGCCAGTGCCTATGTCACTTACATTCGGTCAGAAGATGCCCTAAGAGCTATACAATGTGTCAACAACGTAGTAGTAGATGGCAGAACACTTAAGGTAATATCCTAAAATGTAATGTAATAAAGGTTTTTATCGAAAGGTGAATTCGATGTGGCCTTCTTATTGTTCAAAACAACTGACCTGTAGTATCATACTGCAGGCATCTTTAGGTACAACAAAATACTGCAGTTACTTCCTAAAAAGCATGCAGTGCCCCAAACCAGACTGCATGTATCTACATGAACTGGGCGACGAGGCAGCTAGTTTCACTAAAGAAGAGATGCAGGTAAGGTTTTACTCTAATTTGTTTTAATTTCATTTCTGATGTGTAAAGCCAGACCTTTAAACAAAGTGTGTGTGATTATCACAGGCAGGAAAGCATCAGGAATATGAACAGAAACTTTTACAAGAGCTCTACAAAATGAACCCCAGCTTCCTACAGACCTCCACAGGGCCTGGGGAGAAGACAAAGGGCAAATCGGGCTCTGTACAGAGGTTTGGGGTCACTGTTTCATTTATTTCTCACTGTGTTTAAATAAATTGCATAGTTTTTTGTGCAGGGAGTCACATGTTATCGCTTGAACCATGCTTTATCTTTTCTGTTTTCGTTTTCGAGAGAGTGACTAGTAAATCTTCCCTCCCCATTCATTCTTTCTTCTCCTTTCTCATGATCTTTCTTTTTATTTACAGTTCCAGTAGTAACAACAAAGATGCTTGGCCATCGTTACAGCCTTCAGGAAAGACAGCAAATGGGCTTTCAGAACACCGCAAGAGCCCGACTCTTGATGGAGGTTCAGACTGTGAGCACTTGACTCCGGATGGGCCAGACTCTGAGCTAGGCCTTGGTCCCCTCCCTGCCCTGTCTCCCTTCTCTTCAAACTGTGAACCTACCAGGTAGGCACAAACCTGTAGCCCCACATTTCTGTTCCCACAATAGTGATGTTATTCAGAATCAGAATAAAATAAACAACTTTTATCCAAGAGGAAATTGCTTATGCTACTATCAGAAGGAGTAAAAAATAAGGTCTCTGAAAAAACCAGATGATTGACCATGCATGATTATGATGCAGGGTGAACCACCTCTCTCTACGTTTAAAATTAACATTTTGAACTCAACAGTGGGAGTTACACAGCTGATGTGGTGATCTTTTATAATTATTAGAATGGCAGAACTGACTTATTGACTTATGGAAATGAGTAGGTAATGAATGCTTGCAAATTGCTTCTGAAGAATGTTTATTTACAAGTGTTTTTGACAAGAAGATGAACTCCTCATCACCAGAGATAGTACAAAGAGCAGTGGATGAGAGGTACCAATAAAGTTACAAGGAATGAGGCACATAATGTGAAGCCTCAATGGCAGTGTTGAGTGCCTAAAGGAAGGATACACTGATGCTGGAAATAGCCATATGGATATGGCTGTGGTGTTCTGTTCAGTCTGCTACAGTGTAAGGAATTATAGCAGGGCCCTGGGTAACAATGTGCTGTTAACTCCAGTACACAGTAACAGTCTAATCTTTTGTATAGTTCAATAACCTAGTAGCCCTGTGCTTTTTTATGATGTGTTAAAACAGTATTGTTTGGTTTGTGTCTTGTCACCTTAAACATCAAGCAAAAGCTGGTCAGGACCTGTCTCAAATGATTTTTATACTAAAGCCCAAAGCTTGTGGAAGTTCTCAGGTTCTTATAGGATCGGGCACAATTTGCAGTAAGCTGAATTAATGTCTGGTCCCTGTTACAGGTAGTCCTTATGTTTAGAGGAGGAATGTGATACAAGTAGCAGGTGGTAGCATTTGGCTTTTTTGGCTCAGACATGGCCACAGTCTGACCTTGTTGGTTTAAGTTATCGTAGGTGTGTAAGTACATGAGTAACCACTGTGCCTCGCACCACCTGTGGTCATGTATTAGGGCCAAGTATCTAGTTTTACAGAATGTAGAAAATCATTAACCACTAACAACATGACATGTAACATGAGGACACCCATTTGTTTTCTCTTTTTGACTGGGAACAGAGTGATAATGCTAAGACTGGAAAAGTTATTTTTGCAGTAGGCAATTCATAGATCTTATAAATCATATTGTTGAATGTTGCATGAATCTGTTACTGGCGTTCTGTATCACTACATTCTTAGTGGCCGGTGTCCTTGATACAGATCCATTCCTTCAACAGTGATGTTTTTGTTTTAGTGGAAATACACCCTAGTTTAAGTCACTTACAGATCCTAACACAGTTGTAAAATCATAAAAATACAACTAAGACACAGGAAATGGAAAACTCCCTCACTCAAACATCGTGTTACTGCGTATTCTTCTGTCGCGCACAACCAAACTAGTTTGCCCGCGTAGTCCGTAAGTACTGCGCTAACGTGTAAACCAAGTGGGAGTGACCGTTGTAAACTCGAAACGTCTTATTTCGAGACTGTTGTAACCCGAGGATCCCCTGTATTAATTTTGTCTGTGTGCATATTTTATTCTTTTTTAGCTAACTGTATGATGTTCTTCAGCGAGGCCTGTACTCATGACCTCTATAGACTGTTCGGTTTACACAGGGTGCAGCACAAGCAGCCATTGCCTAAGCTCTTTTAGAATGATCATGTCTCTCTTTCTGCTCAGTCCTATTGACAAACCTCCAGAAGTCATCAGTATAGGAAATGGAGAAACACTGCCACAGGTAATGTGTAGAGCACAAGTACTCACATATTTTTAGAAATATGTAATATTGTACACTGAAATTTTATGCACTGTATATTCAAGATGTATGAAATGTCTATTACATTTTACAAAAGAGATTACTATTGCTTCCTTATTTCTTTGTTGTGTGATTTCCCTGACAAATGCCGACTTGCTCTCCGTGTCCAGATTCCCTGCAGTGACTCGCCGTCGCCCCCTCCTGGCTTAACCAAGCCATGTCTGGTGGTGCCCATCAGTGTACCAGGCTTGACAGCACGTTCACCCTTTGAGGGGGCAGCAGCTGAGTCACAATCGTTGTTCTCTGACAACAGCAACTTCCGGCACCCTAACCCCATCCCTAGCAGCCTGCCGGGTTTTCCCAACTCCACACACAACACAGACTGGCCTACTGCTCCTGAACCACAGAGCCTCTTCACCTCAGGCAAGCCACACTCTAAGTAGAGCTCTGCAGTTTTTAGATTGTAGATTTTTCTTTCTTTCCCCTTTTTCCCCTAACTGTAAATCTGTGTGAAAGGGAAAGAATATACGCTATTTTGTTGACTCAATGGCAGTCTTTTTAGAAAGTTTTGAGTAGTATTTTAACTTATATAAAATGTATGATTAAACTAAATTAATGACTTAGGCTTAAATCGGTTTAATTTGAGATGTAAACTTAGTGCTTTAGCGCTTCAGGACATGAGTGTCAAAGCTGCAGCTAATACTACTGCCTGCATTAAAAAATCTTCTCAGAGCAGAAGTGCTGATGTCTGATCAGATTCCACATATATTTACTATGACAGTGGTGACACGAACAGATTGTAAATGAAAAGCTTTATGAATATGGACTCCAGTCTGAATATCTGAGTGTTTTGTATTTGTAAATAACTGTGTGTTTCTTCTCCTCTCTCTCCACCTCTGCTTCTTTTGGCAGATACCATACCAGTATCATCCTCCACAGACTGGCAAGCGGCCTTTGGCTTTGGCTCCTCCAACAAACAGCAAGAAGATGACCTCGGCTTTGACCCCTTCGACATCACACGCAAGGCACTGGCTGACCTTATAGAGAAAGAGTTGTCAGTGCAGGACAAAACCTCACTGTCCATGAGTCACACAATTCCAGCACCAGGCTTCCCCCACGGGCCTGTGCACAGCCCACTCCACGGTTTCCCTCCTGGCAAGGGCCCGCTGCTCCCCGCTGCCCTGTCCACACACTTCCCTGTGAACTCTGTGCTGCCCCCACGCGGCTTCTCCCAAGTCCCGCAGCGGGCCGTCTACAACTCTTTCAGTTTTCCCGGTCAGACACAGGCTTCCCGGCAGAACTGGCTGGCCATGTCCGCACGCAGCAACCTCCCACACTTGAACCACAACACCACAGCCACCCCCTCCACAGCACAGCACAACAGCTTCTTGGACTTGACTTTGCCACCTCAACAGCAGCAGCACAGTACAGGTCTGGGAGGCATCCCCATCACAGGTGAGTCTTGTGGGTGGAAAGAGTCTTCTGGGTCATACAAGATGTACAGTTGTGCAATTTAGTTAAATTTATGCGTTGTCTTAGTCATGTGTTAGAGAATGTAGTGGCAGTGATGAAAACCAAGGATTGCAATGTTTTCACTACAAATGTAGCCATTTAATTTACTATCTACTTTCGCTATCTTTTTGTCTTTTGAGAAATTGTCATGTTGGTCATGGTAAAATCAGATAATTCAGGAGCTGATTGTGTAATAATTTTCTGTGAGGTAGCCTTGAGCAGCGGTAAACAATTTACACGTCTGGCCCCTATTACCAATCTTCAATGGGATGACACTCTGAATAATTTTTACCTTAATGATTGAGAGGTAGACATTTTTATTTTCTCTTTGAAATTGGTAATGGCAGTAGAGTTATTCTATACTTTCATTGCAGTATTTAAATGCAGTGTTCATCATATGCTATGCTTTAGGTACAGAGAGAAAAGAACTGTGTTTGTTGAATAGTTCTTATGGGAAACATTTATCCACTAGGAGGCAATGTGGTCCTGTGTTAGTTAAAGGATGGAGCTGGCAGACGTTAGTTGTCCCCGTCAGGAAAATTCTGTTAAATGTAAAGGTCTTTGCTGTGGAGCCATTCTTCAGAATGTAAGTTAAGCAAGTGTAGGTTATTCCAAAGCAGGTTCTTCACTAGTAGTGCTGGCTTGATTGCTTTGACATGTTGACATCTGAGGACAGTGCGTTTGGTTCCACGTTTGTTCGTGGTGCGATCTAACCAGGTTCTGAAAAGTCTATACGTTGCTTTTATTTGTGCATGTTAACAGCCGTTCCTTGTTTTACTTGTGCTCATCTTGGCATGCTGTTCTAAATGCCAGGTTTAAAAGGATCTTAAAGTATTTCCATAGACCTTTATTACACATTTTCTGTGAAATTTTGTGTATGAGAGGAATCTGATCATAGATCAGCCTTCTTTACTTTTATGAATACTGTTCGTGTTGTATATTATGGGCATGTGCGACACATCCCTTCCCGTATAACTCCCTCCTGTATACAGTTCCCGCCCAGAAACATACGTTTTTCGCCGTAATAGGAGGTTCACCAAAGCCTTGTCCTCAGTATGACTGGAAAGGAAGTGGTATTTAAGTGTTTATTGGTTTATAATTTTGTGGTAAAGATAAGATGTCTCCAAACAAAATGCCGCCTCAGAATTTCTCCTCTCCTTCACCGCAAATGAATCGTGATACGAACCGAATCGTGAGTCAAAAATCGTAAAAACGAACCGAATCGTGGGTTTGGTGTGTCGTTACAGCCCTAAATGGCATCATTGAAAATATCACCAATAAAAAACTTTCTTGTTCACTATATTGCAAGAGTTTATTAAACATAAAACTGCAAAGAGTAAGCTCAAAACTGCTAACGATTGCAAAAGGGTGTTTTGAAGAGACTCAAGGTAATAATGTAGTGGTAGTCTATGCAACAAAGGATTTATTGTAGGTCTGCCAGATGTAACGGCAGCCCTTACACGTGACAATATGCATGATCATGTCATATCTCCAAAAGAGAAACATTGAACAAGGTGGAGAACCTGCTGCTCTCACAGGAAAAGCTAACTATCTTAGTTTTCCACCTCAAGACCGTCTTAAGGGCACCTATGTGTTTCACATTCCTAATAGAACATTGTGGAAAACGCTGCTCATCAGTTCTAATACCTCATCCCAGCTAAAATGTGTGGTGGAGGAGGTGATGGTGTTGGGCTGGCCCTCTTTCATCAAGTAGTTTCTGAGTTGCATAAAGGAACTTGAGGCTGGTCTTGCAAGATGTGAAACAGACTAAATCAATATTTATGTATTATTAAATTTAGTATATATCTCAGGTTAGGAGCAGATCTTTTAAAAATGCAGATTGTTTCTCAAAGGGTTCACAAACTTTTTCTTCATTACTGTTCATCAAAATGTTATTTCTAAAGGCATTGCCTACTTGTGGGGTGGCTCACAGTGAGGATTGTCTTATCCCCAGATATTCTGTACGCCTGAAGCACTTGCACAGCAATTTCAAATTAATCTTTCATTGACTTTGTTCTTTTAAACACTGGTTGTGTTTCCTTTCAGTCTAGCTCCAAGGCATCTTTCGTAAAAACACTGAATTCGCTGAGGCTGCTTTCAGGGTGTTGTATTTGTTAAATTGCTACGTTCCCCTGCATGCCCCTGAACAAAAGTTTAAGGTTTGAGTAAAGGCATTTTATTAACATTCTTTTACTGTCTATTGAATCTAAGACTGTAGTTCTTTAGGAAATTTGGTTTGCTTTGACTGTGTTCATATAATTTGCTCTTGTTGTGTATAACCTTGATTTTCCTTCCCGTGGATGGTCAGGATGGAATTCTTGCATCAAAAGACGTGAACGATTACAATGAAAATCCGAAGCTGACTCTGACGTCTGTGTCCTTCATACTGGATGGACAGTAACTCCGCACATGAGTGTTAACATGCCAAAACTCCTAACAAGGTTGAGAGAAGTAGTACTTTGTAAACGTCGGGCACTTTAGATGAAAACCAAATGTGAACACGATGCATACTATGACGTGATGCACAGTATGACGCAAAACAGTCCAGTTTTTCAAAATCGTAGTTTTTCTTGTCCACCTGTAGTTCCACCTGAGTTTTCAAAAACAGTTTTCTCAATTTTCACCAACCCAAAATGCCTTTTACATGTGGACGAAAGGCCAAAAACGCATAGAAACACCTCTTTTTTCAGAAATACATGTGTATATGTGGACATGGCCTGTGTGTGTGTGTGAGAGAGTTGTATATTGAAACCCGTGGTGGGATATTTCATTAAATTGTATCATAACGGCTTTGTTATATTGTACTGGCCGCAAGGTATCGATTAGCCATTATTGTATCGGACACAGAAATTCCATGTCTGTGCATCTCAAATATATTTGCAGAACTACCAAATAAAATCATAAATGTTCTAGTATGGATTTACATGTACACCACCAGTTTTTTCCAGCCATCTAATTGCAAGAATCTTGCGGTATATTGCAAAGAGTAAACTGTTACCACTAATAGTAATAGAGATGGCGAACAAACCTGATATGTAAACTTAAGATTTCAACTTAGAGAGATAAAATGACACATCTTGTAGTTTTTTTTTTTTATCCCATCACTTTGAAACACAGGAGTTCATTTATGACAGCATGCTCTGAATGATGGAAATCAGAGAAGCACAGAGCACTTTTAGGGAAAGTGCATTATGGCAAGTGGACTCTACAAAAGTGGTATTTATTGGAAGGAATCCACAGGAACTAATACTCTATTTCTACAGGCACTCTGGAACATCTTTGCTTCTCAACTCGAGATTGACGTTAAGACCAGCTCTCATTTCAACTACATGAATTAAACATCACACTACTTGTTTATCTGTGCTTGCAAATGGCAACCCAGGCAACTGTGCTATTGCTTGAAATAGCAGGGGGCATTTGGGGACATATTCAGTAATACTGCATCCTTGACATGATTTGATAACTTTTTTTTTTCTTTTGTCTTTCTGTTCACATGCATTGTCTTAACCATAAGACAGAAATGGGGTCCCATGGGCTGCTTAGTGAGCAGTATCCCCTACACTGAACAAACTGCCTAATTGTCATTGTAAATAAGTTTTAAACAAGATTTTTCATAGACTTGGCTCATTAAAATGACGTTCTTAATAATGTGGTTTACAAAGCTTTCAGTTAAAATGTTCCTAATTTGCTTTTTTCATATTTTCTTTGTTGTCAAGTCTGAAGTAGACCCTCTGTTGGATCACTCTGTTAATATTCTGTCTCTATAAAGAATGTCTTTCCACTGGATTTAACTAGACCCCCTGTGTCTATAAGGGTTTTATGTTTCTCTTGGCACGCAGCACTGGTTCCTTGGGACCTATCTTGTCAAGAAGTAGGCTTAAAGCTTCAAAGTCTTGTTTGTTGCACCTCTCCTCTGTTTTACCTCACGACTACCTTCTGTTCCCTCACATTTGTGTTTCCGTTCTGACTTGTTCAGTCCCAGCTCTCACACACATACCCAACCTCCCTGTGGACAAAGGCATCAGATGCATACTGCCTTGAGAGAAGACTCCTTTATTTGTTTTGTTTTGGCCCATGTCCAGGCTGTCTCTTCCTTTCTTACATAGAGCCTGAGTTTTATGTATATGCCGTGTATCAATAATTTGCAAACCTAACATTTAAAAGTTAGTTTTGAAAAATGGTCTGTACCTCATGCACCCCTGTATTTTCATTTCTCTCTTTCTCCAGAAAACAGCAGTTCAGTAGAGAACATAAATGTCAAAGAGTGGCAGGATGGCCTCCGAGCACTTTTACCAAACATCAACATCAATTTTGGTGGCCTGCCAAATTCCTCGTCTTCCTCCTCTTCGTCCTCCTCCTCCTCCTCATCCTCGTCCAGCGTCAATCACACAGGGGGCATCACGCACAGCCTGAGCTGGGATGGCACAGCAAGCTGGATGGACCCTGCCATCATCACAGGTTTGCAATTTAGGGCTGATGAAATAATTGTAATATTTGTGAAATTGAATATAACACATCCGGTCCAATATTTAAAGCCTCTGCTGCAGCTCCTAGTATGTTAGAGAGCAGGAGTTAGTCACACTGGCCTGTATGACGGCTACCAGAAATCTAGAAGAATATGCTATTGCATGTGACTGTAATGGAAATAAATTGTATCATCCTATTTTAGGGCTTTCACTATTGATTACACTGGTAACAGAATACTCTACCAATAGTTTTGATAATGAATTAATTGAATTGGTTTGTTGAAGATAGAGGCAGAATTCCAAAACAATCACATTCGCACATATTTAATAATGAACCTGGGGAAAAGTACAATAAATGTTTTTCGTTTCGTAGGTGAATTCCAACTCTTTAATTCACTAAAGTATAGAAATCGGCAAAGAACTGCAAATCCAAGACTGAAGTGAAAATTAGCATTGAAACAGGAAATACATTATATGAGGAACAGGGGGAACATGAATACGACAGCTAACGATGTTCAACATTGTTCTAACAATTGAAGTGATATCTTACTGCCCTATGAAACTCAGTCATACACATGTAGCTAAAGCTAGAGAGCCACACCTAGCCTAGAAACTTAAAATAGTGACAGTGAAACAGACTGTGACTATCAGGATGAGTTAATATAATTCTCTCACTAGACAGATAGAAAGGTAGATAGATAGGGGTCCCCACAGCAGCACACACATGGTCACTATTAGTTCTTTATTATTGGTCACTTTGTCACCCTCAGGCCATGGGACACTGTTGGCTGTATATTTTTGCAAGGTGGACTATTCTCAGTCCAGCAGTGACAATGAGGTGTTTAAAACCTGCAACAGCATGTGTGATCTGCTCGGTTCAGTGCGCGCGCGCACACACACACACACACACACACACACACACCCCAATATTCCACACCATGTCGTTGTCACTGTTGTGCTGAGAATAATCCACCACCCAAATAAAACCTGCTTTCCTGCTGGTCATCTGAGGGTCCTGACCATGGATGAATGAGGTAAAGGGGATTAACAAATGATGCAGAGAAACAGATGGACTACAGTCTTAAACCTATATGATTCAGTGGAGCTGATAAAACGGACAAGGAGAGTAGAAACTTGGTAGGTGTACCCGATAAAGAGGCTCGTATTTGTATATTAAGTTTTGCTTCTGTAAATATTTTTGCTTTTGTCTAGGGTTTAGTTATCTACAATAATGTAACCTTTTAGATCAGTGTGAAAAGTTGAGATCATGTCTGTAAGCAGAGTTTTGCTCTGTGCAGGGGAGCAGGGTTTGGGTGAGCTAGTAGGAGTGAAATTTCGATCTTTCCTAATGATAGTTTCACACTAAATACTTTAGTCTTTTTGCACAGCGGTTTAACTTTTTAGACTTTGTAGGCTTATGTTAGCCTGTCCTTGAAATCCTCCCATTTGAAAGAAAAGGACTTGGCAGGCATTTTACAGAGCTGTTGTGTTATTGAATCTATTTTTTTTTTTACCACTAACAAATGGCACCCAAATTTTGCCTTGCAAGGAAACAGAAATAAAGAATGCACTTAGGCACTTAAAACATTGTTTTCTGTAACCTTTTCACTAAAAATGTCAGCGCTGTAAAGGTATTTTGTGGGTCACCGAGAAGGGCACTTGTTCCAGATCAATTTTCTCTCTCATAGCTTTAACCAAACCGCAAGGTGAACAAACGCAGCCTAGAGAACTGAAGCTGACATGCTCCTACTGCACTGGAAAGGTGCCCGTAATACCATTCCAGCTTTACTGATCCTCAAGGGCAGCCCTTTGGCTTTCTGTCAGAAAATGTTAGAAAGTCATTAGAATCCCCATCACCTTCTGTTTTTCATCTGTGCTTTGATGGAGATGTCATTGTGATACCATTCAGATCAAAGAGCCTTTCTTCAAGCGTGAAATACATATTGTAAACAGGCAGTAATTTAAGCAAGTTCATGCAACTTGCAATTACAAAGATTTTTTTAACCAAGAGGTTTGGCAAGAACGCCTGCAGCTAGCTAAAGTTGAATCTGTAATCTGCATGGAAGTCACGTCTGATGTCTGGGTGTTGGCGGCGGCTGCCGGGCGACATCCATCATCTGCAGGAGGTTTGAAATTAATGACTCGCAGCCAAACCTCTGGGCCTGGAACATTTCAACTTCCTTAAACTGAGCAAAAAAAAAGGTATCCAGTAACGTCCTGTTTCCATGGTAATTAATCCCTTAATGGCTACTCAATATATTTGAGTGCCCTCCATGGTGGCCTGCATTCTGCATAGACTTGAGTAGGAAAATAGACACCACCTTGTCTAAATGGTGAAGTTTGATTAACTTGAACTACTTTTTCACTCTCTGTACTGCAGGTATCCCAGCATCCTCGGGCAACAGTTTGGACTCTCTTCAGGACGACAATCCCCCTCACTGGCTCAAGTCCCTGCAGACCCTCACAGAGATGGACGTCCCCTCCGGATCCACAGTCCCCCCCCAGCCCCCTCACAACACGCCCTTCGCAGCACAGGTCCCCCTCCACAGAGCCAGCTGGGCCCCCTACCCACCCCCAGCCTCGGCCAACCCAGCCAGCCAGTTCCACTCGCCTCCGCCAGGCTTCCAGACAGCCTTCAGAACCCAGGCCCCCACAGACCTGCTCCAGAGTGCCGCCATGGACCGCCACTAGACTGTGAAACTAACACCCTTTCCTTTACTCTGAGAAAACCCAACAAAAACAACAAGCCGAATCAACACAAAAATACAAAACTATTAACAAAGTAATTCTAAGATGATGTGTTCTCTTTTTTTCGTCCTCCTTCTGGTCTTTTGAGCTCATTTTTATCTCTCTTTTTTTTTTTCTTCTTTTTCACATTTTACTCGGGTTAGCGTCTGTTCGTGTTGCGCCGGTGCTCTATCTCAGCATTCCTGATGTGTGTGATCACATAGCAAGGGCGATTTCTAACAAAGCACAGTTAACAAGAGATTATAATAGATGAGCATTTAGAGGGAGAAGAACAGGTAAAGAATGATAAAGTTTAGGTATGATGCATTCATTGTGTGGGATTTAGGAAAGTGAATGAGTCAAGATCCTGGAGAAGATTCCATTGAACCAATGGAGCACCTTGATCAGAAATGAGCGTTTCTGCCTTTAAAGCTAAACCAAAAAAGATCAGCATCCAATGTATGTCTGTGTGCATAGAAAAGGAGCTGCTTACTTCAAGTCCTTAAAACCATGAGGTCCTAAGCAATCATGATCTAAAAATATCAGGGCACTTTTTCTCTCCTTTGCCTCTTTCTTGCTTTCCCCCTTAAAATCAAAAGCATACTTGACTTTCTGCTATTCTGAATGATAAAATGGGTAATTAGAGGAAAAGATATATCAAAAGAGCTTTTCCGCCCCTGTGGATGTTTGGCCTTTTAACTCTGTTTTCCTGGTTGCAGCAGAGAGGCTTTCATAGGGGTTCCAAGCACAATCTTCTTTCAGAATATGGCTATGGCTATTAAAAACCCTAGCTGGGTCTGCTGTGGACTATGCCTAGTTTTGCTAGGTGCAGCCTTGTAGGCAGTCAGCCTTTGCTCATGATCCTCCCACCGAATGACTGCCACCAGGCAGGTCAGGAGGCTTTTCAGTTGCAGCTCTGCATTTAACCTCTGTATCAGAGGGTGATGCATTGCAAAATTGTCAGAGGCCTCTTTTCTGAAGAGTAGAGGAACTGTAAGATCCCTTCAAGGAAAGGGCAGGCGTAGCGGACAGGGTACCACCATGTGGTGTCTTTCACATCTGCCCTTACTTGAAGAGGACATCCAGAGAGAATGCGTTCTTGGGTTGGATGTTTGTCCTCTCTTCTTGTAGCATCAGTGAGGAAAGCACTTAAGTTCTTTACACTGGTGGGTACCTGATTAAAGAAAAGTAATATCTGTGGTAAATGTTCTGATTGAATGATGTGATGCAAGTGAAAGACTTTTTTTTTTTTTTTTAAATTGATTGGGAATTTGACTTGGGAAGATTGATGTTGAGGGATAATTGTTTTAAAAACGTGAAAATACTGTCAATATACGTGGAAAAGATATCATGTCATTTGTGCTTCACGCTTTGCCTAAAAGGAGTGAGATTGTGGCCACACTAATGGTGAAACCTGGGATAGGGGTACTAATAAGCAACAAAGTCCTGTCAATACAGTATCTCACCGAAGGCCATATGAAAACCACTCTACTCTCCATCTGCCTCCTTTCATTTTCTTTTAATGGTCTTAATCCTGTGTCAGCTGTGTAGGTTCTTGCCAACTGTTCAGTATTCAACAGTATTCAGCAGAAAATGATTAAATTAAAATCTCAAGAAGAGACCAATACGGTTTAACTATGGGTTTTACTCAGTGCTAAAATGATGAGAGTTTAAAATGAAGAGCTAAAGGAACTGTACCTCTCTGCAGGTCTGGAAGAAGAAACAATCTTAAATAAAAGAGGAAATAATGAAGCTTGTTTTGCTTTTTTCCATCTTTTAATCCCTGTGTCTTGTTTGACAGCCACGAGGCGAAGCACACCTCTCTTCTCGTTAGATTTTCTGTGAAGTGACACATATGGTAGAGTGTCTGCCAGGAACTTTTCTAGGCTAGGAGTGCCAGCCGCTACGTAGACTGAACCTTGTTAGTTCATCACTGCATGAGATGGACAGAGAAAGGCAATCGTTTTCAATGAACCAAATGTCTGACTGACATTTTTCTTTCTGGGGGTATTAGGAGAGTTATTAGAAGCGGGCATCCAGAAGGCTACAATTTCAGTCTATCGTGAATCATGTAGTTTAAATCAGGAGCCAAGTGTGAATTTATTAGCAACGCTGCATAACTTTAGCCAAAATTGAGGACTTAGTTGTACGAACGTTCCAGGTCTCCCCTTTAGACTGTCTTATCTATCAATTAGGTTTATTTTGGCGATTTGCTTTTACTCGTGATTCGATACACTTGAGTCCTTCAGAAAGCCTGATTCTTCAGCCAATCCACCAGACTCTACCAGTCAATGGCGTCCATGTTGGTTTAGTCTGGAGCTTTGCTATCGTAGCCCCTGTCAGGACTGGTGATGCGCGGGCTCAGGTTCTCACGGCTTGCTCTAATGGGCGTCGGCATCAACCTCCGAACTAGAGGGCTTCAAATGCTTTCAGTGTTGGGCCAATTAGCTTAATGTGAGCGAGGAGGCAGCAGCTGCCAGATAATGTCAAGAGTGCATTAGGTGTTCGCTTGGAGCTCTCTGCTCAGCTCTTGGCGCACAGCAGATCACAGCCATTTCTCTCATCTCATGGAAATCACCGGAGTGATGTGTTGGAGCACTAGACTTAACAAGCATACATCTACATTTTTTAACCTGCTTTTTCCCTTACTCCTGATTGGAGGAAACTCACTGTATGAGTAGGAACTTACTGGAAAGCATTTCAGCAATCACACACAGCTTTTATGAGGGAACTCTTTCGGCAGTGTAAGCGATTTCCTATGGTGTGAGTCATTTGAGGCATTGGGAAGGTGCTAGAAATGGCTAATATTAGCTAAAGGCTATTAGATGGTACGAGTAGAAACAAGGCTGCGTAAGAAAAGGTGTAAGGATATGTAACATTTTAATGTGGCTTGTATTTAAATAGGCCAACTTCATGAATGAGCCGTAGATTAATGACTCGTGATAGAGTGGTGAAGATATGGACATACCCCTCAACACTGGTGTAAGTTACCTCTGCTGCTGTACAATGTATTGTCATTATCGCTAATGTTTGTCTTTGCAATATATAAATGAGCTGCAGGTGAGTTACTGGATGTATTACTAAATCATTGTGTTCATAATCCAGCAAATTCTTGAGAAGTGATGAGTTGGGTCCACTTACCACTAAATCCTCTCCCACCCAAACTACATAATTGAAACCTTGCACAGCGAGTTAGCAAGCAGATATTGACTAGTATGCGCTACTATCTGAACTGTGCAAAATTTTACATTTTTCAAAGTAAAGGTGACATAAATGGTTTTTGGAACTCTACCAGGGAAGAAAACCTTTTGGTTTCTTAAAGAACTGTGATGGATAGTTCTTTATAGAAACACTTTTAATAAGGTGACTAAGAAGAACCTTTTGGTGTAAAAAACCCTACCAAGGTTCTTTACCAGTTAAAAGTTTTGCCTAGAACCATACATCGAAGCCAAGAACTATTTGAGAACCACACTTTGTAAAGCTTCTGTTTTCTCTTTGGTCCTTTTTAAAACAGAACGTTGGTTACAGGAGTACAATTTAGCTGGAATTGCACATCTTAGTTATAATAGTACATTTTCTGAATCAAAAGGGCACTTGGGGAAAATTGGCAGGTGTTCAGGCAACCTCAACCCCCCACACGTCTTTGTGTTTCAGCTACTTTAACCTGGTGATTGACGTACAGACTTGTGTTCGCCTCAGGAGTGCTGTCAGTTTAGGAAACATTTCAAACTCATTTATTTTGAAGTTCATCAAGGCTCAAAATGAATTGAAAATCGTAATACATTTTCCTACTGCTTTGTAATGTATTGCCTGCTGAAACGAATTTCAGAAGATGTCTGAGCAACAAAGAGCATCTCACTGGATGGGGGGGTGGGGGTGTGGGGAGTTGTATTGGAATGTAACGGGAGTAGACTATAAGTTGAGATTAACTATGGGAAGATGGGAATTTTGTCTTAAGAGACTCAGTTTAAAAATATTAATAGTGTTATATGAACAGGCATGTGAGCTAACAGTAAACATCATTTTATTTTATTATCAATACTGCCTGTAACAAATCCAGTTAGAATGAGAGAATTATAACTTCTGTTGCATCGTCCCCTAATTACATAGATGGGAAATGAAAATTATTTTAATTCAGTTTTTATTTTTGGTCGACAGGCTTCAGTCTGCACTGCTAACTCCCATTTGATTATGAACTTACATAACTCTTCAGCGAAAGTCATAGTAAAACATCTCCTTATCTACTTATAAACACATACGACTCACAATGTAGAATATGGCTCCAACAGTGCTTTTCTAAATTTAGTGAGACGGGGGGGATATTTTCTTGGTTTTTCTAAAGATCGTGCATTAGCGCCAAGTTTCTTGGCGTTGGGTGCCCACTCTGAATGAATCCAACCAATGCTAATTGGATGCAGTGATTCTGACTCAGTGTGTGCTGGGGAGAGAAAATACAAATAAATATATGCCATTTTAAAAATGGTAGGTGGTCTCTGTTGGCAGTAAAACTATATTTTGTCACGTCCAACAAGTGAATTCAAGACAAGTTGGAGAACAACTACTATGGAGCTCAAAATTAAAGGCCAAAACGCAGCTCTAGTTATTTTTGGTTCTGTATTGACTAATACCAATGGAGAAAGACACAGTGGCAATAACCTGAACACTCTTTTAAAAAGTTGGGAATTTAAGTCCTGGCAGCTCAGACTGCACTAATAAGTGGCTGAAGTGTTAGAGGTTACTTCTCTCGTTCTTGTACTGCTGGGCCGCGAGTTGTATTATCCTAATGGCGTGTTTCAGAGCCAAAGTGGCGTCTCCGAGTGAAATAAATAGGTAATCAAATGCAAGGCGAGTGCTCAGGGTCGGAAGATGGCCTCCGGCTCCTTGGCCTTCTGGAGCACAAATCAAGAGCTGTCCCATCTTAATCAGTGCTGGGTATTCATAGCAGTGCGCCCATTCTAAATACTTTCATGAAGAATTCATTAAGCCTCAAACATGAGCTTTTCATCTCTTTAAATGAGTCTATTAGTGCTTTTGTTCTGCTGTAGTGCACCAGAAGCCAACGAGGGCGTTCGTAGCTTTATCTTCTGCCTTCTCCTCTTCCAGAAGGGGTGGAATCCTGCTTGATGGGAAAATGATTAATCATAACAATGATAATAATCGTAACAACTCCATTATCTTAAAAGATGGTACTGATGTGATGTGAGGTATCTGTATTGGGTCAGAACTGGCAGGATTGAATAATAGAGAATGAATTAATCTGCTTCAGGCCGTAACACACGCTCATATAGTGCGATATGTGGTTAGATGTGTATTTTTTTTTCCCTGTGGGATTGTGCAGTGAATCAAAAAGAGATAATTCATTTTAAAGTTGGGTAGCTTTTAAAGAAAAATATCCAGTTCTCAAGGCTTTCATATTGATATTAGAAACAAAAGAATAATACAGAGTCATCTCTAATTATTGCAGAGCTGACCAGTGGGGTGTTAAGCTTTATTATGACAAATTGCCCAGTTTTAATTAATTTAAAGGTCTCGTGACACACAAGAGTATGAAATTATAAATAAACACAGATTAAATGTTAAACTTGCTGATTTTATCCTTCATATATTCTTCCAGCAGTGGCCTATGAGTAGTTTGGGCTTGATGGCATATTTCAGCACATGTGAAGCAGTCTTCAGTCTCCAGGTGTTTACTGGGCTGTTGCAGTGTGAAATGTAACATGGCCTTACAGATAAACACATCAATGAGATTTTTATTATGGTTTTACATTCCACAGTTTGAACATTTCCAGGATAATTTTTTTTTTCAATCTTTTGTACATTTTTATTTTTAGATTTACGCAACAGACACATTACTGATGAAAAAGTCTTGATAAATCCTCAGTTTTTGAATCGTCCCATAAAAATGAAGGTTGCAGGTTTCTTTGCGACACTGCTACTATTTTACAACAAATGAAGAAAAAAAATTCCCACGCATTCACACTTTTATAGTCAAATGTCCATTGAACAAAACAAAAAAAATGACAAAAAAAGACACAATGCTAGCACGTTTGGCTGCTTTCATGTAAACACTGACTTGGATTCGATGGTGAGATGTGGCTGATTTTTTTTTTTTTTTTTGAAGTCTTGTTGGAATCCTAGTGGAAACAGTAAGTGAGCTGTGAACTGGTTGTTTCAGTATAGCCATATCATGAAAGTGTGAATCGGTGTTATAATGATTGATTCGCTTTGTGTTTCTGACCTGACAGATAAAAGATTGCCTGAACCATTTTGTCCACAATCTTGTCCTGACCTATGTTAAGCTTCTGAAATGCAATTTAATCCCTGTCCAGCAAATCCGCCTGGAACTGATGTCGTTCAAGTTCAGCCAGCATCAAATTCAGAAGTGCCCCTCTGCGTCTGACACTAGCGCCTGTCCCAGAGAACACCTGTCTGTTCCACCCTCATATAAACCCCTGTCACGGCAAAAAAAGAAAAAACAAAAAGGGCGAAGAGCAGCTGAAATGCCACTTTTATATTTGTTAACAGTAGTCCGCCACCTCTGCGCCGGCGTGGAAATGCACTAGGAGATGGCCGGCTTGTCCCTGCCCTGTTGTACCTGTATGGGATGGAGGCGCGTGTTGTGTGCAGCCGCCGACCCCGTTTACATCTATGCCTGGTTGCGTAATCCTCGTGGTCTGAAATAAATATTTTTCTTCTTAAGTGTGTCAAGGAACACTATCTTATATAAGGCGAGATGGGCTTAATGCAAGATGCCTCTGAGAGCGGATTGTTTCTTTATTTACTTTGCTCATGACCCAGATGTTTTCTGTTGTGAATGTAGTAATCGGGGACACTCCATGTGGGCCGGGTTGTGGAGTTTTTTCGTCAGATGAGGCAGATTTTAGTGAGTGCCTGCTTCTGGAAAGGGGCAAAAACAAGGAAAAATAAACTCTTGAAGAGTAACCAGTTAATGTAATTTCATGGTCAACTGCATTATCAGCTAGCATCCTAAGAAGCCGCCCTGCCTTCCTCAAACATTTACATTTACATCAATTCTGCCATCGGGTGCAGAATTTATCCCAGATTCGACTCCCACACCCTTAAATGTAGGGTTCTTACAGGGTCCTTTAAAGGCAATGGAGATTCTCAACCTAATCTTAAGCAACTGCCCACTGGCCTCAATTATAGTGTGTTGTGAGACAAAGGAATTTCTGTATATTTCCAAGTGTCTCAAGAGATGATTGTAATCTTTACCTGACAGGGCTGATGCTGTTATGAAGGCAAGAGGGTGCCCTACCCAAGCAGCGTTCGGAACGGTTCACTAAACTCATTCAATATTCACTTCACAGCTCTTACCAGTGAGCTGACTGGAGGATGGTGAAACATCTGAAGGATTTACTGTGGAGAATTCAAACTTGGCTGACACAACATGTAGTGCATTATTTCTGTAATAGTGAACAATTCTGAACGCAGAGCAAGACTAATCTTATCTTATGGCCAGCCAGCTCAGAAAAGAACAGAATAGATGAAAATGTTGGAGTATTTCATTGAAATGGTCCTGCAGTCTAAACTGCTTGTTGTTTCTGTTCAGGGTAGCTATGCCACCTCTACAGCTACAGCTATGATTACAGACAGGGATGAGCTCTTTGCTTAATACTGACACACTACGGTAGCTCCCCAGCCTTTGATTAGGCCAGGCTTGACTAAGGACACCGTTTGAGGTGTGGATGAGCTCTTTAATGTGAGTGGGAAATCTGTCTCTCTCTGAAATACCTCAAATGTTCTCACAAAAAAGTACAATGAAGAAGCGTAGATATTAATGAGAGGCGTCCAATTATGAAATTAATGGTGTGGTGATTTGGGGAGGGGGGGATAATGTAATCAGATCATTGTGAGCTGCTTGATCTGGGATCAAAAGGACCCAATAGCGTTAAGGGCTTAGTGATTGCGTTAAGCTTGTGCTTTATTTAATGGATGCTCTCATCCTTCATTTCAAGGTTGCTTTTTGCAAAGGTGCCACATTTTCTCAGTCGCCACTGTCACATGTAATTAAGTAGTGCTCAAATACTAGAGATGCAGCAATAGAGAAATTCTGGGCTGACGATAATAACTGATAGGTAACCAAGGATTTATTTTACACAATAATAGCTCAATCAGAAATGACAGTCATTGTGAATGTTTATATTTGCGCTCATTTTAATTCCAGAGCCGCTGACAGTGGTAGATATATGTAATGTTAGGATAGCAATTTTCTCTGTGTGGGTAGGTGGTGTTATCCACAACGCTGTCCATTTGAATTAGAATGAATGGAAATTCCCAGGGTGTCAGGGCACTCAAACACAAGGGACAGTTATCATTTTCCGCAGTGATTCCAGTATTGCACTCATAATTATAATTCAGTTGTAACGTTTATTGTTGAATAATGTATTGGATGTGTTATGCATCCATAGCAAATATCTCTTTTCAGGGAGCCCCGCTAGAATGGCATCACAGTAACTGTGTAGGAAGCTTCAAATGCGGGCTTCTCTTGCAAGTGCTCTCAGAAGAGAGTCAGCGTGTGTTCCTATCAAATGGAATAAGTGCCACCTCACAGACGAGTTTAAGGCAGCGACGCTGTGATGCTGAGGCTTCCTTCCATCTCAGCAAGCGCTGTCTAGAGGAGTGACTTGGCGCTTAGTTCTCTTAAACAGGATATGGCATCTTTCTTTTTTAGTCGTTTTCATGTTCATCAAAGGACCTACCTATTTTTCCCCCAAGGCAGGTTTTGTGTTGTTTTTGTGTCAGCAGACCTCCCCCCCCACCCCTCACTTTTTACTTCTGCAGAAGCTAGAAACTCCCACCATCCAACACATTTATCCATGAGAGCAAAATGGAGGACAGATACACATGTGCGCGCACACACACACACTCATTCATGATATCTGTCAATTTTAGATAACAAAAGCACAGACAGAAAAGGGGATCACCATGTTAGAAATGTTTGATCCTGTTTGAGAATGGAAGAATGGATCTCCCCCAAAGGAAAAGTAAATGCTCCAAAATCTGTCCCCCTGGTAATGACTTTTTTGTTTTCTCTGAAGTATTATTTACAATTTGCTATACAGCAGTTGAGAGATACTGGCACCAGCAGACACGTTCCATTCCTCAAAATGTTCTTCTCCTAGAAACGTCAGTTTGTGCAACCAAAAGGCCTTGTGGTAGTCTCCAGTGTCCAGTGTTGACCAGTTCACATCAATGTCTGTGTTTCTGTATCCCATAGTCCGTTGCTTTCTAAGCTTTTTTTTCTCGTTTGCATTTCATTAACCACCATGAACAGAACATGACTTCACATTAATTGGCACCGTCTCCATTCAGTGGTCAGTCCTGTTCTCTGAATGCACAAAAGAGAATAAAACACTCAAGTGCTGGGAGGAACCTTTGTTTGCAGGCCTGAAGCACCGATTCAGCAACATGGAGACTTTTTGAAGGACAAAACATCTAGAAACTTCTGGTAAACACCTGCCGAGCCCCATGCTTCTGTACTTTCACATACTGATGTACAAAGTCTCTGTTGCCATTTCATGTATCCATCCTCAAAGTTCTTGAGGGTAAGGGACGTAATCTTCAAAGCAAAGTTTTCCTTTTGAATGTTTCTGCTTTTTCAGTCACGGCACAGTCCTCCAAGTCCACACTGGCTTACAGTACTTGTTTATGTTTGATTTTCATCTATTTTTCTTTGAACGATCAAGACACTCATTTGCAAATTCACACAAAAATGGCGTCTGTGGCCTGGTCGGTGGGATAAGAAATGATTTGAAATGAACGCATGGTTTGGGTCATAAGTTGTCTTACAATGTATATGTTCCTTGTGTGACATATACTCTGTATATGTCCGCATTGTGGCTTTGTGGTAGACGTGGCACCTTGGGAGGCCATTGCTTAACACACCGTGCCGTTTTCTTGCCGGGATTTGGGGCAGGTGGAGCGAGGGAGCGGCTGGACTGAGGGCGCCAGTGTGCAGAAGAAACCGGCGATTAGTGACAAGCCAAGTCCACCCCAGGCGCAGAACATGGACCAGCCATAACCGTGGCTGATGTCATCCGGGAGCCCGTACAGGTAGCGAGGGTAACGAGACAGCTCGAAATTGATCCCCGCCACACAGGTGCACAGCGAGATGATGCAGAATGTACCTGAAAACACAACAGAAAGAGAGATGTGCTAGTGCCGCTTAGACAAAAATTCTACCCGTCCTGAGACTTATATAATACACTGCATGCAGTACTGTTAAAAAATCTAGAATCTTAATTGAATACTCAGCAATGTACACTAAACACCAGAAGCTATTTCTGAATATCCTATTCAATATTTAAAGCCCCTGTCAAAATATTATAGTAACATGTTGCAGAAGTAGTATTTACCAATATTATGTTCAGGAAATATGAAAATACTAATACAATCTTACTACAGTTAAATAAGGCATCATGAGGGAATTGATTTTGTCTCTTCGTCAGTGTCTATTTTAGGCTAAATGAAAATACTACTGCTGCAGTGTTTTAAGGTGGAACAGAAAATGAGATTTCAGTTGTAGTCTGGTTATTATAAGTAGCCAACATATATCGTACACATCTTTACAGTTAGAATTACACCCATTACTACTGCCAGACAAAAACCAGACTGCTCTCCATGTTTAACCGAACATGTGAGTGATGGCTGTATCTCAGAGGAACATGACCGGCAGAGCTCCTGCCCTTGACATCAGTATATCAACTTAAAGAAGACGAAAGGAAACAGCAGGAAAAAAAATCTCACAGTAGAGAGTTCCAACTTTATTCCATTTCTTCCACTTCACAGTTAATTCGCAGAAAGTATGAATACTCACAAAGCTCCTAAATAGTAATCATGAACCCCCAAGTGCTGGGGGAAAAACAAAATGTTACCTAAAATGTCTACCATTCTTAATTTATACAGATTATTAAAAATTCATTAAAAGCTGTGAAAAAATGCTGTGTATCAGCATCATATTAGAATCATGTATCTGCGATTTTTGTTTTAATAAAAACTGGGATTTCAGCCTTTTGAACAGTGGTATGTTGCTAAATTATGGTCCAAGTAGTTCACTGTATGAGCTCTGTGTTACCATAGTGATCCTTGCCACTGGAGCGCCTTGAACCATGTCTAAGACCAAAAAAACCTGCTTGGTCCATTGTTTACTGGCGTCACAGAAAACACCATCATCACACATTAGTGGATAAAGGACTCTTGCTCTAATTGTGGACTCCTTTTCTGTGTGGTGTGACAGAGCGAGCAATCAGCTGGGATTCAGGCCCCCCTCACCCCTCCCACACCCCCATAATCTGACCCTCAGCGCTCCTTTTGCTTTTATGACTTAGCATCTTAATTGGCTTTTTAATTGCCTTCTCATTATTCAGGAGCAGGGCACTGCATTAATCCCACGCATCTTAATTGCGTCTTCGCTTTTTGCTCTCCGCAGTGCCGGAACTGCACGGTGCACATGGGATGTGAAGCAAGCGGGGCACGCTCCCTCTGTTCTTCATTTTAACTCCGAAGCACCACTACAGTAGTACTGAAATTAGAGGGGCATGGCCCCATGTACATTTCACCCTGTACACAGAGTTATCAGTTTATTTAGTACACTTACACTGATCAGCCACAACATTAAAACCACCGACAGGTGAAATGAATAATACTGATTATCTTTTTACAGTGTCATCTGTCAGTTGGAAGATTGTGGGTTTAAATCCCAGTGGCACCACTGAGGTACCCTTGAGAAAGATACCGTCCCCACACACTGCTCCCCGGGCGCTGTGTTCCTGGCTGCCCGCTGCTTCACTTGGTGAATGGGTTAAATGCAGAGAAGAATTTCACACAGTTCACCCTTTACTTTACACCAGGCAGAAAGGGAACAGTTAGTTATTAAGGTTGATGTATTCGAAGCAGGAAAAATGAGAATCTGAGTGGCTTTGAGGGCCAAACAGTTACAGCTAGACGACTAGTCAGAGCTCCAGATCTTCTAATGGCAGGTCTTTTGGGGTCTTCCTGGAATGTAGTGTTTAGTACCTACCAAAAGTCCTAGCGGTGAACTAGGGACAGGGTCACGGGCACACACACGGCTCAGTGAGGCAACTGTGGAGCCAAGGCTACTCACAGGACTAGAAAGATCTGCTGCTGGCAGACACCACAGAACACCTTCAGAGATCTTGTAGAGGCCACACTTCAGTGAATCAGAGCTGTTTTGGTGTCTAAATAATATTAGGAAGGTGGTTTTAATGCTATGGCTGATCGGTGTATGTTGTGCCATTTTTGTTGTGGTTTATTAGCCCACCAGTGGAAATATAACACCACAGGACCACATCTGACCAGATATTAATTGTTAGTACCCCTTGCAGGTGCACAGTTAGAGAATATAGATCTTTTGCCATGCACAGCTTGTATTAGTCACCCATTAGTCCTTTAGCCCTTAGTTTCTGACCACAGAGCTGCTGGTTATTTTTGGTTGGTAGATTATTCTCAATACAGGAGTGATAATGAGCTGTTAAAAAAATCACAGTAACTCATTTGAACATTATACACAAATATTAGTACAACACAGTGTAAAATGACATGATCCTCCAACCAAATTATATCTGCTCAATAATCTACCACCCAAATAATATCTGTTCAGTGGCCCTATGGTGGTCCCCTTCCATAGATGTATGGAGTACAGGGGGTGTTTACCATAAGCAGAGATACATGATCATGTTATTATTTTAGAAGATCTCTCATTCGCTTGTCACAATGAATTAATTTGTATTGCTAGTGTACAAACTATGGCAGATAGTTGGCTCTGATCACTTAGCCTTGTAATAATCTGACCACTTTTAATAATGTGAAAGACTGATGCCACACTGGAACATTAGAGTAGCTCTGAGAGTACTGCGTCACATTTAATCGCGCTTTTAGTCAGGTCAGGGTTTATTGTGTGAGAAAAAAGATTACTGTCCTGGTAAATTGTAGCCCCTCGAGGTGCAAAAATGTAAACGTAACACCACAGTCCTTAGGGTATAATTGTGTGCATTGTGTTTTTAAGGTACGCAACATTAATGTTCCCAGTGGCAATGAGCATATTTATACTTTTTCATGGTGTAACTTATTCCTATTAAAAAACCTGGACTCAGACAGTGTATATGGAGTAAATGCAACATGAAACATTTAACTACAATTACGATTCTGGTGCAATTATACTGCCTAACAAAGGGCATACCCTTTAGGGGCAGGCGCCCAGTGACAGGATTTATACCCTCAATATATATTCATAGAGTGTATAGTATAAATGGATATTAGGTTTAAAGTTTCTTCGAATTATTGCAGAATTCGTCTCATATTTCTGGTAGAAAATTCAGGTAGAAAAGGAAAAAGGAAAATATTCAACAATGCTTTCATCGCGCATTCTTTGAATATTTCTGCACTTACACTTCAGTGGATCTCCAGTCTGTAAATTACTGTCTTAATTATCTTGCTTCACTAAGCCCCAATAAAAACATGGCAATTTTCTGCAAATTTGAATGTTCCTGATTCACCTCAACAGAGACACTTCTGTTACTTTATAAATCTCCTCATAAAACCTCAGTATGTGAGAATTTCTAACCTCACACGCCCTGTATCTCCGTCAGTGATTCAGACTCAAGGACATCTGTTTATTAATTCAGTCTCTGGTTCAGTCCCTGGGCTTAGCACTGCATGCCACAACAGCTCTGATAAGTAGCTCAGCGCAACACACTTATTATAGAGGCAAAGAAGAGAAAGGTACACTAGTGCGGCCCTTTATGAGCTGGAATGAGCTGCATAAAAGAGTGAGATGTGCTCAAATCCATGAAATTAGCCGTGGCACACGCCTACATTAGTCACCTCGCTCTGATGTGTAATTAAAATGCTTCAGCAAGCGTCAGGCAAAACATGACTCAAAAACAGTTTCGTGTGAAGGGGAGAGGAAATTTAAATGCTTTTAACAAGCTTGCCGAGGTGACGCTTTACACGTTCTGTGTCCAAATGTTCTCCATCTAAATATATAGAGATTGTTGTGACTATGAATGGTGTCTCAGGTTTTAACATGCTGGCGTCGTGGTGAGGTTCCATATAGACTACACGTCGTAATCAAGGTCATATCCCTTTTACATATTGGAGTGACATACATTAGCTGTTCACACAAACTGATTATCACAGAGGCATCAGAAGCATTTTTAATGTGAGGGGGACACATCGGTCTATGCGTGGGGGCGGGGTTTGGGCGTGGGGCAGGGTTTGGGGTGAGGGCGGGGTTGCTGCGTGTGTGCAAAGTCTCGTCCTTTTAGGGGGTGGGGTGTTTGGAAACCCCTGTTGAATCTTGAATCTTTCGCGAAAGAATCCA
>JBBPCY010000130.1:22073282-22087366 GCA_037974405.1 Brachyalestes nurse | reverse complement strand
TTCTCTGTATTTAACCCATTCACCAAGTGAAGCAGCGGGCAGCCAGGAACACAGCGCCCGGGGAGCAGTGTGTGGGGTACCTCAGAGGTGCTTAGCAGACTTGGGATTCGAATCCACGCCTTTCAGGTCGCCAGGCGAAGGCCTTAACCACTAGTCCACCAGCTCCCCAAAACATGCCCCCCCGTCTGCCTATGCACTCCCCCTGACCTACATATTGTACATGCTTTAAAATTAAAGTGTCGCAAATATTTAATGTTGCAGACATCATTAACAAGCAACACAAACACATTTGCTGATGTACTGTAAAATTAGATTCAAACTTATATTAGTGATTAAATTATGCACATTTATAACTGGCTAATTTGTGTATTACTGATGATTGGATGCTAATGAATTTTAAAGTTACAGTTAAATTACAGATAACAGCCCAAGCATTGACTGTAATAGAATCAGCCTCACAAAGCAGGACGCCAGGCTTACCCAGCTAACTTTAAGTTTAGTTTGATCTAAATCCTGGATTTTTCCTCTTAGGACTTTTTACTAGTCTACCTTCCCACAACAACCTAAGCTGCATGCCTCACCTGCTTCAAGGCAATAAGCTCTGACACAGAGGCAGTAGTGACAGTGTTGTCTTTACTATTATAGATATAAATGGTTTACTTTCTACATATTTACCTAGTACAATTTCTTTTTCCTCCGGCTTTCATGCGACTGGCTGCACACACACACACACAAACTGTGCTGCCATAAACAAAGACAACTAACCCCAAACTGACTGAAAATATTCTGTATTTATTCATATACTGTAATTTTTTCTAATCCTATTTTGCACAACTATTCTATTGCTGTCTGCCTCAATCTTTCAATTCCTTGGCATTTTTTGTATGCTTAACGTCTCTGCTGCTAGAATATAGTATATTATAATAATGTGATTGCTCACACTGTCGACCTCGCTGTGTGTTGTCTTGTCCTGTTAATTATTGTACTGTTGCTTTTGTGGGTTTTTTGCAATCTCCCTATAGTCCTTTCCTGCCTGTAGTGTTGTGGTGTGGTGTTTCTGTTTTTGTTTTTTGGTGTTCTGTGTCGCACCAGGGTCCTAGAGGATAGTTGCATCATTTCACTGAGTACAGAGAATATGGTTGAATTAGAGCTTAGAGATTTTAAAGTTGTGCCATTTGGGTTTTAGTTGGTCAGCAATAAGCATTCGAATTGGGACCTGTCTCACAAATTCGAATGCTTCTTGCTGTCCAACTAAAACCCAAATGGCCTGACTTTAAAACTCTCTGAGCTCTTTCTCCTCCTCTTCTTCTTTTGCCTTTTCTTAGGAACAAATGAGCACATTTTTTGAGGCATCATTAACCAGTGTCTTTCTGTCCATCATTCAAGGTACGATATTGTAAAACACAGAAGATGTAGAGCTGGCATTATGCAAAACCAGGTGCAGCTCAATGACAATGTATAACGTGGTAATCTGTCTTTTACAGTTACTGCAAAACGACAGTGTCTTGTCTGAGACAACAAAACCCTGCACCAGTCTGATATGGAGAGGGACTTTGTGAATAGTGAATGCCCTTTGGGTGAGTGTGTGTGTGTGTGTTTGTATTTTACTTGACTCACCGCCCATGAGGAAGAGCAGGCCTGCCACATACTGCATGAGGCCGCGGTCCCAGCAGCAGCCGAGCATGCCGATGATCCATCCGAACAGGATGATGGCCACAGCCATGCCCATGAAGCCAGCCGTCATCCTCCGCAGGTCTGAAGGAGCACACACACACACACACACACACACACACACACACAAACAGCTGGTCAGATTCAATGTGAAACAGAACTCAGGAACACAACTCAAAGAATGTTTCCGCTCACAAAATGATGAAGTACTGACAGATCAGTTTTGTTTCTCACCACATTTAGCATTTGAACCCTTATCATATACCATCACTTTTATATTGGGACAGATATAGGAGAAGAAAATGCTCTTAAAAGAGAAATCTGTCTTTTTCTTTCATTTCTGCACAGCTGAATGACTCAGATATAAAAAGGTGTGAGTGGTGCTGTTTGGTCACAACTGTTCACAGCAGAGGTGAAAGGAGCTTATACCACCTAAAAGCTCCTCCACAGAAGGTTACTGCACTGTTAGATGCGGCATTATTTTACAATAGTTTTGAGAAGATTTTAACTTCAAACATATTATTTAAAAATACATGTAGGGTGTTATATGGCAAAATAGTCCCCCCAAAAAACACAACTTTTCAGATTGATTCGTTTTAGTATAATCAACGTCACATATAAACGAAAAGTTTTTATGTAAAATCTAAAGCATCAGTATTATATATCAGTATTATTTCTGTTTGAAGCTTCTTCAAGCCTCAGCATGGTAAAGCAAAGACATTCCTCTCTTATTTTTCTGTGTAGAGTGTTTCGTGAGTGTGTGTGTGTGTGTGTGTGTGTGTGTGTGTGTGTGTGTGTGTGTTTTTGAAGGTGCATGCTGTGAACGTAGGAGGGTCAATTCTGTTAGCTAGGAGGCAGGTCACAGCTCTAGTGTCCGCGTGCTCTTTTTAATCTCATAGTTGAGTTCTCTCAGTATGGAAAAGGTAGCGGTTCCAAAACGCCTGGGACGGCAGCCTAAGCCAGCCAACTGTGAAAAGGTTACAGAAGCGTCCCTGGGGCGAAGATCTGCGGATAGTGGATGGAACCAAGCTGGTAACAGAAAACCATATTTACCCTGCCCTAGCGGGGCACAGGGCGTGTTTGAAATTAATTTGATTTGACTTCTGAACGAAGAGCAATTTGTACGAGATGAGAAGTGTGATTAAAGAGGCAGTGCAATGAGAATAACATGTGACAGATTCTTCTGAAGCTACGAGATAATTCCTGTACAACTCCATGCCCGCAAGCCTGGAGAATCACTTACTGGCATCGCAGAAGGAGAGAGCAGAACAAAATCTTGAATTCTGTGATGTTCACTTACAGACAAGCATCTCAAAAAGAACATGTGGTGAATCTCAAAAAGCACAAGTGGTGAGTCTACAGTCGCTGCTGGTGGTCAGTGCACTCTCAATGTCATTTATCTTATAAGAACACACTGCTGGTAAAAACACTGCTCACCTTTACCCACTGTGATTAGACTTTGGGGGGATGATAACAGCACTCTGTGAATGAGCACACTAGTCCAGTGATTTCTGTGCCTCTTAAAAGAGCCTCTACACAGCAGTACGGTTGGTTCTCATTCCTTGTACATTTGCTTAATTGCAGTATTGAAAAAATGCAACCCCCTCGACTGCCTGTCAGATTCAGCAACCGGCACCACACACACATACAGCGGAGAAAATGGCAGAGAGGAGAGAGACTGATACCACCAATCTCCAGCCCCCAAACTAGAAATGAAAATGAGCAGCGTGGGGTTACTTTGAATATCCCAGAAATAAACGTAGTGACAAACGTCCTCAAGGACGAACATCCAGTTTGCAAAAAATGTGGATAGAGAGTGGCTGCCGCTAGAGGAAACACATCATAGTTGCCGGTCTTTAAGAACTCCCTCCGCACCATCCCTCCTGCAGACCAAAATATGTGTCGTGTTTATAACTGTAATCTCTACTAAAAAAGCGTGTAAACGTCGATCATAAATTGTGCTATAGAAATAACTTTTCACTTCCTAGTGCACGGCTGAATCTGCTTAGTCTGTCCGTTTGGTAACCTCTGACTTACACACAGAGTACTGACCCTGATCTAACCCCATAAAGAAACACACACGCTCACACATGGGATCAATCTGGCTATGCTGTCACTCATCTACAGTAAACTATTCTGATAATAAAACACTATTTTGATCATTGTTTAGAGCACCTATGATGGCATTTCTTACCATTTTTACAAACCAAAGAACTGATTAATAGAGAACATTTTCAGCACATATGTCCATTAATTAAAAAAGAATTCAGTGAATAATCAGTTCTAAACACTTACAACAGTAACATCCTGCTTTTATTTTCAAATAGGGAGATGTTAATTGTAAACTACAATAAAACACTCAACTAAACCTTCTGTATTAATTCCTTTAAGGACCATTGTAACTGATAATAGTAATAATAATGGATAATGATGAAATAATAGAAATAATGCTGATAAAAGAAGTACTGTATACTGCGATAGCATGAATTGTGATCACTTCTGAGCCCTTCTCTTAAACTGATGGGAAAAGTTTGTTTTATCATTAACTCCTTCAGCCCACAAGCTTATTACGTCCTAAGACTTATTCTTTGGTAACTACATGGAACACGATGCACACTGCCTGAGTTTTTCTTGTGACTGAGGAGAGAAAAGCAGCCTGGCTATTTAAGATGATTGACATTGTCCTGATGCCCTGTAATTTATTCACTTTATCTAACACTGCAATTGGAATGGATAGTGACTTGCCTAGTTTTTGTTTTTTCAGACACTGTCATATGCAAAGCTTTGGATGCTGCTACTCATGTTTTATGGGAAGTTTGTTGAAAGAAACTTAAATATGGTTTTGTACATTTTGCACTTGGCCTACATTTTTGCATACAACTGTAACAGATGAAAACAGCATATTCTAATCTCAGTTTCACCATACATCAATATGTGTGTTAGTTAACATGGCAAATCCAGTTTTTGGGTTTTGTCATTTTTATAATTCTGTTTTAATAAATTTTAATAAAATAACAAACATTATTTTAAAGGATTATTTTTAGAGCACGTATTTGTAAAATAATTCATTTCGACAAGCATTTGCTTTCCTTGGAGTCTAATGCTGTAGACCAGAAGTCCCCAACCATGTGAAAATACTGTACTGTTTGACATGAAACTGGTCCGTGGTGTAAAAACGTTGGGGGTCGCTGCTCTAAACCAACATACAATGTGGAAAAAATACACTGTAGCTTTTCTGCCCATGATACCATGGTGAGGAATTAAATACCATTTCTCAGAGACGTGGGTGCAGCAGTAGCTGAGAGCTAACGACTTGTTTTGCCTAAAGTATGAGATAAAAGCTGGTATTTTGATGCATAGATGTGTTATGAATCCTATGGATTACAGAGGAACCTACCAGTCCAGAGCATGTGCAGGCTGGCAAGAGCACAGAGGTTAGAGGGGGTTACACACACCCTGTTGTGGAAGCAGCATTCTGGAACTCAACCAAGGCAGCGTCAGCATCTTTCCAGCAAACTGCTGTGTAGGGTTCACACCAGAGGAGGAAGAGAAGAGTGGGGTGGAGAACGTGGGCAGGTCAGTCCTGTTTTTGAGCACGAGCCAAAAAGGGCCTCCACAACCAGTCTTCTCCTCCGACTGACACTCTCATCCTTTTGATATCTTGTGTTTGTAAAGCCAGGAGGCATCTGTCCGTCAGTCTGTCTATCCTGTTGTCTGTCTTCCTTATTGCCATTCACGAAAAATGAATTACAGTGAGACGTTAGCGTTCGAAACCTTGAAGGCAGAGGTGTGTAATTATGTGTGCGGAAGGATCCGGCAATTAGATCTCGCATGAATATAGAGTGAGGGAGAGTGCGGATGAGATGAGTGTGAGAAGATAACGCTCTTCCTGTCATTACTTCAAGCAGAAGCTGTTTTTTATCACAGTAATCACAGTCAAATTTATCAACTGGACGCTGCTATAGAGTCCCCCACATGGAGGCTGGAATACATTTGCAACCCGACAGGTGCCTCAAGCCGGAGCAAAAGCTTCATCCAGAAACCCGATCTTTTAACTGTGGTTTCAATCTAGGCTGACATACTTCCCTACTTTGATCACTTGCAGTTCTGGCATGGCTGCACTGACGGAGCTCCGCTCAAGTTACTGCTGAATCTTTGCCAGTGGTGCATTTGCTTGAGTGGGAGTCACTGCCTCATGCTATGCAAATCCTCAAAAGCACTTTTGATAGTCATGAGAGGAATAATTGTCCCTTAGCTTCTTATCCGCTCCTACTCCTACAACAGAGACTAGTTTATTCTGACATTATGTGCAAAATCTTCCTAATCTCCTCGCTTCCAGTTCATAATCCCCTGTACTTCACTAAATGTAAAATCTCTATTGTCTGTAGTGCAGAATCACTGCCCTGCCTCTTCACATAACACGCAAGAGGTTAGGAAGAGGTATATATTATGTCTGTCTAACACATATGGGCAATTTCTAATAGCCAGATTAAGGCTAAACCAAGACTACAAAGAATTTCCCATGCTGATTCACCAGTGGGGTAGCAAATTAGTCCAAGACCAGGCCTAATCCATGTCTGGGAAGTTGGCCAATCGTGTTTTCACACTCCAAACTGCTGGACACTATTGGCACACATGTACTGGTCACCTTCACACTTTTCATTATTCAGACCTGCAGCTCTCATACAGTGTTTTACAAGGAATTGTGCTCTGTCAATTTACAGGATTTATATATATACACATTCATGTGTGTGTATGTGTACTTTTTGTACTTTCAGTGTAATAACACATAATTCTGTACTTATTCATTCTTCATAAAATGTTTGACAGGGCGTAAGCAGGCAATACCATTTCAACCATTTTCAAAATGTAGTTCCAAGAGCAACAAAACAACTATCAGCCACAACCTCAACAGCGTATCAGTGTTATAACTGAGATACCTCCTAAACAGGCAGAATGGCATTTTATGGCTGCTATGAAAAAGGGTTAGCTCCTTACTAATTAATCACCATATCATATAATGCATGTGTGGCATTGTTATGCCTGAGCAGAGGGATCACTCAGCAAGATTTTAGAAAGTGTATATACTGTATATACCTGTTTCTGCCCACTCATGTCTATCAAGGCATGATTTCATGAAAATGTGCTACTTGGTGGCAATTAGCAGCACCTCTCAGTGATGCCAAATGAAGGGCTACTGTATGCAGAGGTAGCAGAAGGAGCATGATTGTGTACAAGACTGACTCCTGATGGGAAGCTAATGGCTGCACCTGCTCAGTGACACAAATTTGCATGCCACTCCCACACTGACACCTTTCAGGATGGAAACCCCAACTCTGTGTGGAAAAACAAGAGGTAGCAAGCATGTCTAGCCATGTCTGCTGTATCCATGCTATAAATATCTGTACTAACAGGGCTCACAATGTAAGATTGTGGCCATTTTTTTTTGTGCTAACCCAGCCCGCAAAAGACAATCTTCTGTTTCTACCCCTGGGTCAGTCTTTGTAGAGATGGCAGCATAAATGCTAACAGGTCCTGTGTGGCCACCAGGGCCGGTCCACTCTTCTGGAGCACATTCAGAAGGTACTGTGTGTGCTTGTTCGTCCGTGTGACAGTGTTACTGGACACAACAGAAGCAGAGTGGAGAAATTCACTCCTGACATTTTCAACATGGTACAGCATAGAGTCTGGCTATTATCATAGAGAGGCTCTGTTTACACCAGTGTGACACACTGTGGGGAAATGTGCACTGAGTGCGAAGCGTACCACATAAAATATTTTTGAGTGTGCCAAAAAGTCCGCCTCTGTGATAATGTTTCGCACGGTTTTTGCCGAGCTTGATGGCTTCCGACTCTTTCTCCTGCATTAGGCCACTAAGCCTTGGCTCAGCGTGGATAACGGCTGCCTTCATTTATTTACAGTATCAGCCGCTGACAGGCTGAGAACTGTTTGTTGGTCCTATCTGGCTTGTTAGCTCACATTGTTCGAGCCTGCGCCACTGTCTTCTTTTAATTATATCGCTGCTCTCGAAGTTGACTCTGCAAATGAAAAGCTCTTAGGGACAAAAGGAAAATTCAGTTTCTACTGTTGCCGATTAGCAGCCTGTGTTTAGATAAGCAGACTCGTATATTTTGCTGCTACTACACACAATAGAGGTGCAGAATACTTCCAAGAGGCATTTTTACATTCTATGGTCCTTAAAGGGCCCATGCCCCACACTTACTTGTATTTTAATTTATCCCTGATGCTCTCTTTTGATGTGGTTTTACATACCAAAAATAATCACAATGAATGGAACTTTTGGAAACTTTAACAATGTTACGTACTAGGCAAAAGTTTTTTTTTATTTCATATGCCTCCTACGACCACTAGTGTTTTTTCTGCTTACTTCATCTAGCAGATACAGACTGGCCTCAGTCCTCCACAATGACTGGAGTCTTACAAACTACCAGTTCACTACCAGTGATTGCTTATTTCTATCATGTCAAGCATGTTCTATCATGCTTTTGGCAGTGACTTGACCTGTAATGACTCGACACATTTGAGGCACACATTTTCTCTTCTCACGCCGAGAGCTGCCGGCTTTATTGGTGTGTTTGTTTCTCTCAGGCTTAGTCGTCACGGAGGACAGCTCCACCACGACTGGCTGGGAGGATAATAGAGATTAATTTCATTACTCTGTGTCAAAGTGCCACCAGGGAGAGTAGTCGCAGCCCTGGAAGCAAATTACACTCATCAAGGGAGAAGGTAGCTATGGGAGCGGAGTGGTGTCCTCACACTCTGAACCCTCTGAGGGGCCCTTTGTTGGACAGTTTACAAGGCGAGGGAAGGCAGTGTTCGTGAGGCAGTTTACAAGGTGGAAGTGGTGCTTACAACCCAACGTTTCTGTCTACTGGAAAAAAGATGCTGAAGTGGTGCAAAGACCTAAATAGGTCTATGGGCCTGGGGCTGGCAGAAGAGGCCTATTTTGTGATTAAATGACTAATCAGACCATTATGCTTTCTGCAATTTCATCACACCTTCTCTGGCATCTGTCCTTCTGTCTGATTTATTCATTATTGGTGGTCCTATAAAGCAGGAGAAGCCATTTTGCTCCCAATGCTTAAGTGCAGGGGCTTCCAACTGTTTGCAACCCATGGTCCATTGCAACAGACCTCTAAAAAAATAGCTAGCTAGGTCAGTTAGACATATCAACACTAAATATGAACATAATTATAATAATAATATTTATAATTATTACTATTAACAACACCAATTGATTGTATAAAAAAATTGCCATTAAAAAAAGTATATGTACTGACAGCACCACAGCACACAGGCAACACACCATTCCCCACTGGGGGTTAAAGACCACTGCCGTGTGCTGCGGTACACATGCATCATATTTTATATGCATAAATGTTTCTATTGGTCCTTTCGCAATGTAAATGTAAAGGGCAGATGGCATTGAAAAAATGATATGAAAAAGTTTTGATACGGCAGCAATGTGACTTCTATAACTAGCATCAGTGATAATTAGTCGACTAACTGATGCAGCCCTCGAACAAACGCTTGCTTTATAAGGAGCTCTAAAAAAGCCAAACAGAGCAGTTCTGCCAGGATGACGCTGCAGTGGAGGGTGATGAGTGACAGTCTTGGTGTGCTCAGTGGCTCGGAGGACTCTCTGTCCTCAGGGACATGCCAGTCAGAGAGTACAGTGCGATAGGATCTGCGCAGGGGTGGGATCCAGCTAACACTGGTGTCTATAAGTTGAGGAAGGGCAGGGTGGGGCATGAGGCTGTCAATCAAAAGCTCAGGGAGAAACCCACCGAGGGGTGTGCTGAGTGACAGCACAGCTGGCGTTCCGGACAGTCGCAATGGTGACGTGCTGTCCATCACCAGCGCTGGGACGGTGAGGGGAAGTGACAGGCTTGTTCTTGCGAATGGTGACTGGTGTGTGTACGCTTCATCAGATTCCAGGGTTAGAGACTACACAGCTGAGCATGCCAAACAGAATGTCTTGTCATGTTCTTGTCTTGCAGCCAGATTGTAGGAAAGACAATTAAGCAGCAGCCCAAACATTTCCGTCACCCATTTAATTAGTCTAAATTGTGATGATTGCAGCCATGGAGCGCAATGATTGCATTCGGTTTAAGTGCCCAGGCTTTGAGATGCTGTTCACTCTTGCCATCTAGAAATGCTGCCTTCTAAAATGTTGTCTAAAGTCATGGTCTCTGAATGAAGACAACCTGAAGGAGAGAGGTTTTAGGTATTAGATCCATTGCTGACTGCCAAATTCTCAACCTTCCTGCTAGAGCCCTACATTAAAATGTTATTACTGTTATGGATTAATCAAATGGCCTAAAAAGTAATTAATCTTAGTAAGACTCTCAGTCATCATGTACACTATATATTCAAAAGTGTCCAGGACGCCCTTTTAACCTTAAAAATTAACCTTAAACCAGATGAAGAGCTTGATGTTCCCTTAGTATTTGTACATTATGTTTGGTTGTAGTTCAAATAAAAATAGTTTCATGTTCCTAAATATTGTTCACACAATGTCTGAATTTTATTAATGGATTTTGGCTGCATTAATCCATGGAATACGAATACTGGTCAATTTTACCAGCCAAATGATACGCTGGGCTCTACTTCCTATGTAAGCTTCAAAGCTAAAAGTATGTGGACACTCCTTCTTGTTATTAGGCTGTTTCATGGATGCTCAGTAATCAAAGAACTCAAATCAAATTTCTGCCCTGCTAGAGCTGCCCTGATCAGCTATAAGTGCTTTTATTATGTAGTAAAAGTAAGGAGGCCACACAAGCAAACATTACGGGACAGCTCAGTGTGTGATAATCATCATTCCTCAGTCTGTGCCCAACCTCATAATGGAATCAAGAGGAAGTTTATCCCTGCAGCCATGTTCGAAAGTCAAGCAGAGAGCCTTCCCAGATCCTAGAACTGAGGAAGCTGTTTTGCTATCAAGATGGTACAGACTCTAGGTTAATGTTCAAGCATACATGTTCCAAGAAGCAAGCATGAAATTATATATTAGTATGTCTTTTGAAAAACAAAACAAAACACTGGTACAAAGAACTATACATACATATTGAGCTCAGGTCCAATAACTGCTTTGTGCATCAGACTTCATGAATGTAAGCTCAAATCCGACAAACCCAAAGGTCATACTAACCGACCACAGAAGGCCTGTAACACAATCTGCTGCACTCTGTATTTCCTTTCACTTACAGACCCTCATCACGTTCATCAGCACCATCAAGCATCTATTGCTGCTCAAATAGACACAACATTCTCATTCAGAACCAACCACTTACACAGCATTCTGCCTAAATGACTCGACAAAAAAAAGCCCTACTTATTTACCGCCCCATAAAACAGCAAAAAAACACATCTGCTGAGGACGTTTCTAGAAACACTGAGCATGACTGGCTTCCCTGCACCATCCTATCACACTCACTCTCCACAGACTGGAGGAGAGAGTGGGAGAGGAGGGGAGGAGGGAAAAATTAATAACATTTTTTTAATCAAGCGTTGAGGTTGAGTGGTTTTATGGAGTCGTGCATGGCTGCAGGAGTGCTGATGTAGGGCTGGTGGAGGGTGCTGCGCCGCTGACAGTCTATCACTCAGCCTGAGCCGCAGCCTCTGCACATTACAGCACATCATTAACGCGTCGGTTTGCATGACAGAGCTACCAGACTGGCCCGCTTCGCGATGGTGGACGTATGACTCAGCATTTTGTGCCAGCAATGCTTTGCACTTTAATCTCCCTCACTTTGGGCCCTGCATGTTTGAGGCCCATGCAATCTGTATACCAGTCTCTGTCCGGCCATGTGATTAATGCAGCATGATGGAAACTCTACAAACAGCATCTACACTATTTTATGCCTTGTTGGACACAAAACCTGGCAAAACATGTCGCAGTAAATATAGAGCTCCGCAGTTTCCAGAAAAAAAAATCTGGCAGCAAAGTGGTCAGGAAAAAAATGTGGAGAGGAAAGAAGCACTATATTTCTGCAAATGTATTTACACTGGAAATCCTTTAATTTACTGTTAATTGCATTCTTTCAAGCACAGCAATTTACCATTTGAGTAATTGTATTTAGACTTTACCCAGAAGGAAAACATCTCAGTCCAAACTGAGTCATTTCTGTTCATTCTGTTAATGAACAGAAATTACTGTTTTTTTCACATTTGGAGTTTCCTGTTATTTTACAGGAGCTTTTCTGTACTTGCACCTACAAAATCTTGCTGGATTTACTTACAATTACACATTTAAGTGGTTAATTTAATGTAGTTCTTTATCTTTAATGATTCATTTTAATACTGTTGGCAGGGGCTGAGAGATGGCCGCCTATATGGACAACTGCTGACCAGCTTCTGCCATACATCAATCAGTTTATCTGCCCTTCAACCGCCATGTCAGGTGGCACCATGAATCATGATTTGTCGTGACAGCCACTTTACACTGATGATATTCTTGCTAGTGCTGGGTGCAGGGCATAGAGGCAAAGGTCATCCCTGCTAGACATCACTTACAATGCCTTTAAAGTGATGATTCAGCCAAAAATCAAATATACATCATTTTCCACTTATCTTAAACATAGTCCAATCAGTCAAATATGTCTGACATTCCCTTCTTTAGTTAGCTCAGGAGCTACAATGCCAATGAATGAAGTAGTGAATCTTATAGCCTCAGATTACAACCTCAAACTGTGCGTCTAAGACATCTAACCCAAACAGCAAAGATTCTGTATCTCCTCCTGAAACAGGTAATACTGGATTTACCTTTTTAAAAAGGGCCTTTGTCTTTATATAGATGAGAGAATATCCAGCAAACACCTCAGTCTAAAACCAACTACATCACACTGCTCTGCCAAAGTGCCAAAGTAGCAAATGATGGTTCTATTTTCTTTATATTAAGATGATATTGACATGGCTAATGCTGTCTTAACCATGATGTAATTACAGAATTTTGTAACATGAGACAAGTCATGAGACAACCATGTGGACATTTAGCTAAAAGGGACCTATGTGAAAAAATTACCTCATTAACCAGACCCTCCTTTTCCCTCAGCAATTTTTATCACACGGCATTATATATCGATATCATCATAAAAATAAAATATATGAGCACAAAAGTTGTCATTTGCAGTCCATATGAATCTGATCCCCTTAAAAGGGGTCGAATACTTTAGCAAGGCACTGTAAGTACAAAAAAGTTTCGGGAAGGTTTCAGAGAAAGCCAGTGAGGGTGTGAAATAGAATTATTATCTGACAGTGTGTGTAAGGCCTCAAATAATGTACAGAAAACTCTTCAGAGGCATCACACGCTTGCCTCTAAACACATGGCTGTATCGCTGTTTCAGAGTAAGACTAAAGAAGCAAACTTCAGACACCAAGCATGTCTTGCCTGATTGCCATTTGGGGTGAGGGAGAAACTGTAAATTTGATATCTGGCAGATCCCTCCCTTTAGTGTCTCCTTCTCCTGTGTGTAGCTTTAGTGCATGTTGGGAGGATGGTTAGGCTCAAGCGATGGTGGATTTGCATGTTGAGCGGCAGGCTAAGCCGGAAAAGAGCGAGACTTAGAGGGAGAGTGATGGAAAAAAGGAAGAGAAAGAGTTGGAGAGGTTGAGAGAGAGAACGAGAGAGAGACAGAGCGTGCCTATAATTGCCCTGGATCATGGAAATGAAACGTGGCTATCTGTGAGGAGGTGGAGGCTTAAGAGAGTGGAATGAGTGCAGGTCTAATGCAGAGAGAGACAAGTGATAGGACTCAAAACTGCACCTACTTCTTTTTCCACCTCCAGTCTTAAATGATACGGCTCTCAGTTTTACATCAGCCTGCCTGTACTCGCCGTGCGAAGGCATGCATCATACTTCAGATCAGCCCGTGCTTATCAGTGTCACTGCACATTTAGTTTAAAGGATCCTGAAGCATATGTCCTGTACGCTTGGATTAATACTTGGACTATTAAAACATTTGGCTGCAAATGCACAGGCTGATTATTCTAAGGAAGTGTAATCAGTATCAAACTGTCTTGTTTTAAGAGAACTGTGTGGGTTGTCTGGTTTTATAGTAATTTATACATTTTGCTTCGCTGGCCTAGATTCCCTCCACACACCTGCCTTCAGTGGAATCCCTGGCACCATCTTGAAAGGAATTCGGTTTCTCAGAATGGCCGAGAGACTTGAACCCTTGCTTTTACTTATAATGGGGAGTCCATTAAACTGTAGCTTAAGCCTCATACTTTCTGCCCATACAGGTATATGCAGGGATGCAAACTCATCAGGGGTGAAAAAGGTGACAAAGTTGCAGGTTCATTATATGTTTTCTTTTATGTGTGTGTGTGTGTGTGTATGTGTGTGTGTGTGTGTGTGTGGGGGGGGGGGGGGGTTTTTGTACCCTTTCCCC
>JBBPCY010000130.1:22060704-22071613 GCA_037974405.1 Brachyalestes nurse | reverse complement strand
TCTCATTGTGGGACTGATTCTAAGTGGCTGTAATTTTGCACCAAGTCTGAATTTCGGAAAGAGACTTCAGATACTGTTTTAGGGGACCATTAGAACCTATATAAAAGCATAAAAAATCACGGAACCTTTAAAGATGTAGGGGTTTTTTTTAACATAACTACAAGTATTTGAAAACGCCAGGGGGTAAAAATGACCCCCTTGGCGGTTCTAGTGTTAAGGTAGTTATCTAACTGGGAGCCCACTTCAAACAGCTGGGCTAGAGAATTGAATTTACTTGATTTTTATTGAGCTTTTAAAATATAATTTACTGTATTTTCTAACATTTATTTACCTTTTACCTTTTGAGAAATCAAGCATGACATTTGCTGCTATGCTACTACAACCAGGAAGGAGAGTCAGAGGAACTGTCGACAATAAATGTTTAGACCCCTTGTGCACTTGACAGTTCCTTATGAAATGGGCCAGCTGAAGTGATGACTAGTTACTGTGTTCAAGCTACACTGTGCAGCGGAAACAAACAGCAAAGATTCTGTATCTCCTCCTGGAACAAGTGCTTTCTTTGTTGTATCGATGAGGGAATATCCAGCAAATATTCATGTCTAAATATATATTAATTCCAAAATATGTTAAGCTCCTCTGCCAAAGTGCCAACTTAGTGCTAACACTAGCAAATGATAATTCACTTCATACTAAGATAATGTTCTTAATACTAGGATAATATTAGCATGGCTAATACTGTCATAAGCATGATGCAATTACAGAATTTGGTTCCACGAGACTAACTCATGAGACATTTAGCTAAAACGGACCTACGTAAAAAAAACTGACTTCATAAAACAGACCCTCGTCATTTTTCAGTAAACCATTTGTGCCATAACATCATATCATAAACCAATATCATCATAAAAATAAAATATATGAGAACAAAACAAGTGTCATTTGCAATCCACATGAATCTGATCCCCTTTTAAAGGTTTGGCAAGGCACTGTAAGAATAAAAGTTTCAGAAAGGTTTCAGGGAAAGTCAGTGAGGATATGAAATTGAATTATTATCTGATAGTGTGTGTAAGGTCTCCAAAATGGCCTAGTACAGGAAACTCTTCAGAGTGTGTAGCTGCTCTGCAGCAGTGAGGAGCAACGAGTGTCGGGGCAGCAAGTGAGCAAACGAATGCCGCGCGGATAAAGGGAAGTCGCAGTGAAGGTGCTTCCCCACTGTGTGTTTGGACAGCTCCCTTGCGCTCCTGCCCATGTGTTAAATTATCACCTCCTCTGCCACTTTGGCAGGGCCCCTCTACACCAGAGAAACTACAGACAGGGCCTGGTGCTGCTTCAGAGAGAGAGAGAGAGAGAGAGAGTGAGAGTGAGAGTTAGACTCAGTTGGTTGGACAGACAAGGCCTCTCTGTGAAAAACACTGGTATTCGACCTAAAAAAGGAACTTTGTGTGGCAGTTTATTCAATTCTGTATGCCGTAAAAATAATTCAAATACATGCTTTGACTGATCTTTTTAAGCCAGCGACAACAAAAATGTGTACTTTATTTAATTTACCTATTCATAGTTCACTAAAACAAACAGGAAAAGAAAAAGTGGACACATTCTATTAGAATTTTATTATGATTTAAATGAGAAAATTCCAGTTTTCCCACATTTGTGTTTTTGCCACATCAAAGACAAATGAAAAATGTAAAAGTGGAGAATTCATTGTATAAACAGCATTCATTAATAATGTAAGTCATTACATGTGTATATGTGTTTATATGTAAATAGTATCACTGAAAGATACTAATCTCTCCAGATTATAAGAGCTAAAAACATGTTCATGTCATGAACTTAACTAACTTCAACTTCATTAAAAAATAAAAAGTCTGTACGAACCTCTTCTCTAGTAAAATGATAGGCTCTTAATTTTCTCTTAATTTTAAGTCTTGGTTTACCAGTGTGAGGAATGTTTTCTTGTGAACTTTAAAGTACTCATGCACACTGCCATGGATAAGACAATGTGCCAAACACTGAAAATGTAAATGCAAAATGAAACAAAAAACAGAGAAGTCCAGATGAACAACAGCAAAGTAAGTTTGTATAAGTTCCGTACAAATCTTTGAAACACCTCAATCACCGTGATTTCCATTTTTTTCCGCGCCTCTTTTACAGCCAGGCCTATATCCTTCACAGTTCAGGGTGGCCCATGGTTCAGGCTGGACATCTCCCAGCTCAAAGATTCGGCTGAAAGCCCTAAGTGTTTTTATGCTGGCGCCCAGCTGTCAGGTGGCTCAACTCTCCTTTATTTTCGTCCCCAAGCTCCTTTCAAAATGGCTCAGTAAACGGGAAACCCAGTGTGGCTTACTGACAACTGAGGCCAAAGCATGAAGCATGAAACGCACCCGTTGTTTTCTCTAATTTGTCAGAAGCCCCATGGTGACACATGGTGAGAGATGCAGACACGGCCCTCCATCTAAACTCTATCCATTTCTAACTTCTGCTAGATTAGCACTCGCAGAAGAAGCATCTGAACAGTAGCTGAATGGAGTTTATAGAGAACATACATTTTTGTAGTGCGCTTATTTCATATAGACTGTACAGTGGTCCCTTGAGGTCAAATAAAATGTGTTGGTGATTTTCTAAGTGGATGCATGTTAACATCAATTATAGGGGACAAACTTAAATGTGGTGGTTTGAACTCTTAGCCCTCTATTTCTGTTTATTTGCTGAGTATATATATATATAAATTCTGGGCAACCATTAAATTTTTATCGTGATTAATCACATGGTTTTGTGCACTGTTATACACAAAATTATATTACGCACTTTTATTTAAGTAATGCTATATAAACAAAAGTGCAATAACATTTGGTCTGCAAACACTTATATGGGGCTAATAAGGGTCTTTTTTGTTTAAAAAAAGGAGCAGTGTTCCATTTAACACAGTTACACAGCTGCAGTTCAAATATTTCTATAAATCTCAACTGAAACATTAATGTAATCAAATCAAATATAAAACCAAAGCTATTTGCCCCTGCAGGACATTCATATTTTATCTAGTTTGTTATAGAAAAACAAGTCCCCCTCAGAGTCCAGAGCATGGGGGGTGGAACCATTATAGCAGTTGTAAAGGTGAACTCCATATGAAAGTCTATTTATCTGAAGGCAGTGTCAATGAAGTCTCTGTTGGTGTAATGGCCAGGTGTCCCATTAGGTCTCGATTGGTTTTCTCAGGGGTCATGCGTCTTATGGACAAAAGTAATGGGACGCCTGACCCCCGTGAAAACCAGCCCAGATGTAGAGCCATAGACACAGAATATATGTAAATGTGTAGAGCTGTGTGCTGATGTATATATAGATATAGATACATGGCCTTTATACACATAAAGGCCACAACTTGTGCACTTGATTTACTGTGCACTTGAGTCAAACACAGAAGGCCTTCCGGATGCTGCCAATGTCCTGCCACAGTCAATACTTAGACATTTGATTAAGAGGGGACCGTCACCCCCAGGAGCCGTCTTTCTTTCCTCCATTCAATTACTGCGCCCTTTCTCTTCCATTAATCCGTCCCAACCTGCCTCCAAAGAACACCTCTACTTTCCTTCCGGCGTGGTCTTCTCTTATATATGCACGGGCCGACTGGCCCGAGTTAATGGGAGCAGACTAAGAGGGCAGGGAGAGAGAGGACAAGACAGGGAAGTAATTATGTCTTAAGTTTTGCGAGGCAAATTAAAGGGACAGAAGGCCTCCTGGCTCTCCTTCTCTGAGTGACTACGCTCCAGACGGGTGCCGACAGATACGCCCCTGTGGCCTGGACGATGCAACACAGATCTAATGGACAAGTGCCGCTGATAAATGCGCAGTGAACAGTGCGGAGAAGAAGTGGGTGGAGTGGCCTAAAACCATACTCATGTGAAAATATTGTCACAGTTAAATAATGACTCATGTAAAAGTAAAACTTAAATAAAATGATAAAATTCCACAAATTCTGACTTCTGTATGGACCTGCAGTGGAACTTCCAACTCCTTAGGACATTCAGCATCTATCAGCATAGCCAGGAATCTTGTTTAGCTCTATTCTTCTCTTTTTGGGATCCTTTATGGTTTTAAAAATGGCTGATAGAAGAATAGAAGTCAGTGGTACTTAGTATTTTGCAAATGCCACCAGCCCTCCATTCTCTCTTTAGGGATTTTCTTAGACCAAGTGGCAAACTGCTCCCCACTCCTCCTCTCGCCACAAACTGCATGAATGGCCAGGACTCCACCGCTCAGCCAAGGTTTTTATACAGAAATCACTCACGTCTCATGCATGATAACCACAGATGCAACACTGTCACATTAGAGTTGCAAAAATCTAAAAATAGGAATAAAAAATATCAGAAGCAGAGAGTGGCATCAACTGCCAGGAAATGGCAGCCCTCCATTTTTCCTTGAGCAAAAAATGCAATTTTATTGACTGACACACGCAGAACGCTCTGGCATCGCAACCTCAGGAGTTGAAAACCTTGAACCTTCAAACCGCAGAGGGGGGTCGTGTGCTCATCTCTCGCTGAAAATGATTGGAAGACGTGTGACTGTTGCCTGCTGTGTAAAGCCCTTGAGCTGTGTTTGGTCGAGTAACTCTTTTAAAAAAAAAGAGGGTATTAATAATTTGGGTATAGTCCCTTAAAATAATGTAACAATCCAACTTTTTCCAACATAATCTGTAACTAAAACTGTAACCCACTGACAATAATTGGGGTTTTTTTTGACAGAAAGAAAATCCTTCACTTTGAAATACACTTGTAACAGAAGCTACTTTGCAGTAGCTGAATTCCTGTTGATGTTTAAACAAAACACCTGAATTTCTCTGCCTAAATTCTTTAAGCTGTAAATGTGTGGCTACTAGCTTCCATTCATTAGCAACCATGTAAATGTTACCACAACAAAAAAAAAATTCTTATTTGGGCAAAAACCTACTGATGTAGAAGTAAAATTATAATCATTTGAAAATACTATAAATGTATTAACCGTTTACTGAATTTTGTGGATCTGACTGGAACTGGGATTGATGGAGCCCCCGGCGAGCTGATCTGGAGGAGCGCCTCTCTCGCTGGCCTAAATTTGAACTGAGAGGAAGATACCGCACGCGTTTGATGTGCAGCAAAATTGTCTGCTTCATTTCTGTGAACTGCACCGTGGGCATCCAGTAGCCTATCTGCAGTGTTTTCACAGTCTAAGCATGTGAAGATGTGGACTCTTAAACTATAGCACAAGTCACAAAGTGCATCCCTTGAGTTACAACAGAGAAAAAAAAAGTCTTTCAAAGATTTGTGTCAAAAGTTTGACTCCATGTTTCCTCGTGTGCATTTTTGCACCTGAGGGAAAGTAGGACAGAAATTGGACGAGCGGAGAACGGAGACTTACTGACTCTGCCTCCCATTCATCCTCCCTCTCTCTCTCCCTCTCTAATCCACCTGAATCCAAGCCCTCACTCTGAGAAGATAAAGAAAGTGCTCCAAGCACCACAGCAACAGCAAGGAAACAGCAAAAGCACTCACACTTTGTGACTTTGTGCATAGCCTCCAGTACCGCAAAAAAAGCCCCCTTCAAAGGCTCGAACACTGATACAAAAGTCGAGAACACTGAACGTGGTAATAGGTTTGGGGTAAGAACTAGATTCGTTTCCTCACTTCCACAGACCTCAAGTCACGTTCTGAGACATGTGCCTGTTTTCAAATGGTAATGCTTTTGCTTCTGCTCAAGTTTAGGCAGAAATTGTTCATTCACATTTAGTTCCTAATTTCTTTATTAACTATAACTTCATTCTGTTCTGTTCACTCAGCACCTGAGTCGATTTTCTGTAGCTCTTATTTTCAGGGTTTTGCATTTTACTGTATAACAAAAGCATCCTGAAATGAGAAAAAGGGGCCGGTAACTTCGGTGAATATACAGTGCAGCTAATTCAGTACTTGAGGAGTTTTTCTGCCATAATACTTTCTATACTCTTAGGCAGGCAGGAGTTGTGTTTACCATTGTGTTGCATCAGCTCTTCTTTTAACAGAACTCTGTAAACATTTGGGCATTGAGAGGACTAATCGCTGGAGCTTTGAAAGTGAAATGTGGTCCCTTACTCATCTAACACTGGATATAAATTGCCTGTTCAAAAGTCTGGGGTCTTCTTTGGTGTATTTTTCATTTTAGCACCCAGATTCTTCTTCTATGGAACAATGCTGTGGTAATATGTGCAGAATGCAGTTTGGTATTGTCTTGTTGACATAAGCAAGGGCTTCACTGAAAACAGACCTCGTCTGGATGGCAGCAGATGTTGCTCCAAAACCTGTGTGACTTGACCCAAACCTTTCTTTTGTTTATATATGGCTTCCTCTTAACATGGTAGAGGTTTACCGTATATCCCATGCAGTGATTTCCACAAAAGCATCAAGAACGTTTTTAATGCAGTGCCACCTGAGGACCCGAAAATCACAGCCAACCAATATTGGTTTCCAGCCGTGTTCCATCTGTACAGAGATTTCTCTCTGAAATGTTTAATAATATTATGTGCTGTAGGTGATGAAATACGCAGATTCTTTACATTTTTTGTTGAGGAACATTATTCTTTGCCTGTGCAGTGCTGAACCTCTCCTCACCTTCACTTCTGAGAGATTCCGCATCTCTGGGATAGTCTTTTCATCATATTACAGACCTATTGCTAATTAACCTTATTAGTTAGTTGGAAGATGTTCCATTATACACCTTTTCTAGTCTTTTGTTGCTCCACCCCAACTTGTTTGACCTGCTCTCTTTGTTCTACTTTCAATTGTTTACATGATTTGCAAATCATTGCATTCTGTTTAAATACATTTTACACAGCATTTCAACTTATTTGGAATTCAACTTATTTGGGTTGTGCATATGACATCAAATATGCAGCTATTATATGACCCTTAATCTCAGCCATAGAGCTCTGGTGAAATTAGTCACTAATGACAAAACAAAAGCTGTTGTGACATATGAGAGCTTCTACTGGCTTTAGACTGTAAACATTATAAGCATCATAACCTGTTTCCCCCTTCCAGTGTTTAGTATTTGATTTGCATAAAACAGAGGAAAAGAATTATGCACACAAAATGGGGACCATTTATGTGTCCAAGTGTAAATGGGATGTGGACAGATATTTGGAAATTATCCAGATACAAGATACAAGTGGCTACATGTAAATGGGCTCACTATTACCCTGCAGAAACAACACTTTTTATTGGAAGATGGACTGAGGCTAGCCCATATAACCACTTCTGCCCATTCCTTGTTTTAATTTCCTTAAACAAATAATCATGGTGCTCTTTAAAATGTCACTGCCACCCACTTTGTTAGCAATAAACAGGTAATAACCACACCAAATGCATCTATGATTACAACACATATAAAATCTCTTCAGAGACGCAGGGACATAGTGGACAGGCAGGATTTTTAATATGCTATTCGGCCTCAGTGTCTGCACTGGACAATTTAATGGTTTGAGGGTTTTTACGAGTGGCTGTTTTATCCCAGCTGCTGCTGGAGCTCAGCCTACATGCCGGCCGCAGCTGTGGAGCGGATGCACCCACTTTTTTATTTCCCTATATTTGTTTTGGTGTGCCTCGTGCCTGGACTTCTTTGCACTCCGTGCCTCAGGCCACGCATACGAGCCACTTGGCCAGCTCTTCTGATTGGCACCCTGGCAAGCGATGTGTGAGGAGCTGGACTCTGCCTGTCACATGTCACAACAGCGGTGAGAGGCTCGGACATAAGTGTGAGCGATTTATCTCCAGCCATGCTGGTGTGAAAGCATGAGTACCCCTTTGGCCTTCAACTGCAGCTCTGTGGGTTCTGTAACTGATCTGGTTTGCTGCTTCTCATTCGTAGCTTGCTAACCCACGCATGTTGAATGGGCACCAACATCCCAGAGTTGAAGCTGTTCTGAACGGAGGAATGGGCTAAGGTTCCTCCACCCGGCATACAGGACTGATCAACAGTTTCCAGAAACATTTTAGTTGCAGTTGAGCTGCACAAGAGAGTCCCACCAGATACTGAAAGCACAGATATATATTTGCTACAGATATATAATTTGATCATTTTCCTTATTAAATAAGTGACCAAGCATAATATTCATTTTTTAAATGTTTAGGTCATATTTATGGAGAAACATAGAAGATTCCAAAGGGTCCATGAAATTTCAACAAAAGTAGAAGAATTGTTTATTTTTTTATTTTCATGTAATATTCAATGATGTGGACATGCAGTGTTATGAGATCATGTGGCTACCTGTAAACTTGCTACTTCATACTGATATTTTATTAGTATACTATTATTAGAATGCAGAATTGACTATTTATTAGACTATAGAATATACTACTAAAAATATGTGTCCTTATTTTCTGTTTTCAAGCACTAGAATACATTTGTGTGGAGAACATGAAGCTAGTTTTTAGTTAACCTGGTCAAGCTATAAGTTGTACTGTGCTAAATCCCATTACAAACACATTACAGTTTTTTTTAACTGTCTTCAATGTACAGGGTCACATTTTTGGATAATTGTTAATTACTTTGTATATTTTTATAACTTAACGTATTCATTACTTAAACCCCTATGTGTTGTGGAAAAACAGTTGTGAAGCTCCAGCAGTTCTACTCTTACACCCTGGTAATGATAATTCATTAAGGTCTGTCTCTCAACTTCACTGTCTTTGACATGAATTTTTATCATCACTTGTACCTGCAGAGCACCAGTTAGTCAGAACTGAGCCCATACTTTTGTTTATGACCCTGTTAGATTTGTAGTCCGCTTGCTAAGCTAAGCAGGACTGCTGTTATTAAGGAGGTAAGGTCTAGTTAGCTTTGTCTAAGCCCAAAAGACCATAGCCAGCTCGACCTCACTCCCTAGAGTCATTATCATTGAAACCTGTGTCTGTGTTACTTTAGTAAGCCCGAATTAAACCCATTTTATGGCAAAACACAGCTGTTAGCATGCAAAGCTCATGCTAACATTTCCTTTCCCCTAGTTAACACCACCTTTTAACATTTAGCAGTTGTTGGAAGTCCTGTGTTGGAAGTCCTGTGGCCTTTTTTCTTTGAGCCTTCACCAAATACATAGCAGGCAGCACAGTGAAGAATTTAGAAGATATTCAAAGATAAACTTTGCAAAGTTTGTTTCCAAGCTTGCGTTCTCTTAGAGGTTGCAGCGCATTTCTTAAAAGGGCACCAGCGTCCAGAAACAAACTGTGTGTGTTTCGCAGTGTCTCTACCTTCTCTGAAGCGAGACAGTGAGAGATGGAGATGACCTTGGGCATTACAGGCCGTCCTTCGGCCGTGTGTACCAGGGAGATAAGGTTTGCAGCCACCGATGCTCGCCTCTTCTCTAAACACTGGTCACAAGCTCTGACAGAGCTGCGCTCACACACAAAGGCCATTTGCATCACAGGGAACCAGCTCTTATCTCACCCTCACTACTGTAGTTCTGTGCCTTTGACAACTTCTATCAGCACATGCAGCAATGTTTATGTTTTTAGTTGTTTTTTGGTTATCGTTTGGAGCGAAATTGAGGGTTATTTTTTTGGACTCTGCAAATGTTTCCACTAGAATTCTCCTGGGAGAAGAAGCTATGTAGGTCAGACTCCCAAAGTGCATGGCTTGTGTGGTTAGCCTATATAGTGCAGTCCTAATGTGTTTTACTCCTTATCTGCAGACTCACCAGAGCCAGAGGTTTCTTTATATTGTTGCTGTTGTGGCTAAACCCCACATGTCCAGCTTGATAACTTTGTAGGAGAAGGAAAGAACATTCTTAACATTAATGCACCTTAAAGAAGACATATTTTATTATAATTATTCATAGTAAATTTTCCTTTTCCTATAATTTACCCTTGAAGAGTTGAAAACACTGCACCTTAATTTAGTTTAAAGATGCACTTGAACTTGTACCTTGTGCTCTTTGAACAACAGCTCATGTTCCGTGCATCTATTTTAATGACCACTGATCACTGGCTGTCTGTCTCAGTATTGGGGAAGAGCAATATATATTGAATACATGCTCATGTCAGTTTTATTCTTGTTTGTGCCAAAGGACACATAAAACAAATTAATATTCATAAAACAATATTTACAGCCTGTTGTACATTTTGAAAGTAGCTCAATACAATAAAAACAACTTTTTTAAACTAACTGAATATAATAGAAAAACAGCAAACCTGGCACAAGGTGAGTGAAGTAGATCACCATGTAGTGCTAGTACATGTTTTTTTTGTTAATAATCTACATTATTTCTAAACTTCCCCATGTGAGCTGTAAAAACCCATTCCTGTAAATTCTCTGATGTGTTTCAATTCAGAAACACTTGACTGAACTGCCAGAGACATTTCCACAAGTCATTGTTGGCTATTTGACTAATTTCTGAAATAATTTCTTACTTTGAACTATCCCATTGGACTTTTATTTAGTTGATTCTGTTTCATATGTGTGTTCTCAATTCTCACATGTGGAATCTGATCTGCAGCTGTCCAGAAGAACCAGTTTGTAATATACTTATGATATATATTATAATTAGGGATGCACCGAAAATTCGGCCACCGAAAATTTTCGGCTGAAAATCGCGAAAAATGCATTTTCAGTTTTGGCCGAAATATTTTTTTTACGCGACCGAAACAGTGATGAGGCAATGATAATACAAGCGCAGCGCGCACGTGCCAGATTGGATTAGAGTCAGCATGTCTGCCGTGTGGGTGCATTTCGATTTAACTAAGACCCACGGAAAGCCGTTTGTAAAGCGTGGAATGCGGAAATTCTTAGAGGCGATGCATCCACAAAGACTTTCTCCGACGTTGAACAACACGAAATTGAACCTCTGTATTTAACCCATTCACCAAGTGAAGCAGGGGGTAGCCAGGAACACAGCGCCCGGGGAGCAGTGTGTGGG
>JBBPCY010000130.1:22042034-22058695 GCA_037974405.1 Brachyalestes nurse | reverse complement strand
TTGTATTTTATATTGTGCATTGTTTGAATGCTAAATAAATATTTTCATAGTTTTGTAACAGATTTATTCTTTTAATATTTTAATAATAATTTCTTTCGGTTTTCGGTTACGTTTTTGGCCAAGTGTTTCCTCATTTCGGTGCATCCCTAATTATAATATATATAATGTGCATCTGTATTTTCATTCCAGCAACACATACACGTCTTTTGTTTCAACTCATCTTTCATTGTCCCAGGAAGATCCATCATGTGCCCAAAATAATCAGATGATAATCCCCCAAGCCTTTATCTACTCCACCATTCAGCAGCATAGACCCATTCAGTATAATCACAAGTCTCAGTGGCCTAAATCAAGCAGCCATAATCTCTAATCCACTGACAGCTTCCTGCCAACTACAGTGGGCAAACAATGGCGTTCTATGTAATGCAGAGCAAAGGGGAGATGTTCTCTATGACCGAGGCTGTTGTGATACAAGCGCTCAGTGCTGGAGAGTTCATCCTGCTGATACGCTTAAAGGGCACAAACACAGTTTAGACAGAAACATGCTTGCTCAGATAACTGACCTTTCGATGTCCACCGTGGATCATATGCTGCCCGAAGCAGAAATCAGAAGTGATCTTTGTCCTTCTCAGTGAGCTATATGCTGTTTTTAGCCACCAGGAGATAGCAAGCAGCAGTAAACTTACTGGAAGCGCTGTTTCATGATCCGTTCAGACAGTCCTCATAAATGGAAGTAGTCAACTCAAGCAAGTTCATCATTTCCTAAGTTTACATTCAAGAGTTTATCACCACTAAGTCTGGTCTTTGATACAGTATGAACATAGAAGATCAAGCTGGCAAACAGTGCTTAATGCCCACAGGAACTCCATCAATTGTTTCTGCTGTTTTAGCATCTATTATCTTGCAGTGAGCAATGTCATTGCTCTATCCCAGCCACCACATGCACTTTTGATTTCCTAAAGAAGCACTTTTGTACATGTGATGTGGGTAATGAAGAACCTTGTAGATATTAAAGAACCTTCACATAATGTAAAGGTTTCACCAATTTAAGAGTTCTCCCTGGTACTATTACATAATGTGTAGGTTCTTTAATGTGTAGCTTTAAATTCTCCTTATTTACCTCATTTACAAAAATTAGTATTTTGAGGAGCCAACTATTGAAAGGTTCTTTAGAAAACCAAAATGGTTCTTCTATAATACCACGCAATAAAACCTTTCTGGCACCCTTATTGAGGGCACTCTTAAAAATAAAGGTGCCAAGAAGAGTGGGCATTTTGGAGTAACACCATAGAACCGTGGTTCTCAAATCAGCCTCCGGAGATTCTCCCAGGTGGTCTGTCCATATTTTTACTCGATCTCAATTCATGACATAGAGATGTGGATCATTAGAGTGTCCCTGAAGACCAGTCTGAGAACCACTGGCATGAAAAAAAAAACATTGTAGGTTCTCCAAAAAACCTTACAGTGGATAGTTCTTTAAAAAACTAGGCTTACATCAAAAGTCTTTCTTAAATGTCATTCTTCAAAAACAGTCTAAGCAAGCCATTTTGTTGAAATATACTTCATTTCACTAAAAAAACTGGATTTGCTTTTTCTTTTTCTTCACTTGGGTTTAGGCCATATTACATTCTGCTCTTATGCTGAACATAAATCTCCTTTAAGGTTGAAAAAGTAAACAGCCCTCTAAAAAACATCTAAAATGCATCTCAGCTTGCATAACTTGTTTGCATACTGATCTCCTGATACTGTATCACAGCGAAGTAAAAGCTTACCTCCACTATCTAAAGAAGGATCTGAGGAGGGCTTGCTGACCTATTTCCCTTCGGTGAAGACTATGAGCAGATGGTGAGGGATGTGAAAAAGTGCATGCAGGGATGGCACTCACCTCTCTGATCCAGTTCTCCTATGCTACTCGGGATCACAAACACTAGTCTGAGAAAAGCTTGTCACTGTGCTGAACTTGGAACAGCAAGGGGCCAAAGCCTTGCTGTAAATCAATAGGCCTTTTACTTTACACCTTCTTATCAGTGGTTGTTACCTGTCCTCTCCCTTCACCTCTTATTAGGTGCTAAAAGAACAGTTCCACAACAGCACAGTACCGTGCCTGACCTTCAGCTGCCAGCAGGGTTGACAGTTGACATGCTAGTCTCCCAGGAGGCTAACTACAACTATGCTAAGCTAAACAGCCTTGGCACACTCTACATGTAAATTGCTTCTTTATGAGGTTGAAAGATGATGTTTGAGCAAGGGGAATGAGGAGGCAGTGTATCATCGCTGTTGTAACAAAATCTTATATATAGCAAATGGAACCTTGGACAGTAGGGTTTCTGCTCACTAGACCCTCCTGCTCATATGGAAATCATATTAATTTAAACAATGTGTAAGCCCACCCTATTAATATTCATAGCGCACATACATGCACTGATTGTGCAGAGTGCCTGCGCATGGAAGTGCACAGCTCCAGCTCTGAAAGTTGTTGAATTTTAATCAGCATTAATGTCAGATTAAGTGTAGTGGTTGAGGTGGGTGCTCAGCACATGCGTTAAACCTTTCAGCAGCAGGGCTGGTCGGCGAGGAGCGGTTTTGATCTAATGACAGTAAACAGAAGAGCATTACCAAACGCCGCGGTGTGAAATTCTATGTGGCAGCCAGTCAAAGCGGCGTAAGCCACCTCCTTCTCTTTAAAGTCTAAATTAGTTTGGGATTTGCCAGCCAGTGGACACCCTGCCTCAGCGATGTGACTAACCAGATTACTGCCGTGCTTCTGGGAGGAGGAGGTGGCCCTGGAAGTGGCAGCATTACAGAAGAAGAAAGTATTTAGAGGCAGCCAGCATTAGTTCTTAATGGGACAAGAAGGATGTCCACTCTAAGTTAAGCAAATGTCCTTCTTCCTACATGCCTGAGACCTGAGCAATATGTGTCCTTGTTTCCCAGGCTCATCATTAAATTTGGGCTGTCATTAGTTATGCTGAAAACCTGCGCCAGAATTATGGGTGGATGAACCATTTGGCAAGAAAATAACATTTACACAGTTTTAGAGTAAGGACAGATGTAGTGGATTAGCCAAGACATGTTTGGCATCCAGATTTTGCTGTAGTGCTGTGAGCCTAATGTTGCTAACAAACACCAGAAATGATCATCCAAACACAGCTGCTGACAAACACTCACCCAAATCTTTTCCATAAATACATCCTGAAGCTTTTTCTGGTCTTTTCTGTAGCTCACAGTAAGTCATGCTGAGTCCTAAACCATCACCAACTCTGTGCCACTTTAAGCATGTCTTGACTGGTCGACTAGTGGTAAGAGGAAAAAACTGTAAATGGTTTTTTTTTGCCAAACTGACCCCATGATAACAGAAGGGCTTGAAAACAGGACTGAATAACTGGGACGAGATGTGGTGGCACTGGGTTGGAAAACCTTTGTCTTTGGAAACAGAAGGTAGAGATGGAAATTGGATGTTAGGCTGGCTGGAAGAGGCAGGAGTTTCAGACACTGTCCTCTTTCCAAACTTCATATACATCAAGCTCTCTGACTGTAAAAGAGAGCAATAGGAGAGTAGAAAATAGGCATAATGTGTTCATCCACATTATTTATTCAAAGCATGTGCAAATTCCGAGTTGTATTGAACTGTTGGACCTACATTGGCAATAATGATCGAGCTTTGGGTTCTCGAAATATGCCATCCTAGGTTCTGGCCATTTATACTTACATTCACAGTGAAGTGTTCACTATGGAGGCCTATATGATACGGCTGGCATTTTGTTTTGGCTATTTGTTTGTCCCTTTTGGTCTAGCACAGCCCTCGGAATATTAAATATATGATTATATGTTCTTTCTGGTTTATTCCAAAATATACACAGAATAAAGTATTCTGCATGATGGATTTGGCAAGTTTGTTTATTCACCTATAGGTTGTCCATTCAAACAGTTGGTACATACTGTTAAATATGCTATTCTACATGACAGTCAGTGCAGTCAAATGTTTACATGGCATACACTAATGGAATTGCTTCATTGGCTGCTAGGTTAGTTGTGTTAAAAGTCCTGGAAGATTTCAACAGCCTCAGAGCATCTCAGTTCGTGGTGTGCTGGACTTGGCAGGAGCAGTACTGTTTGTATATCTTCTGTCTCCAGTGCCTTAAGAGGACAACCAGTGTTAAGATGCTGAGCCAACGCATGGCACACCTCCAACCTCTCTATCTCTTACTCATGCAGTTTCAAGCAGCACTACACACACACACACACACAAACACACACACACACACCACAAAAATGTCCAGCCCTGATCATCCTAGGGACTCAACATCTGTCGCTCTCAGTAGACGATGGCTGGACGTAACCACTGCTGTGTGGGGGATTCCTAGCATTATTCCCATAATGCCATCGCTAAATCCAAAATACGTCAGTGCCAGTATTTTTCGCAGTTGGAGAGAGGAAGAAAGGATTTGGCTATTTACCCCAGAGAGAGAGAGAGATTTCATGTGTCATTTAGATGGGAACAGATTCTTATACACATCACTCCTGCAATCAACCCCATTTAAATACCCTACTGACCTATGACTTAGCACAACACTCTGGTGAGGACAAAAGTGGGTAGTAGGAAACGTCCAGTTAAAGTGCACCAAAACTCATCTGCATTACAGTAATCAGATTTTCTTTGGAGTTGATATGAAATAATAACTTTTTGCACAGAGATGAGTGTCTTTTCAGTCACTGATGAGTTCCATAGCTGACCTGAACCTATTTCCAAATTATTAGAAGCATAGTGAACATAATGTAACCATGGTCAGAGCTGGTATAAAATAGCAGACAACATGAAACATGACAAAATAGACCACTTTCAATAAATAAATGAAATTATTAATGATGTGATAACAGGTTGTTTAAAGTAGTGTATTGTTACACATGATGAAACACATGATGTGCGACTATGATGTGTTTGCTCTGAATGGATATTGAAGAGAATTTTAAGTTGTGTGGCTTGGGAAAAGAGATCCAACACCTCTGCTTATGGTTAGTAAATTCCAAACACATTTGCAAATCGGTTTATGTGTTCCTCCCTTTATGCCTGTGATTTGCCAGAAAAAATGACATGCATCTAGCAGTGGCTCTATGGAATTGATCAATATGAGTAGCAAAGCTAGAAATGAATCTGAAGCTACTAATGCATAGCAACAGACCAGCCAAGGCCGTAGTGTTCAGTCCACTAGCCTAACAAAGTGGTCAGAGAGTGCAGATTTAGTCTATTAGACTCCCTGGCGAGCCAGATAGTGAATTATTCATTTAGTTGTGTCCTTATTCATTCTAAAGCATGTAGGCTATGTGATGCATAGTCTGGGCTAAAGGGGCTTTACTCCAGAATGCAGTTAAATACAGAGTCGTAATCTGCCAGTTTGAGGGGAGGGGGGAGCAAAGGAAGATGAACTGGGCTTGCAATAAACTGTGCGCTGAAGAAAGTATGTGAGTCATAGATCCAGCTCGTGGAGAAACGAGCGAGATTTCTGGCTTTCTGGCTCAGACGCGGAGGACAGTCTAAGGGACGGAAAGCTATTCTCATGACTGAAGGAAAAGAGATTATTCATACGCATAAATATAGCGCATTGCCGAGCGGATTAACGAAAGCGATTACGATTGAAAAACTCGCGCTGATTCACGGATCCACTCGAGCCTTCCGGCTCGTACGTGTTGCAGTCGTCGCTACAAGTCCTGCAAGTGCGCCTGCGTACCTCTCAATTCACAGTGCTGCAACACCCAATAATAATTTAGCCTGACTGTTCGCTCCTCCCCTCAAGCGAACATCCTTCTTCCAATATATCCAGAAATAATGCAGAAACGGAGAACTTCATCAAAAAACATCAAGGTTAGGGTTTTTTGTTTCTCCCCTGAAATCTGATTGCTGAGGCTCGTTTAGCATAAAATCCATAATGGATGTGCTCAAGGGCGAAGTAGGACATGGTGAGTGATTGTGCACAGCCCTGATATGGTTTCAACAACGCAATGAAGGTTGCCAAGCCATATCAGGGCTTTGTCGTGCATCGATTATGTCTACAACGGCGTCTCTGAAAAGGGCTGAAACGGCTCGCTGGTCATTTGCTGATGTAAGTCGTGTAGAATGGGTAATGCCTGCGCCTGGCAAAATACATCAGCTCAAGCTCAGTTAAAGGCATCCAATTGATTCTTGCTCCCCTGAGAGATCACCTGCTAGGTTGCATAGAGAAAGCAGCAAAATCACCCAATCATGAATGAGAACATTTTCAGAGACTTACTGTATCACAGTCTATTGTGAACGCTATGTCTCCAAAAACCCAATTAAACATTCCTCTTCACAAAAGTATACTGAGAGGTTTTCTCGGAACTCTTTCCATCAGATAAATAATTATCTCGGGCATCTGAATCCAATCCAGTGATTTCTGTAATTGCTTGCTGATCTTGCAGCGCTTTAATTTTAGTGGAGGGTTTGTAGCTCGCCCAGTGATGAACCCATCTCTTATTCTTTGCTGAAAAAAAAAAAGAAATAGTGTATGCGTCATTGGAATGATGTCATTAAGCTGCCCCCACTCAAGCGCTTAATGAACTCAGAGAGCCAGAGCCACAGTCGAGCAATTTGGCTAATCCAGGACAGTCTCTGTGGAAGTGGCAGCTTGTGGCAGGAAAGCCTTGGCCTACTGTGCTTTGGGAATGGAGGTGACAAAGGCTTGGCCACGTGTGATGCCCTTTCTCCTCATTACTGTGCCATTATTCAGTTCTCTCGAAACCTCTTGGGAAGAACTGTCGTTATGTTACAGTCCCTCGAGGGACACACTGACTGAGAAGCACTGCTACAGCATGTAGTAGTGAGAACTCTCACTATTACAGGGTGGTTTCATTTTACACTTTACTCATAGATTTAATTTAACAAATGTTTAATAAAACATGCTCTTGTGAATCATCACATTTGCACAGCTGACTCTTTACAAACAGAATAAACAGGATAAAATAGAATTGAGGTGTGGTGTCTGGACACATGGGTATAGGAATACCACCACCAAAGTGCTGGTGAACCGATTATATTTGTGGTAATATATTATTGTTATATTCTTATTTTAATACTATTATCAATTTAACATTAACCCAATAGACACCAGTGTTGGGCAAGTTACTTTAAAAAAAGTAATTAAACTACTGATTACTGATTACTCCTTATAAAAGTAATCAAATTACTAATGTGATTACTTTATTTTTAAAAAGTAGTTAGTTACATTACTAGTTAGATTACTAGTTACTTCCCGACCCTCTCTTAAATCAGCTCAAACACACTCTTAAGTGAACTCAAACACACTTTATTATTAAGTTTTACAAACCTATGACAACTCACATAATGTTCTTGCCTTTAACCGAGATGAATTAAAAGTAATGGCTATATTTCCAGCAGCTGAACGCGAACTTCTGACTCTCCATGCTGTGTTTATTTTTGTTTGAGTTGCTGTCACACGCAGCTCTCCTGTAAATGACGTCACGCGTCACTTAGTAACGCGTTACTGCCCAACACTGATAGACACTTTGTGTTTCTACAGTGGTGGTCTTTTATTATCTAAACAGGCCAGAAACAATTTATTTAATTGCCCTGTTTTTTCCCATAATATAATACCTTCATTTAGGACAACGCTCTTTTATTTTTATAGGTCGTGTGATTCTTGTGTTCCAGAATCAGCCTGTCACACCTGATTTCTGAAGTTGCACTGATAAATATGCTACTACAAGACCAACAGTTGATAAATGATGTCTTTGAGAATATTTTTTCTGTTCATGTTTTAATTACATTGCAGTTGAGAGATGTTTGAATCAACATTAGCAGTGTTCCGTTCGCTACTCTAACTCCTGTAGCAATAGGCCAGAACTGCTGAACCTGGCAATCTGTACTAACAATGCCAAAAGCAGGGCTTGCAATGTGACCTTGCTTTCTTCTATCACGTTTCGTGCCACAGGGCCTTCGCAGGGAGTTCTTGGCTTAATTTAATCTGAAGACACACTAGAGCACAACAGGGTTCAGAGATGGTTGAGTCAGCACACACTCCAGGGAGGAGTGAATAAGAAGAGGCCAAGTCTTAACCCCTGAGTTATGCTTGAAACAGTTGCCCTTCATAACACGCAGCAGAAATGCTGAACGATTACAAACATTCAAACATACAAAGTTTTTTTTCTTCTAATGGTAAGGGCCAGATTTTGATATTTATTCCTAATTAATTTACTTGGAGAGAAAATGTATATCACCCATGCCAAAAAAAGTTATTGCCCCCTTAGTTGCTCAAGTCACAAAATCGATTGACCACTGAATGTAGCTCCCTTGTTGAATGTAAACCTTACTTATACTGATGTTTACCATTAGAGTGATGTAGTTCACTTCTCACAAGCACTCTAGGCCATGATCAAATACATAAGAGACCGAAGAAAAACTGCTGAAATATATAAAAAACTGCTGAGTCTGGAAGGGATTACAAAAATGTATAGAAGGTTCTAGCACATCAGTGACCCTCACTGTGAGCCATCCAGGCCACCGAAGGTTGCAGGAGAACATCAGTGAAACTGCAGGTCTCTCTAGCCTCAACTAAGATCAGCGTTCATGATTCCACAGAAAGTGACATTTATGGAAAACACTTGTAACCGAATATAAGTGCATGTCTCACATTTGCAAAAACACCCTTAAAAAATCTAATAAAAAATATGTGGGATACTGTTCAGTGGACAGACCAGTTTTTTTATGCAGCGGCAGCAGGACAATGATTGAGAACAGAAACACAAATCCATGTCTGACGCAAAACTAATGTTTCAGAGTGGCCTTGTCAAAGTCCCAGCTCTAATCCAACAGAGATGCTGTGGCAAGGCATCAGACAAGCAGTGTTTGAAAATCTACCAATAGCTGAAGCAGTTCTGCAGTTCTGTTTTCAGCTCTCCACAATCATGAGAAAGAGGGATATCACATTATAGTAAATGGCTGTAGCTATCACTGCTTTTAAATACATTACATAATCATTTTCAAAATGTTCTGTTCAATCATGTTATGTCTTATACATTTTAGTTAAAGATCTAAAAGCATTCACTGTGATAAACATGCAGTAATAGGGTAAATGAGGAAGAGGCAAATATTGTTTCACGGCACTGTCAGAGCCAGGGGATTCCCAATCATTTAAGACATTAAGCACTGTTTAATGAACAATTCAAGGGAAATTAATTTTATAATTGGGCCTCCTTTGTAATATTTTCTGCATTTAACAGGTCTAAATGCCTTTTATACCCACTTCACATATTTTGCCCCTGCCATAGTGACTATTTTCCAAATCTTGACAAGCCTTCGCTACAACACTGTGCAAATACGAACTTTATGCAACTCCTTTCTGTGCCACAACGGACATCATTACAAATTCTGTGATCCAGCCTAAAACCATCAACACTGAGGTTGCCCAGGAGGTTAGCATGAGTAAACAAATGATAGACAACAAACAACCTTGGCAGATTTAGTGGACACACCGCTCGTCATGGTCAGCTTGTTCGTTTTTTTCCATGTGGGTGTAGGGATCAAAGTGGGCCGCTGATCCTTGGTCACGAGTCGCTTCCGGCTGGCGCTCCATCAGACTGATCACTCAGCATCCAACTGATGGATTACAGCCCCTGCGGGGGAAGCTGGGCATGCAGTCAGACCAAGACTGATTCTGGCTAATCTGAAATGCCCCACATGCATGTGTGTAATGAGGTGCATCGATCCAGGACAGCAAGCTTTGCGTGGCTGTTAAGTTGCACTTTTGCCTCTTTTCTCCTGTTAATTATGCTTGATTGTATTTCCCATCAATCATTCGCAAACAAGGAAGGGGCGTAGAGGGGGTTAAATGCTCGCGAGGTCTTTCTTTCATCTGTTCAGTGCATTGTCTTTGAACGCATTTAGCTCAACACCACAAAAAATGAAGGAGCTGAAAGAGAAACAGTCTGCAGTGAATATTACTGAAGATTAGCAAATGTGCATTCAGCATAAATAACTGGACTTGCTGTTACTGGTCTAAAATGTGCAATACTTTACTAAGGCATAATGATAAATGTAGGCCTGTAATGATTACTAGATTTTCAAAAACAAATATCGACCCATTGAGATTTAACATCCCCATCTGCAACAGTGAGCTGTACATTCTCTCAGTAAGATGGACATCCATTTAAATGTATTTTATTTGCAATGTTTTAATTAAAATACTCTCTAAATTACAAATATGCTAAATAGTGACAGCAGTAAATAAAAATTACTGAAGAAAATGCCATTAATTTCCCTTTAGCAAACAGATAAATCGAACTGGTAGACAGCCATCATTATGAATGAACAAACGAAAGGCACTTTTCTGCTGCACAGTCAAAAAATAAGAACTAACCTAATTGGAAACCTCTGGAGCGCATACTTCTAGTTTCCCATTTGCTTGAGACAACTGTCATAACTCCAACTTCCTCACAAGTTAGCTTAACTTATTTATTGACATAAATGCAGCTGTGATCTGCACTCGTACATGCATAAAAAGTCCGCATTTACACTCCTGTTTACAGTCATGCAGTGCTTCTCATCTGTCCTCTTGAGAGTGGACTGACACTAGCTATGTTATCTTGCTTACTATAGCTTAACACTAGCTGTGCTGACAGCAAGAAATACAGTGTTTTCTGCACTCACACACTCCCACAAAACCCCACAGCTATACAGAATCATGGGTAAGATCAAACCAAGCTTCTATTTTTCTTTGACAAGTGTGACAAAAACACGTTCTGTGGAGACTAGCTAAATGCTAATAGTCTTAGATAGTAGCAAGCTCTTTACAAAGTAACATATATAACAGTAATGTATATATATATATATATATAGGATGTTGTGTTAAATTAAGGACCATTAAGTACCATTGAGTACCATTACATCCTGAGTCCTGTTGATACTAATCATAAACCATACCAAACAACCATAAAACCTTTGACCAATGGAAAAAGCACAGTTACAGTTTTCTGGTGCCCACAATTTACGTGCTTTGTTCAAAAGCGATGAGCGCTACTATTCCACTGCATAAATTCACAGCCATTAAAACACGTACATCGTTACATTTCTCAGTTTCTATCGGCTGTTTTCACTTTCCATTCCTCGTAAACCAACCTTACTGTTCAGATCCACTCAGGTCACTATATTGGCATGAATTTCATCTTAATTACACGAACCTCAAGCTCAAGCTTACCAAAGGAACCTCCCAACATTGACAACCAATAGAGTAAATCTCCACTAATGGCTCTGTTTTTTCACACCAAGCCTTTTTTACCCACTTATCTCAAACATCTCAAATGACAATGTGCTAATGTATGTAATAACTTTTGTATCTTTTCTTGCATCCCTTCTCACTGGCTGAGGAACAAGAGTGGAAGTGATAAAAGCCTGAAAGCAAGATCTCGCTGGCTCATTTAGGGCTGCCACTGAGATGTCCCTGATGATTCTCGTGAATCGGCCTTTGGAAAGGTTGAGGATATCACACGGAAGACGTAACATGGCAAAATGGAAAAGGTCTCGTTGCTGTTTCAGGGAGAAAATATCATGATCAGAAATGTCGAAATGCCAAATCTTTACTGGACTATTTCTCCGTTACCCCCCCCTCCCCCTTGTTCCCTCTTTCTGACTCATGCCAGCTATCCTGGCGAGGGCACTGATGTCAGCCCCCACATGGTCACAGATGTTTGCTGAGACCATTTTCCATTTTCATTAATACAAAAAGCTTGTGGAAATCACTTGGTTGAGGGAGCCTGAATTAAGGGGAAGCATGGAGTGATAGCGGAAATGTGGCAAAGCACGAATGAACAGTTATAAGAGAAGCTGCAAGCAGGAAAAAGAAAGGACTTGCTCTTCTGAGCAGATTTATTGAGTTAATGAACAAGTTAATACTGAGATTCACTTCAGTCAGTGTAGACGCATAAATTGCTGTATTCTACCTTAACAGTGGTTGATTATACCAGTGACAGTTAATTACATTCAACATCCTATTTCCTCTGAGTATCACAATCTGGGGTAAAGGGACTAAATTACTGCCTGGAATGTTGTCATTACAGATGGGCGTACTGAATTACAATGCTGAGTAATCAACTGGTAATAGGGTAGAAAGACAGTGAAACTGAGGCCTTTCTTAGTGGAGACACAAGTGCTGGTTAGAGGTCTTAAGGTTGCAAAACATGATATTCATTTTTCTGGTGATCTTTACTAGTTGCCCAAGGAAGGATCATGCCAGGTCATACCACTTTCCAGCCATCACTTTGGATTTATCTACTCTCTGAAATTACAGGTGAAAAGGGTTATTCCGTGTGCTGCTTTGAAAGAACCACTTTTGGTCTCCTAAAGCAGTGGGTATTGATCCCAGTCCCGAGGACCTACTGCCCTGCACAGCATGAGGTATTCCCATCCCCAACACACTTGATCCAGCTCAGCTATCAAGCAATTCATGAGCTGAATCAGGTGTGTTAAAGGCAAAGTATACCTGAAAATGTAAGGGCAGTAGGTCCTAGGACTGGGATTGAATGCCACTGTCCTAAAGAACTTTTCAGTAGGTAATACTCTAAGGCTTTCAGAGAATAAAAAAAAACATACATGTCTGTATTTTTTAATACATGAAGTATTCAGTCAATTTTTATTTCCTGCTTGTTATCTATGCAGATACAGCCAAGTGAGCTCTCTCATTCATAAGGGCTTCAAGAACTGGACCGAAGGCCTCGTGCCAACAACATAATTAGGATGTGACGGTGGAATCAACCAGCCAATCATGTTTTGATCACCAAAGAAAATTAAACGAATTGTTTAATTGTCACTTGAGGGCTTCTATCGAATGTCCTTATTTAACATAGAATAATCACGGTTAGCGTAGTGCTAACGTCTTACAATCCCAGTTTTAAAAACAAAAATAAGCATTATAAGTTTTTGTTTTGATAACTTTACCCAAAACTGAAGGCCTAACACTAATAGTCACAGCTTGCCACTATTCTTTAAAAACATTTTTTAAAGCAGAAGAACTTTTTTCATCAGTTTAGAGAACCTTCACATAAGTTTCAATTAAGTTTTTTCTTCTTGAGCAGCATGTCCAAGCCAAAAAAACACTGATGGAGGAAGTAAGGACTGGGGCTGCTTCTGTTTATCAATCTTACTGAGAAACTGTTGCAGTTTTAAAACAGTGGTTTTAAGGAATGAAGAGTCTATCAGTGTGTATGAATGCCAAGCTCCCATGACATCTCAAGTAAAAATGTATTGTTCAAATTTTCATGCCCCTTTAAGGCTTTTTTGCAGCTTCCCTTATGATTAATTATAAATGGATTATGATGTAATTTGTTCTAGTTAAACTTATATTGTAGATCATTGCTTAATAATGACCCATAAAAGACTGTTCTCTGGCTCACTTCTCCCTGGAGATCCACCTCCAGACAACCACTATTTATTTTCCATTGACAGTCTGATGTTTGTTTAGTTCATAAGGCATCCTATAATAAGTCCGTTCTTCTGATGCCCATTGATTGCTTTGTTATTGCTTGAGCTAAGCAGTTTTTGATACTGCTAGGGTCCATAAATCTTTGTCAAATTTAGTAGGTTAAATTTATAACTCTTTAGATCATATTTACAGTGAAATTAACTTATGGCCTTGCTTTGGGCACATTCCCCAAGCTTGGCACCTAATATAGAAGCTTCTGATAAATTTTGTACAGCAGAAAATGGATAGTAAGTCCAGTGCCAAGACAAAAATCGAATCTTAAGAAGTGTTTATAATCCACACAAGGCCGCACAGTAGTGGCATCTTTTCCAATAGTTTGCAAAGTTCCTAAAGTAATTTTTGAATTGTCTGATGACTGAGTTTGACAAGCCAAGCTTCTCACTCTTGTCCATCATGGGTAGAGTCTCCCGCTGACATTTCACGCTCCAAAGTGATACAAGGACTGGTGACCTGTCCAGGGTGTTTCTCCGCTTTACACCCTATGGGATAGCGGCCACATCCCAAAAAAAGTCAATACTATAGTCTACATTGACCAATGTCCAAGTTGACGATTAACTCCTTGTGTTCAGTATGCTGCACTTTCACATTTAACGAACAGTCCTTTCTGTGATCAGCATGCTGAGAAATAGAGGATTTGTCTCCCAGGGGAATAATTAGTCTAGCCTCACACCTTTAGGCATGGCCTCTGATTATTCCCTGTCATGTTCATTGACAGCTCATTTTGTGTGCCTTCTTTTGATGTTCCAAAATCCCTAAGCTGCTGTATTTACGGAGCGAGGCCTCCACCCTCTGAAACAAAGAGGAGAAAAAAGAGAGAAATCCCCAAAGCATCAAGTCGGTTCAAATGAATATGCGCCAGCTCTGTCCACTGCGGCAAACAAAAGATGTAGGCATGTGTGAGCGCGCAGATAGCGTGTATTCTCTGCTGTTGCTTTGATGTCTAGCTGTAATAGGGAAAGCGCCTTCATTTGCGACTTTATAGCCGTCATGGCTGCTTCCAGGGGTTTGACTGAAAGGTACAAATGAGTTCCATGTACATCTCACGGGCTTTGCAGCTTGGCTGATGTCACCCAAGAGTTTGTTATAGATTCTGTATTATAGAATCACCAAAAATAAACCCAAAAAACGTCTAAACCTGCCACGGCGCAATTTCACGCTCTTCATGAAGCTCAAGCCTGAGCCTGTCACAGAGGAACTGAATTTAAAAGTGACCAGGCTTGGTGTGACAGGATGATGTCCGTTCCAAAAGATCTGTGGCCCCTTTTCGCAAAATGGCTTCGGTGTTCTCATACCTCTTTCTGATCATGAGTGGACATGAGCTGCAATATCCACCAGAGCTTTAGGCCTGTCAGTATCTTTCTTTTTCTGTGAATTTTCATCTTGATGTCTCTCTCTTCTGAGGCTTTCTAAACCTCTTGCCCTCCTTAGCCCCGGCCATTGATTTTGCACTCGGCGATGTGGGACACCGGTAGGTGCTTGCTTTTGTTTACTTGGCCTTTCTCTCTTTTTTTTTTTTTTTTCCCCATTTCACTTCCTCTGCCACATGACAGCTCATCCATCATGACAGTTTGGTCCGCTCGTATGAGGAACAGCATGCCAGCGCGGCCAGTAATAAGGACATTAAACATCTCAGCCTGACACTAGCCTGACTAAGTAAGTGACCTTCCGCTCTGAGGAGGGTGGTGTCCATCTCCGCTGGCCAGTCCAGCACTCTCAGATCAAATATCACACCCGGAGGTGGACGGGTCCACTTTTGGGCCTTGGTTGGGCCTCTTCTGTCGCCTTGGCTTCCTCACTTAGGTCTTAGGCCCAGATTTCTGTACAGTTGTTTTCAGACAATATCCACTGCAAAAAGCCATTGGCAAATGGACTTGACTGCCCTTTCCAACAAGATTCCTATGCATGGATCTAAATAAGTGACCTCAAAGTTTCTGACTTCTGACTCTTAAAAATAAAGAAGAAGCACTTTTGGTTCCCTAAACATTTAGTATTTGGTTCTTTAAAGAATAATTTTTGTAAAGAAGATGTACAAGAGTAAATTAACTTCTTAAAAGTCTGCATTCCTTGAAAGGCAAATTTCCTACTCTTCAGCTGTAAGCCTGAACAGAAGCAACATTTTTAGAGAAGTGCTGAAATGGCAGTAAGCTGTAGTACATATTGCTGGCCTACACATGGTACCCCGATTCACCCAGACTCAGTAGCTACTAAGAAAATAAGGTGAAGAATACTTCTCACTGCAGAACACATACATTTTTCATTGGTGGCACTGGAGCACATCAAAAACTGTGACATCCTCTCTTTTCCATCTGTCTATCTCACATTCTCCCCCACTTTTCCTCTCTTTATCTCCCCTTTCTCTCTCTCCTTGTCCTGCTTTCTCTCTTTTCCCTCTCTTCTTTCATTTCCTCTGTTCCTATCTTTCCTCTTCTGTTCTCCCTCATTTTTCTTGTTCTCTCTGGTCTTTTCTTGTTTTTTTCTTTTCTTTTATCCCTTTATCTCTTGGTACTGTTTCCATCTTCCATCTTCCACTTTTTTCTTTCACTATTTATATTTCTGTTTACCCTTTTCTGTACTTCTCTTTCTCTCATTTCCTGTTTAATTCTCTTTGCACTTGTAACTTTCCTCTTTTTTTTAACCTGCCCCTGTTTTATCTCTACATCCTGGTTTTGTAAGCCTTGGAGAGATTAAGAGAGTGAGAGTGAGGGAGCTGGAGTAAAAGACAGAGTGAGGGAGCTGAAGTAAGGGAGAGTGATAGAGAGTTTGAGTAAGAGAGAGTAAGATAGTTGAGTAGGAGAGAGCGACAGAGATGGAGTAAGATATTGAGAGAGTTTGAGAAAGAGAGAGTGAGAGAGCTGGAATAAGAGAGAGAGCTGAAGTAAGAGTAGAAGTGAGAGAGTTTGAGTAAGAGAGAGTGAGAGAGCTGGAGTAGGAGAGAGAGAATTTGAGTACGGGTGAGAGAGTTTGAGTAAGAGTGAGAGAGTTTAGTAAGAGTCTGAGTAGGAGAGAGTGAGAGCTGGAGTAAGAGTAAAAGTGAAAGAGTTTGAGTAAGAGTGAGAGAGTTTAGTGAGAGCTTGAGTAAGAGTGAGAGAGCTGGGGTGAGAGTAGAAGTGAGAGAGTGAGTGAGAGAGCTGGGGTGAGAGTAGAAGTGAGAGAGTG
>JBBPCY010000130.1:22028090-22038248 GCA_037974405.1 Brachyalestes nurse | reverse complement strand
AGAGAGCTGGGGTGAGAGTAGAAGTGAGAGAGTGAGTGAGAGTGAGAGAGCTGGGGTGAGAGTAGAAGTGAGAGAGTTTGAGTAAGAGTGAGAGAGCTGGGGTGGGAGTAGAAGTGAGAGAGTGAGTAAGAGTGAGAGAGCTGGGGTGAGAGTAGAAGTGAGAGAGTGAGTAAGAGTGAGAGAGCTGGGGTGAGAGTAGAAGTGAGAGTGTGAGTAAGAGTGAGAGAGCTGGGGTGAGAGTAGAAGTGAGAGAGTTTGAGTAGGAGAGAGTCAGTTTAGAGCAGAGCTGCTGGGGGGTACAGGAGTGGCGTCTCTCTCCTGTCACCTGACAGAGGCTGATCTTCGCTGCCCGCTCGAGTGTAACTGTCTGACAGTTTGAGGGCAGTGCTACATCCTGCTCTCTCTGCTGCCTGCGTTAGCCCTGCCGCCATGCAGCTCCCAGCCTCGAGCTCACCTTGACAAGCCGGTTCCCTCTGAGTCAGACCCTCCGAAAAGATTCACATTCAGTCGTTGCCATAGGAGAACCTCTCGATCACTTTTTCACTATTTTAAAACACAAAATGTGTGAACTCTTTATGAAGAATGGAAAGTTTTGAAACTGCAGTAGCAGATGTTCTGTTAATCCCTTGAACCTAATTCTGCGTTTGCATCATGATGGTAGATGGACGACAGAGAACCGAACGTTCCATGTTACTCAAAGCGGCAGGAATGAAAAGTTCTACAGGCAGTGGCAACAGCAGCGCATCGCAGCGGAACATTCTGTCCAGAGTTCAGTTTTTCCAACGTTTGCCATCGCTGCAGTAGTGGAATATATCAAATGTTGGTAGTTCTGGAAGCACAAATGCTGAACACTTGTCCAAGCAACACCAGTTTTGAACAAAAAAACCTAAACCCCAGAGGATCAAAAGTTCCTGCCCTAAAATGTATTAGAACGACGGCATGCTTAATTTGCTGCAAACACAGTGTTTCATCATTTGATCAACTGCCTCTGACTCTCAGTCTAGCATGATGTAGAGCAAACATGATTAAACACAGACCCCACATTTACTAGTAACCGTAAACCCTTCAGTGATTTTTTTTAATCAGTATTTAACCTAATAGTACTTCAGTAACCCTGATAGATGAACTTTGGTCATCTTTATTTGTTTACATAGTGACTACTGTGCATTATTTGCTCCCAGGGACATGTTAAATGGGGGTGCTGAGTTGGGTACAACTACTAAAAGAGTTTTAGGTTTATATTTTTTACTGTTAGAATATATTTAGTAATAGAAATTGACTCAAAATATGCAATGTCTACTTTACATGTCAAAATTGGCAAGCCCTAACTGGATGCTGGAAATAAACTGAGTTCCCTCAGACAGTCTGTTAACAGACTTTTTATAGATAGTCTATATGGGGCTGTCAACATAAAGTCTGACCATATTTTTTTCTTGTATAAAGTTACCACTTGCAGAGTGCTGCAAAGGCTGTTAACAACTCCAGAGATGTTAAAGAGAAGCTCTGTTCTTGTTCCTGTGTGACCGTGGCTGATGATCAGGAGAAATGCTTATTGAGACCGGATTGTCAAATCTTTACTGGTGTTTATTCTTTTCCTGCTGTTTTTGGAGATAGCTCAGTTCTGCCTCACATCCACAGCTGCCAGGCGAGGCTTTTGAATGCTGCCATGCGTTTGCGGTGCCGGATGTGTTATATGAAATGTGAAACAGGGGCTTCTCTGCATCATGGAGTTTTAATCCAGCAAAACTTTTAAGAGCACCCTGAGTGCTCAAGTTAAATGGTTTAGCGGAGTTGAAATTGGGTTAGTAAGGCTTATTTGGCCTTATTATTTGGCCTGATCAGGACTTGGGAGTGGTGTCCTATTTAGAGGGAACAACAAATTGCCATGGCTATATGTTGGATCCAATGGATCCACAGGGAGTTCACTAGCAAATAACATTGAACTGCAGTGTTTTTCACAATAACTTTACCTGCTTTTTGGTTTCATTTCAAACACACAAAATCACAATGCAATTGATGGCTAAATGATTGTGCTTCAGTTAAAAGTGTAGCAGAATGTTTTTCCTAATCAAATACAGTTGTGCAAGATTTATAATGGATTTTAGGATTGTTTGTGTGTAATGTGTTTCTAAAGACATTTTGTGAAAATGAACTCCCGTAGACATCTACTGGACAAGCAACACGCTGATTTTAGGAACTCTGATATACCACAAATGAGGCAGCATAATCGTCCTATCATGTCCATGTAATTGTATAACTCTTCAACATCAATCTTGCACTACAGATTTACACATATTTTAGTGAACATTATGATGAAATAGCTTGTAGAGTGTTTTCTAATAGGAATAAAAGGAATCCCTGATACTCACGCAAGGAGTGCCACTCATCCTGCCGGATGGTCTTGGTGATGTTGTAGGACAGATTCTTGGGTATCGTAGCTGAGGAATAGTGGTACTTGATATAGGAGCATCTTGCAATGGCACCTAGAACCAAGAGAACAAACAGTTATGAAACCACCTCACTATCAGATTTAAGTATATAGTGCAGGTTATGTGCGACAGTATCATAAGAAACAGTGACAGGTGAATTAAGATACTACAACACGTTTTATCTTTCCATAGAGCTTTGGAGAAACTGACACTTCCTGCTCGTCTGAATAAACACAGCAGCTGCAAACTCACAGAATGTCTCGCTGTAGGTGCCTGTTCACTCCAGTGAATTTGATGTGAAGCCATTTATTTTAATACGCACTTCAACCAGCACCTCTTATTACATCAGTTTCATCAACCTATTTTGGGAAAGAATTAGTAACACTTCGACTCTTCCTTTCCTCCATCCATCCATTCATCCATCCATCCATCCCTCCATCCATCCCTCCATCCATCTATCCATCCATCCATCCATTTTCATTTTTCTGTCCATTCATCAATTTATCCATCCATCTTTTCCACCAACCATCCATTGGTTCCTTCTGACCATCCACCAGTCTTCCTTTCTTTCGACTGAATCTTCCAACTATATACACATCCTTCCTTTCTTCCATCTATATATTCCTCCATCCAATCATCTCACTGTCGTTCCTTCCAAACATCGTCCATCTTTCCTTCTATCCATCCATCCATTCATCTAAACTTTCATACATTCATCCTTACTTTGTCCATAATTTGTCCATGTCCAGTGTTTTCTTTCCATTCTTTCTTTATTTCCATTCTTTATTTCTGTCTTTCTTCCCAGAGCACCTCAGTACCATTGCTTTCCTGAAATGACATCCCTTGAGACAGAATTGAAAGGCACACTTTTTTTTCTCCATGGGACAAAGTAAGGCAATTACATTTCTGATCATGCCCAGATAGCAGCTTCTTTCTGTTTGTGCCTGCCTTCACAATCTTTTCCAAGATTTCCAACCATGAGCACCCATGTACATTGTGAACATGTACATGCTTGTGCTTGGAAGAGAGCGAGAGATACTACATATATCCCTTCAAGGCTAAAGTGATTTCACTCCAGAGTGGTACTGCTGAGAGTTCTGTTTGAATAAAAAACCACACACCCCCCGCTCTCTAGGCAGAAGAGTGATGTGCTCACATGTCCTGAAGACACACACACACACACACACAGCACACTGGGGAATATGGCCGCTGACAAAGGTAATTATAATCTACACGGGACTGAGCCCTCGGTACTGTACATGCCAGGAGTCATTCCAGCGTGCATCACCATCTAAGATATCATTTCCTGTTAATTATAATGTTATGCAGATTGGACACAAGCGCTTCCTTTCATCCTGAATAGGGAATTGCAGTCCCAGAGCTTGGCCTGCTGTTCCAGCACATCTTCCAGGAACCTGAACACCAGCTCTAACCTACATTGCGCTTCAGAAGACTATTCCAGTGCCACATGATTAATTAGTGATTAGCATCAGGGTTTGAAAATGTTTTCTGACACACACCGCCAGAGCCTTTGTATTTCACCAGATTTCGGCAAGCTCTGAAAAAAGTAACAGCTCACATTATCCCTCCTTTCTTCTGTCCATCCATCCATTCAGTCCTGAATCCATCCTTCTTCCTTCCTTCACTCCACCCATCCAGTTTTCCATTAGTCATCCACAAACCCGGTCTTCCCTTTCCTCCATCCACACACACATCCATCCATCCATCCATTTTTCATTCCACCATCCACGTACCCATCTTTCCTTTCTCCCATCCATCCATCCATCCATTATCCACACCCCATCCTTCTCTTCCTTCTATCCTTCCTTTTCATCTATACAATTGCTTTCTTTAATTCTTTAATTCTTACCCATCAACCCATCCTTCTCTTCCTTTTATCCCTTGTCTATCCATCCTTCATTCCTTCCATCCATTATCCACCCACTCATCATTTCCCTCCATCTGTTCATCCATCCATTCTATGAAAACCTTTGTCTTTACCTTTTTACACCATTTGAAATGTATATATCTATTTTCCTTATTCTTCATATTACATTAACATACATTCAAGGTAAGGATGTTTTTCTCCCTTTTTAGAGGATGTTACCATTTTGGAGGAACAAGGTCTTATGACAATAACTATTTAAAAGTCTTTCTGTGCTTCAGGAACAGAAAATGTCTTAGGATTTGAGCAATGCCCTTCACTCTAGTAACGACCTCTAATGTCTCATCATGATTGCTCCTCCATGATTTGCTCCGTTTGTTCTTTAGAAATGGCTTATACTGGCAAGTCAACTCCATACATCTACAATTACACGTGGCTTGTAAGACACCTCTCTGCACTTAAATCACTGTGTGACCTGTCCTTGTGAACCTGAAGTTTATTATGACTGAGTGTAAACCAAAACCATCACTCTTCCCCGTCCCAGTGGACAGCCCTGTCCTTCTGTATGCATTTCCTGATAGCTGGGGGAGCTGGGAAAGAGCAAATGAGATCTCAGAAAAGACAATAGAGCCTAACAATCTCAGTGGTGGTTTGTCAGAGAAAGCTCCACTCGATCTATGCTATATATATATATATATATATATATATATATATATACACACACACACACACTATATGGACAATGGTCAGGGACACCTGACCATTACACCAATGGGGACATTAACGGCATTGCATTCAAATGCATAGACTTTATTATGGAATTGCCCCTCAATGTTGGAATTAATATGGCACTGCCCCCTGATGTTGGACGAGAAGGCCTGGCTCACAATCTCTATTCCAGTTCATCCCAGAGGTGCTGGATGGGGTTGAGGTCAGGACTCTGAGAGGGCCAGTCAGGTTCTTCCACACTGAACTCCTCCATGCATGTCTTTATGGAGCTGCTTTGTGTACTGGGACACAGTCATGCAGGAATAGAAAAGGTTCTTCCACAAACTGTGTCCACAAAGTTGGAAACATGGCGTTGTCCAAAATGTATGTTGGATTATTAAGATTGCCCTTCACTAGAAGTAAGGGGGCTAACCCAAATTTGTCCCAATACTTTTGTCCATATGGCATATATATATATATATATATATATACGTTTACAATCTTTCCACTATTGGACATGGCTTTGCATTTCTGCCTTTCTTTTAGTAATGCCACACTGGTCTTCGCCCTCAGCACTCTCTGCTCATCTGTAGTCTGTTCTGCTGCTGTGAGCCTGTCAGTAAGTGGTCACTTCACTCACCTCCACCTGAAGTCTGTGTAGACCTGCAGCACTGGGACTGTGCCTTTTGCCTTTAGTTTTGTGTTTATCAAAGAAAGATTCTGTGTAGCTTTTGCTCCAGCAGGATGTTTGTATGTGTAGGTATGTTTCAGGCACTGCAGGAGGGACTCACATTTCACTATAGAAAAGATAGCCAGCAGACCTCCTACTTGCCTGCTCACGTTACTCCTCCACAGAACGTCCACAGAACGCAGGGGTGCCCCATATTTCAGCAGTCTATTTATAATTCACAGATAAATCTGTATTTATTATTGTCAGTCTGATGCCGTAACTGCAGCCAGTAATGACAATCAATAATTGGTATCCTATTATTAGCTCATGAGTAATCGTTAGTGTTGGGTATGAAAAGCATAGTGGAAAACATCCCATGTGCAGAGCATTGGAGGTTTGATCTCACAACCAGGAATGAAAACCACTTCTTTGCCAGTATGAATGCAAGGTCATAACTCACGACATAATTTCATCTACTGCCTCTGGAGAGCATCTGCTAAATAGTATTGAATATTGTTAAGCAGTTTCCATTAAGGTTTTCTGATTCTGATTAAAAATATTTACATAAAATCAAGTGTATGTTTATATAACTGTCACATTTGATTTAGCTGTGTATAACTATTTTTTTAAAAGAGCATTATAAAAATTATAAAATTATAAAAAGCATTATAAAAGAGACCCAGTTCCAATTCTAAAATCTGGTTGGCTAAGAAGCTCTATTGTAGAATACTCTATATGTCAACATCACCTGATAACAACAGAACTCTGTATTAATAGTAAACACACACTAAAATCCACTGTGCTAAGAATGCACTGATACAGGGACCACCAAGTGGTTTTGTTTAAGATGCTTTCATTTAAACAACATATTTTTTAACGACTGCATTAAAATATAAACTTAGACAGGTTAAAATATAGTAAGCAAATAAATCATTATTCATATTCACACATTCAGTGATATCATTAATATTCAGTGATACTATTCAAATTCATTGTTGGGCTTGGAATGGAAGCATTGTAAATGGTAAGCTTGAATGTAAAAGTAGCTTGAATCAGATGTCTGTGTTAAGATTTGTCTTAAAAAAGGCCTCATATTAAAATGATTGTGGGAAAACATATTGCACTGTTGGCTTGAAGCTAACACAACACAGGCAATCCCATGTAGGCGCTACTGGAATTTAGCATTATTGCCACGGTGAGCAAAAACTACTTCTAAGGTGATTTTTCTCTCCATCAGGCAATGCTATATTAGATTTATCATAACCATATACCAAGTTTCTGTGGTTGCTTCACAACAAAAGCATACACTGAAAAAAATACACTTCTTATTAGTAATATCACTCAAAACATCTGTATTTTATCATATTGTCGCACAAACAAAGACTTGTGACTTGACTTTAGACTTGCGCTCAACGACTTGAGACTTGACTCGGACCTGGCTGTTGTGACTCGGACCTGGGTGTTGTAACTCGTAAACAATGTTAATTTCACGGAATTATTTATTTATATCTTGCACTCTTTCCAACGACCCCTCGTTTGCCATAATAACCCCCATTCACCTCGCCCCGGTGTCCCATTACTTTTGTCAGAGGTGAACAGTTTTCAGCTAATAACGGTTTTCGAGGTCGTTGGAAAGGTCTCACCGAGCCCTATCTAACTGTGAAGTTTCACATTTAGAGTGCGAGATATATTTTTCATATTTAACCTTTAGATTTAATATAATTTAAGGCAAATCCTCCATGTTGGTGAGGGCAAATCACAGCACGCAGTCCAGCCCCCTGCTAAGTAACAACCAATTGTAATCCTGGGGTGTGGCAAATTAGCATATCTTCAAAACATTTACAGCTCAAAAATCCCACATTTAGAGTCGCCATTTGTAAACATTGCCCTCAAAGACTTGAGACTTGACTTGGACTCGAGCACCAAGACTTGATACTTGACTTGGACTTGGTAAAAATTACTTGTGAACATCTCCGATATGTAGTCAGCATTTTATAAAAGCAATAAACCCTGGGGCTTTTTATCAGGAGTACGTAGGGTTGTATCATGCTTTAGAACACTCACTGCAATTGCTGTGTAAATATAGTTATAGTGTGTATCAGCCACAATGAAGTATTAACTCCATCATACCTAATGTTGCTACCCTTCAACTCAATCAAATCTGCCTCAGAGTGGTTGATGTGATTGCATGTCCACGTTAGCCATTATGAAATGTCCTTTAAGAAAATGCAAAGACAACAAGAAATCACATTCCTAAAAGAGGGAATTAAAATGCAGGCAAAGCTGCTTGTGGGTTTTGCATTCAAAGGTTAATTATCATGTGTATTTGCCCAGAATTTCTATGTTGGTGGATGGAAGTACAGAAACAGAGACGGATTCTGGAAAGATGGCGATGGCTCTTGCTTAGTCATTAATGTACCATTTCTCTTCCTCCGCTCCCAGCATTACAGAGTGGGTTCCTTTTAACCTTTCTTCTGAAGGGTGGATTTGATGTGCGCTTCTTCCTTATCACAAGGGCATTTTCACCTGCTTTCGAAAGGATTTGTCCTCAGCGTTTTCCACAGCTGATGCAACCGCCGAATATGAATATAAACCATCCATTTGCAACGCTTTCCTAATATTGGATTCTAAAATATACCTCAGAGACACAATTTCAGAATTAATTATCTTCGAATTTAGTGGATTTATATTTCCGTTGGACGCTCTGCCGGGTGGCTCCTTTATTACCTTCTGTCCATTTTAAGTGTCCCGAAGATACCCGCATCTGACTCTTTGACATCGCTGTGGCCAGTCTACATCTACAGCTGAGCTAGGAATATTGGCAGAGGTATAAAATGGCAACATGCCATATAGTGTCATATTACAAACTACATTAGCTGGTGGATGTCAATAGGTAAAAGGTTACAATAGCAGCTGGCTGATTCGAGTTTGGCCGTGATTGATTAATGCAATCTACTGTTTCATTACATGTAAGCCTGATCAATGTGTGCCTGTATGGGGCCTAAGTTAATGCCTAACAGAAATCAGGAACCAGCACAAATAGCAAATCTAAATCCACCTCATGTTAGAAGCTGTTTGAACTTTGTTTGCAGGTGGAGCATTGTTTTTGTGGGCCTCCTCACTCAACAGTGCATTAACATTCATTGAAATCGATGGAAGATATCAGCTTTCACATGATAAATAATTCTGTCGAAGTTTGTAGGGGTGTTTTGCATTACAATAAAGTCTTGCACAATTGAGACTTGCATTATCATCTGATGTAAACATAAACGTAGAATAAGTCTTTGGCCACTGAACATTTTTACACAGAAATTTTAAGTGCCATTTTCAGCACAAAATGTTCAGTTGACAAATAAGAGGAAGAGAAAAAAGACTGAAAAACCAACAAAGATTAAACCAATCCAAAAGAAAGAATTGTAATGTTATTGAACATGAAAAATAATGGTTAAAACCATGTTCGGGAACTTGAGACATTAGGTTACAGATTTGATTCCTCTTCAACACAACATGCTGCTCATTTTACCACCTTCTGTAACCACAGGTTTTGAAATGATGAACAACAGTGTAAAAGTATCAGGAATTCTCTGTTGACATTTACTATCAATGCGCATATTGTAGCCCCCACACTGTACTTATTTCAGAAGCTTATTTTGTCACCTGCTTTAAATTGTTTGCTTTTTTGTTTGTTTTTGGCCCAGTCTATTGTACGTTTTGATCTGGGCCTAGAATGTTAATTTTAACGCATCACTACCTGGTTTACAGGATTTTCTATTTGATACTAAAAGACACGCATGGGGTACAAATGAGAGCTCCACAGCTTGCAGTAAAGTACACGCATGCAGTTCATTGAGATACTGTTGTAAACCACAGCCTCCGCTCTGAAATCAGCTGAAGCTTTGGGTAGCACCATTTAAATATTTATAGAAGTTCTTTGGCTCACCTCTGCATTTTGAAACAATCCGGCCGAAAAAAAAGTGGTTATCAGTGCAGCGTTCTCTCTTCTTCAAATATTTATACAAGCACAGCCAATTACACATTCATCCCCAGAGGCTTTTTGTCAAAGTCACCGGAGGTTAGACCAACAAAAAAAGTGTTTCTTCACACGTAACCCATACTGTTTAGGGGAGGGGATTAATGGGAACTGTGATATCCCTTGTTTCACAATGTTTGATGCTTACAGAGGGCAGGGCTTGGGCTGCTCAGAACTTCAGGCCTGATTTCTAGCATTTGAATGTAGCGGAAGCCTCAGTGAGGGGCAATATTAACCAAACATCTTTCCGTTTTCAAATCTTTAACAATAGCAGATAATATTCAAATTACCATTAATAAGGTTAATGAACCCATGCTTCCCCTGTGCTGCAGTTTAATACTAAAAGAATGGCTTTCAACTAGTGCTGTCAAGCGATTAAAATTTTTGATCTAATTAATTACATGGTGTGGCGATTAATTAATCTAATTAATCGCAT
>JBBPCY010000130.1:22004584-22027990 GCA_037974405.1 Brachyalestes nurse | reverse complement strand
TACAAATGCTATTTCACATGATATTTGTAACTACAGTCTATTTTATTCATGACTTTGGCGCTTAAAGGATTAATTGCATTAAAAATATTAACACGTTATTTTTTTCTGTGATTAATTAATCTAATTAACGCGTTAAATTCCCAGCCCTACTTTCAGCCTGAAACAGCTTGTTTTGACTGAATTGCTTTGTTCTAATTTTCATTAGAACTACACAAAATGTAACCGTACTCAGTTAGAAAAATTGTAACCTAAGAAAAAGCAAATATCCAGAAAGCAAACTGACTATTCCTTTTGTTTCAATATATCTTGAATTGTTCTTTCACATCAAGAGTACTACAGATAACACAAGCAAAACAAGCCATAAGCTAATTAAAGCGAATGGAACTGATGATATTTATTTTTCGAACATTAAATGTGCAACACATGTCTTCACACTCAGCTGGAGTTTCTGGGGGACTTTTCAGCCATGCTAATTTAAGTTATATCCACTGGCTAATTATAGAATTTCTGACTGTCTGACAATGTTGATGAGTACAGAATCATGCTGGCATCATGAGGTGTTTAAATTGGTTTCAAAATTTCGCACTCAGTTTGTTCCCACCCTAACAAGTCTATTCCCCCCATATTTAGTCTTAAATTGATGTCTCTGGATGTTCTCATTACTAGATCACATCTTGCCTAATGTAAGTGCTTCCTTGATATTGATATTGATGTAAAATGTTCTTTTAAAATATTGGTAAGAGTGTGCGCTGGAGCAAAAAAATGAGAGGAAGTGTGTGCTGGAGGCCTCCAGTTATTGGCTGTAATTATTGTCTATCATAATAAATGATTATTAGTCAAGATCAGGCTGATAGAAATAATTACATAGTGTAATTTATTAATCTATAAATAATAACACAGACTGATATATCACACCCTCAGAATACATGAGCCTGCTTAGGGTTTGTCAGTTAAAAATCCAGTTAGACATTCAACCTCTGTGTCTACAAAACGACCCATTAACTTTTCCTCTATTGATCGAAGCTTTAACTTAATACCAGCAGCTGACATTTTGACATGAAAGTCAAGGAAAGGCACATCTCGGAATAAAAGCCTTCCCACTTAGAAATGAGTGAGTTCTTAATGTACAAAACATTGTAAATCCCTTAGGCATGATTTACTCTGACCTTTCTGCAGGTAAACGTTTTGTATTATTGCTGTTGCTTCTGCCAGGTGTCCCGTGTACACCCACAGCTAAAGTGTGCATTCGTTTCCGTGATGCAGGGTGTTTGCCATGCAGACGTACAGTGGTGGAAGCAGGAGTTATCGGAAGCTGCAGTTGCTGTGATGCTTTTCATATATCTTCCAATCAATCAAAGCGCTCCCGCTGCCTGCTACAGAGCACAGCCGCTGCCTGGATGGGCTTGCCAAGTTCAGCATTATTCACTGCTGTTTGTGCTGTAGAGCTCCTATCCAGGATGAGGCTGCAGGAATATAAACAGTTGGGCAGTCTAGAGCTTGTACTGTTATTCTGTAATACGGTTTACATTTAATTATGAGGGCTAGGACTTTCATCCTGATTTTTCAGAAGTCAATAATTTTGAAAAATCGATAAATCAGGATAAAAGTATCAATAAATATGTCACAGAGAAGACAAGCAACTGATCTGGTCGCCCAATGTAGCGTAGCGGAAGAGCCCAGTCGTGGACACACACGAAAGAGCTGGTAAACCACGCGATTTAATCGCGCTTCAGCAAGGGGTAAAGATTCAACATTCTCACACGCACACAGAGAGTATATAAAGGGTTCTGTGCGTCTAGGACAGTGTCCATTTGTGCCAGAAGGGGCAACCAAGCCACTTAAAAAACATTGTTATGAAAATGTATATATTAACACTAATGCCGCATTTCATATTGGAGCTCATGGAGTCTCAAAACATACATGCGCACACAGCTCTGCTGCAGAGCTCCATTTAGTCTCTCTCTACATTTACAGATTTAATCCTGCCCTTTCAAATTTACCAAATTTACAAAATTTTGATAAGCTCTGGGACAAATGGTGCTGCTAGCAGTGTTTATGCGGTGTTAATGCATGCTAACACAGCTGGCACTTACGAATGCCTGATGTTAGGTTGGATCACTGGGAGGGACATGAACTCTGCACTTCACCACCACAGCAACTGCTCGTCCCTCATTACACATACAGAAAAAAATTGTTTGCTTTTTTCCCCCAAATAATAATCAAATAACTAATCTTTCCATATGATGTCTTAATTTTCTTTTTGGACAGTGATATCAATAACAGTATTGATTAGGAGAATAGTAATCCCTCGCTTTTTGCAGGGGTTACGTTCCAAGAGCACCTGCGTATAGTGGAAAACTGTGTTGTGTTTTGTTAAAAAAATGCGTTAAAATGCCTATTTTTATAGTGTAAACCCTACATTTTTTAAATCAGTTTAATGCATTACCCTTAAAGAAAATGTAAAGGTAAACCCGTATTCGCCTCTTTTTAAGGTAAACCTGTCTTATAACTTAAATTCCCCGGTGAGATATGCAACTCGGAAGGTTGCGTGACAAAAGTATTGGGACACCCTGTTTTTGGAGAATAAAAAAAACCTGATGTACTCGGGCTAAAAATACAAATGAGGGCTCGTTGGAAAGGCCTCCTTGAGATCTACCGAACTGTGGAGTGTGAAGTGTCTGAGTGCCTTCCCCATCGAGATATGCAACTCGGAATGTCGCTGGACAAAAGTATTGGGACACTGTGGCGAGGTCAACTATGAGTTCGGTTCCAAAAAAAAAATCCGCGTGTGACTGAATCCGCGAGTTCTGGGGTTACTGTATATGGATAAGCAGCATCAATATCAGTCTCAGTAAAACCCTTATGATAATGTAGTATGCATCCAATGTTCCAAATCTGCATTATACCTCTTGTTTAAAAGAGCTACATCTGAGAAACAATTGATCAAATGACACTGCATTTTCATGTTTACCTTTGATAATGGTTGCTTTAAATGGTATTATTAATATAAATAAATATTTTATTTCGTAACAGCTGTTCCGAAACAGGACAAGGTTTACAGCATGCTGGCAAAAATCTCACTCAACCTAATGAGAAGCTGTCGCAATTTTGGTTTAGAGCTGCTCCATAACTATCATTTTAGAAGGTTACACTACTGGGCTGGTCCCTGCTGTTATCACCAGGTGGTTAGGAAACAAATTTGTCACCGTGCGAATGTTCAAAGGAGTTGGCGTAGCTTAAGGCAACACTCAAAATTATAATTATTATTTTTCTCACAAATATGCTTTCAGTGAAAATATTATAATTTAAAATACACAGTAATGGTCACTATAATTTCACTATAAATATAACTAGTTACTAAAAATCTCTGCTGCTGTTAGCCTGATTATATGACCAAGAAATGAAATGCCATCTATTCTAGAAGTGTGACCTTTCACATGCATACAAAATCAGTGTTGTGTGCTGCAGGTTCTCATTTATCTGAGATTTCTGACACAGTTCTGTACCATTTCAGCCTCAAAGCAACGCCTGCAAGAGCACATACTTGTACGTGGAGCACGGATGGGTCAATCATCACAGAACCACATTTTAATCACACACATCCTACAGGCTAGCACCTCAACTCTTCGAGGTTATTCTTTATTATAAGGCCGCCATGAAGTAACTGGTCAATCGTAGTTCTATGGCAACCCGTGGCTCTTTCTGCACTCTAGTTCAGTCTGACAGACTGGCACTGTTGACCCGTGCTCCATGACCTAATTATGAATGTGCCTCGTGGTGGTAGGTGTCCTTATGATGAAGATGATAAAGATAGAGGAAGACTTTTTGAGTGCATGAGTCAAGATTGTGCTTAGAGCCACTTTATTCCGTCACCAATGCCCATATGGGCATCGTACATCACTGTCATCGTCTAGCATATAGCACAAACTGTTACTACCAATGCCGCAAGGCTGAATTGCTTCATGAATCTGTGGCTTTGTTTCATCTGAGCTTTGCTAGAATGCTGGATTTCTAATGCATGTAAACATCAATGCCAGAAGTCATTAGTATGTGTGTACATTATGCCATTTTATTCATTATAATCGACTTTAAGTATGTAGATAACACACTGTGTGGCCATAAAAGCATGTCATATATCTGAATATAAGTGCATTATCTATTCAAATTAGTTTTTGCAGCATGAAGAGAGGAACTCTTTGTTGTATTAGAAAATGTTGATCAGGCACAAAAAGTGATGGTTTCTTGCTTTGCCTCCCACTCTTCTGGAATAAAATTACTCTATGGTAACTCACATCACACCAAGACAGCTGCCTAGCATCAGCAGTGTGTCAGCAGAAGAAGTTCTTCCACCAGCATTCAGAGGTGTCTGTCAGCACTGTGTCCAAATGCAGGTACATGTGTAGTCCAGGGTGGACTGAAAGGCTCTCTCCTGCTCTGTTTTATTTTCCGGTTTTTATTTTATTTTACTTTCATGTCTCTGGCAGAGATGGGCACACGTATCTGACAGATGGATGCTACGACGCAGCTCATGCCCTGGCCTCATTATTTGGTGACCTAGTTCGTCCCCACCCCCAGCCCCAGCCTAGGCCAGGCAGGATTAATGGATTGAGATGTAGGGAGGGTTGCTACAACAGCCTTGGATGCTCTGGCCCAGCTGGTGTGTTTATCTGTCTACTTTATTATAACCCGGAGAAATCTCAACCAAGCAAGAAAACGCATGGGTTGGAGAGTATCCATTAAAATAAATGGAAAAGAAAACATGTTAACACTTCACTGAAGGCCAGTATCTGTAAACCATTCATAACTGACATAAACCTACATAAACCATTGTTAAGTGTTTTTCTAACAAAACATTCAGTTAAGTTTAGTCCAATTTCAGGTTATTTTCACCTCAGAAAATAACAACTGATGCTTGTTGGAATAGGCCTTTATAAATCTTCATGTAGGTTTTTATCAGTTGTTATGAAAGGTCCATGTACTTGTCATGAAGTCGTATGAATACCGGCCTTTTGTGAAGTGTTACCAAAAATGTGACTTCCACTTAATACTGTATCCATTGTCCCGCAATAGCATATTGCAAAAGAGTGTTGCTTTGGGAGCAATATTTGGCATTTTAAGAAACTCTACATAAAGATTCAAGACCATTTTGTTTCTGAAATCAAACATTTAAAATATTAAAATACTGATGTTAACTCCTGTACTCCTGGCTTTTGCTGAAAACCATCCACTTAAAATTTGATTGCCTGTGACCTGATGCTTGACTAGCACTTGACACCTGTCAGCGCTCTCTCTTCTGGCCTTATATCTCTCAGTAAATTTGGAAAAACAGGATCAGGCTAACCAGTGTGGTCAAGTGTACATCCCCCACTCAGTGAATACACATCTTTCTCATGTGACAGTTATTGTCCATAGAATGGACATTCAGATACAGCATGCATTGCTTGTATCCTTCAGTATTTTCCCTTCATCTGTCATTTATTTGTAAACAAACATGTCAAAAAAGCCTAACCCTGTATTCATATGAAGCAGAGGATTCTGGGGGAAATGAGGTGCTGTAAATGATTACATAGCAGCCCGCCCTAGAGAATCAGTCACTGACTGATTGACCCACAAAGAAACAGTGCCCTTGACTCAGGGTCTTCCATCATATGTGCCTTTGCCTAGTGAGCACACCAATCATGGCAAGAACATTAATATATAGCACATGGTATATTACTTCACAACCACTTGGGAATACGGCTTGTTACCTTTCCTTAGACCCCCTCATGTAACTGAGATGAATTGTAGAGCAGCTGGTACGAAAATAACCATGTCCCTTGGTTCTGCAGCCTGATTCTGTACGAAGAGCTTCTTTGATGCTCTTTCTTAATGTTCATCTAACCCTAAATATGAAGTGAGTGCTTTACATCATATCTAATATTTACAACTTTAACCTGTTGTTAACATCTGAGCTCATTTGATTTCCATCATGAAGGAAATGCTAAGAAAAGACCCCAAAGAGCAAACCATAGCACATTTAACTATAACTGTTAAACATGACACTAGAGAGGGTCTTCGAGCTGCCTGAGTGTTTTTGTTGGATTTGGATGACTGGTGGATGTGGTAGGGGAGGGAGGTGAAACGTGATATTACTGGTTAATATTTTTCAACAGAGCAAAAATCAATCCATTTTAAAGTTTTTATATGATATACTTGTGCTTAAAAATGGGGCAGTTGTTGTTTCAAGTTGACTTTAAGTAAATATTTAGCAGGGAAATCATCTTTATGTTTATATAAAACGTGGCGCTTATAAACCACAACCCCACCAAGACCCCCGTAGCCCTCTTGGCGGTATGTATATGTCCACATGAAACAACAGAAAAGATAAATGCAACAGCTGGCGTGTGGTCTTCATCTTCTCCCATTTTGCTTTGGTCCCATGCAGAGAGAGTTTTAGAGGAGCACGCCCAGAGCCAATTAAGAAAAAGGTATCAATTAAAAAGCTATTCCACTCACTCATCAAATCCATGGGTGGGCATCAGGCCTCATCTGTCTTTCGCTGCACTACGGAACATCGTTCACTGCAATCTAATGCTGGATAAATATTCCACACTTTATCTTCAATTTAAAAACATTTCAGGCCTCCGTGGCTCTGGGGGTTGTGCACTAGTCAAGCATTCTGTTTGTTTCTATCAGTCAGCAGTTGAGAGAGGATGAGATGATTACCGTCACACCATCATTATCTGTAGTGAGCTGCCCATAGAACTAAAGCAAGCCATTACTGGCCGATGCTATCTGACCACTGGGGGAGAGATGGCTAATTAAAGGTCGAAAAACGTCTGCCAGCAGACTGTCCTTCAGTCAGAAAAGCAAAAACAGCACACTGCTGTTCCACTGACACTCAGCAACTGGAAAATGTTAGTCTGACCTATAGTAGCAGCAGAAGGGTCAGTAGATATCGCTGTGGGAGAATATTGCTTGGACAAAGCCTGTAGTTGATTGGGAAGAACATTATACACTCAGTGGAAGGTAATAGGCTTTTAAGATCTACATGAAATATATTTACTAATGTAGGGATATGCAGACCTTATTTTATTTTGTCCTCATTGCATGAACCACCAACCAGCCCTGAGAACTGATTTACACTGAGAAACGTACATTAAGAAACAATACTGGGGTCTGCCTTAACCCAGGAAGGATATTCGTATAAAGTCTACGATGTCTGAAACAGCCTCAGAGTTATTTGCATTTTTGCTATGCTATTCAAAAGTAATTATGCATCTAAATATTTAATTACACAGTCAATTATCCAATGAATTATATTCACAGTTCGTATCTACAGGTTCAAGTCTGTGCTTCCTCATCTGTTTACAATTAATCATTTCGCCTTTTTCCATATTTGGCCATCGGCGGTCTATCACTACAACACCCAGCATGCATCAGGCACCTACACCACACAGTCCTCTCCACAACCTGCTGTAAACAGATGTACTACTGATGCTAATGAATACAGACATGATATTTGGCTTTCTTGCAGTGACATCACCTCTCTGTCTTTTTTCTGCCTGAGCCAGCAAGTGGAAACATTTCAAACATCCTGCTCACAAGTATCCACCGCCAAACACCTTCAAGAACCATCATCAGAAGGGATTTTTCCCACTCTTCAAACTGGAAATGTTCACTTTTGAAACATATGGTGTCACTGTAGAAGGTGAGGATCCACCTTTATGACAGATATAGTAACAGTAATATTTTCATTTTTCATTGTGGTCTGAGTGAGCCTTTATTTTGTGTGATTATAATAACATATGATACATGTGCAGCTTGACTTCTGGACATGACAGTATCTGAGTAAGATACACATATTTGAGGATGTTCTGTAAACAGAGACAATACCACATGTGGTACCAAATACATCACACTAGAAACTCTTAAACAGAAACACAGATGTTAGGACTGTTAATATTCATCGCAGTGTTTACTGATATCACTAAATCTGCAACATGCAAATGAGTCTGTGACCAGACTCAGGGTACCAGGGTATTTTGATGAATCAGTGTATCCATGTAATCCAACAAAAGTCTAATTACTTTGGTCAGTTATTAACTATTAAAAACACTACATAGCCTAAATGTTTTTAAAGGGCATATATTCTACATTTTTGTATTTGATTTTTTCCATGACGTTTGACTACTATTTATAATTTATTGTGACTTTCCAACCTCTGTTGGTTTAAATGTGTACAAAACTAACATTTTGACCACATCGTGCAGCTCTAAGAAATGCCCAGTTTAAGAAGGAAAATCATAGAAATAAAAATATTACCCTCTGTAGGTCTTTATCTTTCCAGAGTAGATGGTGTAAAATCAGAGTTTGCCTTTATTAGGAGGCTGCAGATTAGATGGAGATGACCTAGTTTCACACTGCTCAATAATTACATTATCAGACATATTATCCATATCACCGCAGCATCGGGAGACCTTCGTAAATATTCAGTTAAACGGGTGCGCAAAAATTCCATTCCAGAAACTGCACGTCCTCAGTGTTGCTGACAAAGGAGAAGATGAAGGAAGAATACGATTAATTGGGGAAAGAACTTAAGGGACTTTCACATGTCATCTCGTTTTTGTTCGGGTTTTCTCTTCTTGTGCAAACTTTTCTCCTCGCGAGCTGCTTTCCTGTGGCTTAAATTGTCTGTATTTTGTATAAGCTTGCAATGCAGAAAGTGACTAATCTATTTCAGGGCCATGATTTGAACCCGAGAGGTTTTCTTTTCTACCAGACAGGCAGATGCAGACTGCCAGTCTTATCGAAAGTGGGGATGATGCAGAGGCTCAGTAAAGTCTTTATAGCTTTGTTATTTGAGAGATGGGTTTAGACAGTGGTACAGATTGATGCTGCGCATGTCAGCTTGGAATGATGTAGTGTCCTAGCGTTTCAGCCAAACCCCTTTTGAAAATCTCTGGAAAGAACGCCACTGATTGTCCGTATACTGTTCGACTGGAGCAGTCTCACGTTTGCAGCACTGCAGATAAAGAAGGATCGCACAAAGTCAAATTCTATAAGCTTTCATCTCAGCAGGTAATATACTCGAAAACTGCAGGACCAGCCGCCCACCCAAATGAATTGAACATGCCGAAGGGGACAGATTTCCTGCTTTTTTGGGAGAGAAATGTCAACCCCTGCCTTTAGGTATAGGCAACATTTTTATGGCTCTAACTCCCAGCTCTGTAAAGAAACTGGATTGTATGGATTTGGATGACCCAGGCATTCTCTGCGTAGTTTATAGGAACAGACCAAAGATTCAAGTGGAACCAAAGAGTTGCCCTGAACTCCTGCCCAACCCCACCTCCTCAGTGCTCAGTCATTTCCCTTAAGTTAATGATGATGCTTCAGCTTAAGGTGTGTGAATGTGCTTTGAAATTCTCTACTGCCTCGGCTATGGTTCCTGCTTCCTCAGCCTGTCGTGATCCAGTATTTTATAAGTGCAAATCAAATATTCAATAATATGAATAAGTTTAGCTCTTTAAAGCATTTTAATGCTTAAAACCTTGATCACACCCATCCATTCAGTGACAAGAGTAAAAAATATTTTTCACAGCTCCTCTATTCTGGCCACCCAAACATCCAAAGCATACTGCCAGATTGAGCAGAATTCAACATTTTTTAATGCAAATTACTATGAAAATTAATTGGCCATTTCTAATTTTTAAACTAAATTCACGTAAAGCACAAATAAAATAAATAAATTTGCCATATTAACAATTACAGCCCAAGATCAGCATTTGTTTCCACTTAGAAATTTAAGTGATAGATGTCTTGAGCTTTTCCTATTATTGTGAAATATTCATATTCATCTTTTTTTTTCAAGATAATATTCAATTGAATATTCCAAAATGAATATATTCATTAGTTGCAGCCCTACATAAGTGCTGTACAGATCAATATACTAGCTTGGCTGGATGTCAAGGCTTCATACTGCTTCTATGGGAAAAAGAGGGTGTGTATGCATGGGGGAGTCTTCCAGGGCCCAGTGATAGAGTCAGTAAGCAAACACATTCCATTTTACACCTGTGTAGATGTTGTGAACAGTACAAAGAAGTATGGATGCCCCTGGAGTCCTGAAGGGGGAAACCCTGTCAGAATGCAGAGAAACCACAGTCCCTTAGAATCCGGACGGCCTCACTTAGCCTTGATACCACAAATACACATGTGTCCAGAACTGGGTATTTGTGAAATAAAGTGTCACGTTCAAGTGTGGGAAACTGAATACACTACTGGCATGCAACAGTCAACCTGCGGTGAGTCAGATATAAGCGTGGCAAGGCCTAAGTTATGTAGAGAGATGAAAATCCATGCCAGGAAGACTTGGTTTCTCATAAGCCCGAGGCTTTCCTCCGTTATGATATCTGCTCACTCTGGCTGCCGAAGGAGAGGGAAGAAAAGAGCTCAGCATCTCGAAACCCCTTTCACTAGTCATTCTGTAGCAATTGCTGCCGCGCTGAATCTCCCAGCAGCCCCCTCTCCGCTTCAGGCCATGGCTGCCTTCGCCTCTTTTGGGGATGGAGCTGGCAAGAATTATGGGAGCTCGCAGCCGAAACAAGAGCGATGCACGAATCGGGTTGATCACTCGCCATTAGAGAGATTTAGGAGAGGGGGAGCCACGGGCAAAATGTGGCCAACGCTGCCATCACGAAACACACTTCTGATTTTACGCCTCAGACTGATCTCCTGCCTTAAACTGAGGCGCGAGGAACGAGAGAGAGAGCATGTTGTTTATCTGACATCGAATTCAGCCTGTGAGAACTGGGTTCCAGGACAAGATTCGTTGAAAGCCCCTGCGTCTACAGGTATTCATTCCACCTGTTTCGCTAATTAAGATTCCTTCTCTCTAAACGAGAAGAGCTCATTAGTGAGACAGGCGGTATTGCACGGGGTTTGGAATAAATGTCTGAAGCCGCCATGGCCCTTGATGGAACAAGCGAAGCATTCTCAGTGAAGGGAAGACGAGCATGCAGACAAATGAAACTTCATTTTATATCGCAATTTATAGTCAGGACGGAGTGCCAGTCATTCCCAGACACACTTCAGGATAGTTTTCCTGTCTTCTTCAGCCCAAAACCAATGTTCATTGACTGGGTTTCACAACACACTCCTAAATAAGTTAGTTTCAGTAATGAGGAACAGTAAGTTTTGACAGCCCTCTTCTCCCAGAACCCCGAATCAACTCAGCACCTAAAGTTAAGTCTTGTCACCAGGACTGCAGGATCCAAACATTTCTGAATAATCATTCTGATTGGGATAACATAAACGTGTTATGTAGTAAGTGCTAAGATAAGCAAGATATAACAACAATTAACTATTTACCAGGAAAATCAGGACTAAACAACCAACTGTCTCCACGATGAATATGTCATTTCAAAACATGAAAGAAATACCAATACATTACAATGAATAATGTATTGAATGGTGTGTGCCAAACTTCCTTTTTGGAAACAAAGCCATCAATAATGTTGTGTTCATTCAATGATGTATTTTGATCATATGAAAAAAGGGACTACTAATACTTCCTGTAGCACAGAAATGAGGGTTACTTGTGAGGTAAATCTTTTTGGATATGATTTTCATTTTGTTTTAACAAGCAGTACCACGTCAAATCCCTGTAAAGTGCCCAAAACCTGAACAACCTTAAATCAATTCCAGTGCCTGTAATGTGCTGTTACTTTGATTGACAGTTAACTATTCACTCGGAGGGACACTGACCTTTGATAATAACCATTTATTAAGTAATTCACACTGCCACCTAACTTTAGTTCTCATTTTTATTACTTGTCATGTGCCTTTTGTATGAGTGATTATTAGATTTCTTTCATTCTTAATCTCATCTCTAAAGAATCACTTTGGCCAGTACCTGTGTGTCTCCTTTTCGAGAGTTAATTCTAGTCTTTTTCACATGAGTTTCAGGAGTGTCAGGTAAAAAAGCTGAGTGGTACGTAAAAATTTCCAATTACCTTCCACGGCAGAAGGAGGGGAAAAAGTTAATTTCAGAACATGACCCTAAGCCCTCGTCGAGTTTGAAGTCTTAGATGACCCAATCTGAGCCCAGTTCCCAATACTGCACTTTCTACTGCATCGCTCTACACTGCTTGGCAATATCCTCTGATGGCTTATTAAGATGTAGGTCAATTTGTTTGTGTGACCCACGCATGAGTGGATTGGGAAGTTAAGAGAGAGAATGGCGTCGAGTCAAGCTCTGTCAGACTGTGCTGTCACGGCACGGCCAGTTCGCCCCGTGGCTCTGCAGTCAAAGGCATGTGCACTAATGTATGCCAAACAATGTGGGCCATCTCTACCACAGCATGCCACACACACACACACACACACTCTTCAGCATCTCTGCGCCCTCATGCAGAAATGCCATCACACTCGGACGCCACTCCAGGGCTAAAATAAAGAGAGAGAGGCAAGGAGAGGGGGAGGAGGATGTGGCAGGCATGTAGCTTCGGCTTCCTGAAGGTTTTGTATCAGAAGGAGGCCACTGTCGAAACCCTTCCTTCTGATAGCAAGGTGCAAGAGGAGGAGATGGTAATTGTACTTAGTGGTAATTATATATTTTCAAAAATGTCAAAATGTTTCATTAAGCAATGCTTAACTGGTGGATACGATTGTCAAAAAAACATGAAAGTTACAGTCTTAAATAATACAAATAGCTTTCCAGTTTTCTAAGCAGTTTTGTTTAAAAAGTTCTTAATTTGATCATTTCACTTTAAATAAAGATTTTCTGTGCTACATTTTATCATCTTACTGACTTGATGCATTGTTTCATTTTAGCCATGATGGAGTTTGATGATGTAGGTCTGGTCTGAATAATCTTTACTTGATTATTCATTCGTTGTATTCATTCATTTTATTCGTGTTTGGGAAACTTTGTCTTTGAGCTACAAAAATGGCATCGCAAAATAAAGCATCAAATCCTAAATAAATTATCAAAGGCCTTCAGACAGGACAGTTATTAAGACAAGAAACAGCTAATCTGTAAATTACAGCTGGTTTATCTGAATGCAGTATGCCGCACATCAGAACGAAAACAAACCGCACCACTTTCCCTGTTTACTGAGGCTAGAAGAGCAGAGATGCCTGAGAAATCACACATGGGACCATGTTATGTTATCAGACAATAAGAAAAACATCCAGTACATTTGCAATAATGGGCTCAAACACTGTGCATGTATGATGACTGACGAATCGTAGCAAATCTGCTAGCAGGTCTGTATATGCTAAGATAAAATGTTTATAATGCTGTATCAGAGAAAGAAGAAGTAAGTAAAGGTTCAAGTTAGAGGCTTCATTACAATCCATAATGAAAATCACAAGAGCAAAGAAACAATAATCTAGACTGAGAATGAAACAAGTAACGTAAGAAAGAACAAAGAAAACAAAAGACAAGGCAGAGCTAAGAAAATAAATATTGGACAAGACAAGGGCTGGAAACCATAAACAGCCAGGCTGAAACCTGAGGTATAAATATTCATACAACAGACAACAGGTGGGACAGAAGATGAAGAGGCAGGACAAGGTTGGAGAAAGAAACCAATAAGTCAACAAAAGCACATGGATGGAGACAAAAGGGACAATAAACCAAGACGTTATATTTTTAGTTATAAGTGGGAGGGTGTGATATGACTGGATCTCAGTGGAGTTTATACTTCACTTGTGAACCAAAAAAAAGAAAGGCTGATGATTTGACTGACGTAAGACACGAGGCTGATGTAAGATGAGGACCAAAATGTTGATTTAAATGGAAGTGTATCCGTTTGGCTAGATGGATCAAATGTGATTATTGAAGAGCAATTCTGAGAATGAGTAATCACATACACATCAAAGATCATTCGAAGCCTGTAAAGAGCGGGTTTATATTTGAGTTTTCCAGCCTATACTGCTGTTATGCTGTCTCTGTAAAGTGTAGCATATCAATATGAGATCCTTCAGTTTCTTACAGCTCCTTACATTAGTGCTGCATGTTCATTATAAGCCAGCAACTGTGATACCAGAACTTTATCATTCAGTTCAACCAGTTGATATGTTGGTCAGCTGCTAGAAGAGAAATTAATATCTACTTTTCTTTCTCAAGAGCCCTTAACATTCTCCCATGCCAGGCTGGTGAATGCACTTAACATTCTAGTGCCTGGTTGGTGAACACGACCTTCCACAGGGTTTAATTAAGACCTGTCGACCCACAGAGGGGGCTTTAACTGATTGATCGGGTTGCAAATTTCCGTGGCAAGAGACTTGAGCAAGCCGTTCAATCAGTCCCCGAGTGAAAGGCTTAATGCAGCTGGGTGCTCGAAGCTCAGGCTTGTCGCTCAGGAGGATCTGTCCATCTCGCTTCTAATTTACAGACAATGAGGCTGTTCGGGCCCCCTGGTATTCCACCGAATGTATGTTCCACTGAGAAACACTCCCAGATTTAACTTCCCCTTACTTCCTACATTAATTCAATGTTACACACAGAAAGCTCAGGCTATTTGAGAATCTGTTTTCCATGTGGAAACTCTCAAAGCTTCTCTCACAAGAGCTCCAACCGGATAACTCCCTCTATATTTATCTCCTCATTTCTCTGTATCTCTACTGTTTTGTGCCGCTCAGCTGCTCGGGCCGGCCGTCGGGTTGATGCGAACAGAATGCTGGTGCTCTTCCTGGCACGGCTCGTGCTGGATTTTAATGATATGCTATCTCCATGCTTTCCTGAAGCACACCTCATCATTAAATAAGTGCAGCCAAGTGTCTGAATTACCATCTGCAATGACGCCTCTTTAGGAATTATAGAGCTTTCTCTCTTCCCCTTAAGAGGGTTGAACAGCCTTCATTTGTCTCAACAACTGACAGAGAAAGATGTCTGGCCCTATAACGCTAGATAGTCACCGTAAAAATAGCACCTTTTATAAATACCCACTTGTCAATTCAGGCTCAGCCAGTCAATTTACCCCAGGAGCCATCAGGACAACCTTTGGTGACCATGTGGATATTAAACCTGGAAATGATTTATTAACGCACCTGTCAATTAAATGCATCCCCTCAAGCCACACAGTCGAGTGGTGGGTTCTGCAACTTCAGCAAAACAGAAAAGGAAGATCTCTTGCTTTCAATACTTCATAGCCGATGGCTCCAAGTAAGCAGCAGAGCCATGCATTACAAAAGCAGTTTCAGACTGGGTCATCCCTGACCATCCCTGACACACACAGGAATTTGTGCTTACTTAATGGTACAACCCCACAATGTATAACTCCTCCTCATGGCTGGGATCTAAAAGACCTGAAAAAAAAAAACATGTCTCTCCATTTTTTTATATTTAATTTAATACTCAGCAGTTGCCCTTCACCTCATATATGAAATTCTTATGATCAATACATAGAAATGCTCCAAAATTACATCTTAAATGTACAAATACGTAAATACATTTGAATGTGACATTTTGAAATGTTTATATACTATATTAAGCTGTTTTATTAAAAAACAAGAAAACAAAGAAAATAAAAACAATGTCAATGTGGTCTCACTGTAACTTTTTCCCAACCTTTTGTGACCTACACAACCGACCACAAAAAACTTGCGTGGCCATGGTTATATAACACAGCAATCAATACATCCCATCAAATTTCACTCGACTGTGTAATAATAACAAGTGTTGTAGGTGCTTTCGCCTATTTCATTCATATCAAATTTCATATTCCTTCTTGATCTTTTTTTTTATTACACTTCTACGCTATATAAATAAAACTGAATTGAATTGAATTGAACTTCTTGCTTTTCTAATACTAGCCTAAGAAAAACAGAGTGACCCCTGAATCTGAGTAGGGGGGCCGAGATAAGAGTAATGGGATCAGAGGTTAGAGCAGTGAATTTCAGTAAACTTTTTCCGTGTTGGAAAAACAGAAAATCATGGTGTGATCCAGGTTGGCACATTTGTTATTAGAGGATTGTTTTCTTTAGTTTAGCGTGCAGGGTGCTGTGGGAGGTCTACAGGCTGATCTGCTTTCGTCCTCCGCACCTGGTTCAGGTGTTGGTATTCCAGTGGCGACCGAAAGCCCGTGGTAATTACACGTGCTGTGATATGTTTGCCTTTTGCCACTTTGGCCCCGGTATTTCCTTGCTTTTGTGTCTAAGGCCTTCTGGCGGGAAGGCGTGGGACGGAATAGCAAACAGGCCGGGAAGCGGCCGTAAATACAGACACTGGGTGGGCGGGCGCCGTGGCGGATGCCATCTTTGACTGCAGTCTGGTGAGGCAGCCTCTTTTATTTTACATCACCTCACAGATGGGTGAGGTTACTACAGAACTGTCAGTCCATTTGTAAAGCAGAACTACATTCAGAATTAGCATCTCATTACAGAGGACTGCCAGGCCTCTTTGTTGTAAATGAGTCTTCATCGTATGGACACTCTTGTAGCCCCTCAAGGCCATGCTGCAGAGATATAGATGTTTCTCGCATGTCTTTTTTTTTAAATACACGTTCAAGTGTGCCATGGTTAGAGGACAACAGTAACACCTTGATTTATTCTCACTTAAATAAATAAATACATACATAAATAAATCCATCCCATATTTTACTTGTATTTTTCCCTTTAAAGTCCACTTATGAGTTCCATGAGGGTTTATGCACCAAAACCAATCAATTTATTTTGTACACAACTATTTTACAACTTACTTTCCTTTCTTTATCCCTTATACTTAAACAGGTTGTTTTTGGTACTGCATCTTTAAGATTGATATAAAGCCATAAAATGAAAGACTAGATGCCTCTGGTTAAATTAGGTTGACTTCTTAAGTGAAAGCAAGGGGAACCTGCTTCTTCACATTGTAGCACCCAATTACTGCTCACTTGCTTTTGAAGTGCAGTATAGAACAGATTGACTTGATTTGACATATTCCCACTTAGAATATCAACAAAACATTTAAACTGACCAGATATTTTCCAGCTTTCACCTACAGCTGTAAGTGAATGATCTCTGTTCTGACCAGCTCTCCTGCATGGTGCTCCATTCTAAAACAGTCAGAAACACTTCTACAGTGTTGTTAAGAGGGTTATATGCACACAGGCTGATTTTGCAGCTAAAATATCTGGACCATATGGACAGCAGAGTGAGCAGCATGTTTTCAAATTTTACTACTGTCTACATACTACACTAAAATCTTTCATTTTAAAAAAGTAGGGCAATTTTTTTTCCCACAATGTTTTTAACGCAATACTCTCCCTCTCTTACAATCTCTTGCTTTCTAAGTTTTGCACCGGAGCTATGAGGCTAATGTGGCTAACAAGCAATGGAAGATTATACCACACCAATTAGCATCGTGCAAGCTGCATGGATAAATCATCACACACTTGCCTCAAACAGAGTCGAGTTCAATCATCTCAAACTGACTTGCTTGTGCGGTTTTGCACACTGTATGACATACTTTTATCTACTAAAATGGTCGAAAGTACATTTCAGAGCCACCTTGAAGGCGGCACACACCAGCCGACACACGTCAGCCCTGTTTATTTGTAGAAAGCTGAATTTCTTCCACGAGTTTCTGCCACTTCATACTATTTACATAGATATAGTCATTCCACAAAAGCTATTGAGACAGCTTAGTGCTGTCACTCACACACTTTCCTTTCATAAAAATCCCCCACCGCCGCTTCCCACTCTGTTTGACTTTGATATGACACACTACTCTGGTATTGGACTGTCGTAGCATATAAATCAGCATCTGTTGACTGAGGCATCTGCTTTGTTTTTGTATCATTTATTGCGCTGTGCACTTGTGCTGTGTCTGTCTAATAAATTCTGATATCTCAGCTTCAGGAATCTTCCTCCTGCAGCCTGTCTGGCCCTCTGCTTTAACGTATGTGTGAGTTCTTTCCCTCCGTTGGCTGTGTCCATTCAGCTCCAAACCTAAACCCTATATAATCAGTGCCATGTTGAAGGCATGGAGTGAATACTGTTGTGTTAGTATATAAACCTTTTTTGTATTCTGTAGCACACCTAACCCACTCCGGTCTCTCAGCCGGCCCTGTGCACCACATTAATACAAGCCTGCACCTGCTGCTAGGCGCCGGAATTCAATTACAGCACTGGTGTGGTGATACGTTAGACCAGCGAGACCCTCTCCATTTCATCACGCCGGACTCAACTTAATGAAGCCTGGGCCAAGAGACACCGCGAGTGTTAAAGATGGAGGAAGTATTAAAATACTTGCTTGTGAATGTACTACAGCTAGGGGCTCTCTGTGTAGTTAGGCAGCGGCTGGATCAACGTGGGTTTTGTTTCCACTGATGTCAGAATGTAAACTGTAACTGGTAAGACCGACTAGGTACATGACTGGTAGAATCTCAGTCAGGGTTCACTAGTGTGAGGGACACAAAACCACAAAACAACTATGTACATCGCTATGAATAAGAATGTAATCATAAATATTTGATTATAATTTATTATAATTAGAATACAACTTTCATTATAAATGTTTATTTAATCAAAATCATCAAAAAATCACAAGCTACTTTCAAAAGTATTTATCTGCCATGTAAAATATTCCCAGATCATCTCAAAATAATCCAGTTTTGTGAGATGATGCACTGAATAATCTGAAGTCTGAAGACTGTGAATTGTTTAGGTTAGGAATTCACACCTCTGTGTTAAAGAAGACTGATCTTAAATCAGCATTCTAACATGCATGCCTCAAATGGGCAGGGTTTTACATGAAATGAATGATTGTTCCCCCTTTACTCTAATAAATGTTTTACCAATATTCGTAGACTTCGACACTGAGCTCCACAAACACTGTTTTATTAAAGAGAACTATGCATATTTCAGCAGCACTTCTAACTGGAATAATTAAGTGAAAACAATGCAGTGTGGGTTTAAGGATAACTGGAAATTTCCCTACACTTATTACCAAACATCGTCAACACAGGCTGCATCTTTTGCTAAGACCTAGTGCATAACCTGGGGCAGCTGGTGGCCTGGCGGTTAAGGTGTTCACCCTGTGATCAATAAGTTGTGGGTTCAATTGCCAAGCACCTCTGAGGCACCCTGAGCAAGGTACCGTCCCCACACACTGCTCCCCGGGCGCTGTGTTCCTGGCTGCCCTCTGCTTCACTTGGTGAATGGGCTAAATATAGAGGAAGAATGGTCAAGAGTAGCAACCATAAATCACGATCAGAAACTCTTTTTATTTCCTGATTAACATTTTAAAGGGATAATCTAGTAACTTCGAGGGTGGGTCAGTAACCTCGAGGCCGGGACCCTGGACAGCAAGGCCAAATACACAGATCCTCAGCTGAGAGGATCAGTGACTGGAGCAGCCTTGATCTGAGAGACACTTAAAAAAATGTCACCACCTTTCAGGCCCTTCCTCCATGACCGGCAGATAACCACGTCCCTTCTGGGCTTTCTTAGGCAGCGACAGCCAATCTGCAGCCTGTAATCACGTTTGTAATGTGTCATTAGCAGAGTGGGGACCTCGTCAAGCTGAATAGTCACAAAGCTGATTGATGTAGCAGCGTCACAGCATCGAGCTGACGTCTGCACGCAGCCAAAACACTGCAGGATTCTTAATGGTGGGCTGTAAACATCAGCTAGATTAGATGGGCGAATGTAATCTCTGATTGTTGATAATTGCCAGCATGGCATTAGCATTTGTTTATTTTTCATTTTACGAGAGTTCGCTCAAGGAAACCAAAGAAAATACTGCTGATACCCCCCCCCCTTTTTGTTGCAGTGCTTTCGAAAAAGTGCACTTGATGGAGGAAAAACAAACAATCAGACTTAATTAGCTGAGTGCTGGCCAGTTGTCATGTTCACAGTGCTATACCTTGAACAATGCTGTCCTGGAACCCCTGAGTCATCGCAGATTGGACGTAAACTAATCCAGTTGAAAGCAGTTGGAGGCTAATTAGGCCACATGGCCTCAGTCTGCCATTTTGATCTCTGCGTTGATTTCCCAGTGAGAGGGTATGAAGTTAAATGGAGAGAGTTCGCTTCTTGTGTTAGAGCTGTTGACCAAGAGATGACATTGTTTTAGGATTTGTCTCTAAGTCTCTAGTCTTTTGTGGGAGCATCAGAACAATCTAGGAAAAAAAAGGCTCCAGCTTGCACCCATCATTGTGTATGCAGCACAGTGACCATCCACTAATGCCTGTGAGTGGTGTATATACTCTTCAATTTTCACAGAGGATTTTTGGAGGAATCCAGCGCGAGTCCAGCACAGTTTGCAGATTTCTCAGCACTGACACAACACGCTGGCCTGCTAAGTTGAATAGAGTGTGCTTAAGCTGGAAAATTTCTACACCTCCAGGACTAGAGCTCGCAACCCTTGGTGTCAAACAGAGCACATTTCCACAGTTATACCGTGAATGAACAGAACTTTTTTTTTGATTGAATGTAATTCAATACTTTTATCCACAATAAGCAAATATGGATATTTGGATATTCTACACAACCAGAGATACAGTACTGCTATGTCTTTTTACTATAGGGTACAGTCCATCTAAATGCATCTTCAAAGGTACAAAACAGTCCTCAAGGCCCAGTTGTGTACACTGAATAACTTTTAAACGGTACGCTATATTCATTTGCCCAGGGGAAGGAGCGTAATTGAGCATAACTTAACCGTTTTAAAACAGGAAAGTAAAAGACTAAAAAAAACCAATGGCACCAGAATATGCTGCAAAATGTGTCCATATGCACTGTGGAGGGGTACAACACCAGCGAGTTTAACCAAACTCTAACACTGTTAGTTGTTTTCAAGTCTCTGTTTAGATAATAACAACAAACACTTCAGGTATTCACACCCCAGTCACGTTGTGTAAGTATAAAGAACCTTTTAAAGTTTATTTGCGCTACATGATGGGTTCTATACATGGCAGAACCACACATCCAAGCCAGGAACCTTTGCTATTGCTGTAGTACCACCTAAATGCACGTGTACAAGGATAACTGCATTCAAGGGCAAAGAAATATGGTGCTGTTAAAGATATGGAGCGTATGGAGCGATATCACATGCTTGTGTGTGTGTGTGTGTGTGTGTGTGTGTGCGTGGGGAAGAGAGGGTGGAGCGAGATGAGGAGAGAACCAGCCGTAGTGGAGGTGCAGATAGCCCAAGGGAAAGGCAATTACTCAGAGCGCTCCATGCTGCTGCTGGACTGAAGATACATCCAGAAAGACTGTTATCTACCTTACCTTCATTATCATAGCAGCAGAGTGCGAGCGAGCCGGAATGGAAATACTTACAAAACACCTGTCTCTCTCTCTCTCTCTTTCTCCCTCTCTCTCTCTCCCTCTCCTCTCTCTCTCTCTCTCTGTCTCTCCCTCTCTCTCTCGCTCTCTCTCTCTCCCTCTCTCTCTCTCTCTCTCTCCCTCTTTCTCCCTCTCTCTCTCTCTCTCCCTCTCCTCTCTCTCTCTCTCTCTCTCTCTCCCTCTCCTCTCTCTCTCTCTCTCTCTGTCTCTCTCCCTCTATCTCTCGCTCTCTCTCTCCCTCTCTCTCTCTCTCCCTCTTTCTCCCTCTTTCTCTCTCCTCTCTCTCCCTCTCTCTCTCTCCTCTCTCTCTCTGTCTCTCTCCCTCTACTCTCTCTCTCTCCCTCTCTCTCTCTCTCCCTCTCTCTGTCTCTCTCTCTCTCTGTGTCTCTCTCCCTCTCTCTCTCTCTCTCTCTCTTTTGGAATAAGACACAGCCAGTCAGACCCAATGGTATTTACATATAACTGTCTTAAATGCACACAACAATAAAAATGTTTTTGGTACATCAACCCATTTTCCAGATTCACTGAGAAGGAAAATGTAATGGATTATTTTTAATTAAAAAATTGATTATGATCGAGTAAACAGGTCTAAAATATTGCAATGTGAGTTTATACACCATATCATTCAGCTCTACTGGCAGACATCCGCAGCCCTCTGTGTTTACTTCCTCACTTGATGGGGCTGTTTTTCTGATTGCACGGTTTGATTTACAGCTGCCAGAGCGGAGGTCTGTGCAGAATGGCATGAGAATGGGACGGCATGGTAAATTTGTTTTTATAGCTGCCACTCCTGAACGACTCGGGGAGGATGGATAGGTGGAGATGGATTGATGGCTGTCGGTTTATGGGAATGGCGAAGGAAGGAAGGAGGCTGGGTGTCTTAAAGGTATTCAGAAGGGTTAATAGTGTTTTGGGGGGTAGATGCTGGGTGTGTGACCTGTCCATGCTTATGTAGAGGTAGTATTTTATTCACAAAACATCTCTAGCATCACTAGGAAAGGACACTAGATGTTAAGATGCGATTGTTACGGTTGGGAAAGTGCATTTCTCTGTTTTGACATATTTATTCGTATATGTGGGTTTGATGTCTAAACTGACCTTTCACAGCACGTGTTGGTACAAGGCTAAAGGCCAGTGGCTGCAGTTTAAGCCGCGCTCACAGCTCTAGACGCTGGTAGTCTCTCTCTCGGGAGCTCAGTGCAGATTAACTGGCAGCTTGCAAATAAGCAGTGATGAGGAAGGGATGTCTGCTTCTTCTCCTGAGAGTAGAGTGTGGAGGCGGCCATGCCACTGTTTGCCCTTCAAGCCATAACTTTATCATGTGTGCAATTACGCAACTGTTGCATAATTTACACATCAAATGAGACAGAGTGAGAAGAGCATTTGCTCTGATTTAAGTAGCCACAGTGTGTGTGTGTGTGTGTGTGTGTGTGTGAGTGTGTGTACGTGTTTTGCATTTATTACAGCATAAAGCATATCACTGCTGGTAAAAACACAACTATACACCAGATATTTGAGATAGCTTGGAAATATGGTTCTAGGATAAATATTTATCTGTTTTAGAACGTTTACAGCAGTGGTCCTCACTGACACCTAGATGGTCTGCATCACTGTGTTGGGATTTGGTTTGGAGCCAAGCTGTGGACTACCTGGGGCTCACTGAGGACTAGTTTGAGCTTTGCATTATGTAATGGCTCTGTAAACTTTAGAAGGTTTGTCACACTTGTACAAGCACTTTTACAAATAGCTCTTCAAGGCATAATTAATGTTGATGTTTTGGTCACACTCTATGCATGGACAAATTGTGGCCAGTGAATAACATAATAAAGACCTTCTCTAAGATGTTTCCATTTAAATGTTAGATGTTAGTTTTGGACAAGCAAGTTCTCCACCACCTGCACGTACAATACCATGTTCAGCTGTGTGGCAGACTGAGGGATGTGTGTTGGAGTGAGGGATGTGTGTTGGACTGAAGGATGTGTGTTGCACTGTATGTTAGACTGAGGGATGTGTGTTGGAGTGAGGGATGTGTGTTGGACTGAGGGATGTGTGTTGGACTGAGGGATGTGTGTTAGACTGAGGGATGTGTGTTGGACTGAGGGATGTGTGTTGGACTGTGTGTTGGACTGAGGGATGTGTGTTGGACTGAGG
>JBBPCY010000130.1:21991850-22003463 GCA_037974405.1 Brachyalestes nurse | reverse complement strand
TAGACTGAGGGATGTGTGTTAGACTGAGGGATGTGTGTTAGACTGAGGGATGTGTGTTGGACTGAGGGATGTGTGTTAGACTAAGGGATCTGTGTTGGACTGAGGGATGTGTGTTGCACTGTATGTTGGACTGAGGGGTGTGTGTTGCACTGTATGTTGGACTGAGGGGTGTGTGTTGCACTGTATGTTGGACTGAGGGATGTGTGTTGCACTGTATGTTGGACAGAGGGATGTGTGTTAGACTAAGGGATGTGTGTTGGACTGAGGGATGTGTGTTGGACTGAGGGATGTGTGTTGGACTGTGTGTTGGACTGAGGGATGTTAATGAAGCCGCTCATTAGAATGTCAGGACCATGTCTGGACAGTTCTCAGGTCTGATCAACAGACTTTAAGCTGTATTTTAACATGTTTCTGTCTCAAATTCTTCTCTCAGTAAGACCTTTCTAGATGTTCAATATGACTCAATTTAAGTATCATACAAACATTGTGAATTTGCTCCCTTTAACTTTAAAAACACCCACTAAATGGCTCTTAAGGAAACTAGACGAGGTTTTCCTATGACATCACTTCAAAGAACCCCTTTTGGCACCTTTATTTTTAAGAGTGTAAATATTTGGCTTTGTCTCCAAATAAGGATAAAGATCCTTAAATTTAGATCTAAAACTACTTTTATATGGATTGTCAGAGGCAGATTCAATAGTTATGAATGCCTTTGTGCAAATATGGATGAACCAGTCGTTTTTTTAACTATTCAAACAGCGCATCTGACTCATAAGAAGATGGCTGTGGATTTAAGTAAGCTTCTGAGTGGGACGGCTGTGTGGTGGAGAATGCTAAGTAGGTGGTTTTATGTATTTTAAATAGAGAACTGGAGACTGAGCCACTAGATGTAACACAAAGTAAAATAGACTTGGTGTCCATTCAGGTGGCAAGGTGAAAGTCCAAGGAGTGCGTCTTGCTGGTTTCACTCCAGTTGGAAAATTTAACAGATACTACAGTGGACAGATGGCACAGGAGTTTTACTCTGTGGGGCAATTTTAGAGAAAAAAAAGAAAGAGAGAGAGAGAGAGAGAGAGGGAGGGAGGGAGAGCATGCCAGGTTACATCAGCGTGCTCCCTTGCCCATCACTGCTTCGCCATGTCAGTGGCAGTTCCTTCGGGCAAGAGTGAATTTCATCTCCTTTCTCTGCAGGAGAGCAATCAAGCCATACCTCATCGTTGGGGTGTAAATGGAAACTTGACGACCGCACCCCAACCCGATTTTTTTAAATTTAGCTTTACCACTCCTGTCATCCTTGCCCAAGCTCCTCAGAGCTAAACAATCCTTTTATTGCATTATTTTCAGTGTGGAGTCAAAGGACATGGCTGCTTTATTTGATCTATTCTTTTTACTCTCTGTTTTTTCACCCATCAGTCTGTACTAGTCTTGACAGTCTCCTGACTCCTCCATCTGCCAACCCCTGCTCTCCTGAGTGGTCTGTGCGTAGCCTGAGGCTCTGAGGCTCTGTCTCTCTCTCCCTCGTGAAAGGCTGAGGCAATCGTCAAGAAACTAGTGCGGATTCACCAGCCACAGCCATACTGAATTAAGACTTTCATCATTTAGCGCATGTGACCCATACTTTACGCAGGAAAACTGATGTATTTGTCTAAAGTCAATGGCCTGGCCAACACAGCTGCAGATGTCAGTAATTATGCCAGTAATAATACGAATGGCTTCAGGCTGGGTGGTATGTGATTTTTTTCATACCTTCATGGCAGCTCCAAGAATTATCGTTGTATGTGGTATATTTCAGTGGGGGGGGATCCTGGAATGTGTCAAAATCAAAAACAATCTCAGTTTCAATCTCAGTTTAGTTTGTTTATATGGTCACCAAATCAACCCCCATGTCCAAATGACACCAACGAAACCACCGGAAACCCTCCCTGCTAACAGAACACATCCATCCATCATATTTAAATAGAGTCAAAGGCAGAGGAACATCCTGAACAGGTCGCCAGTCCTTCACAGGCAAACACACAGGGCAAACACACTCATGCAGCCATGCCTAGGGCCAATTTAGCCTCTCTAGTTCCCCTGACTAGCATGCCTTTGAACTGTGGGAGGAAACCAGAGTACCCAGAGGACAACCATACAGCCAAGGTTTCAGTGTCAAAAAATGGCAAAAATAGCAAAAATACAGATAGTAAGAAGAAAACAGCAGAATATTACGAATACTTTGGAGGTTACTGGTGATAACTGTGACCTCTAAGGGTTAAATCAAGTGTTCCAACTATTTTGACTTACATTGGAGAAAATGGAAAATGAGGCTGTCAGAATGGTGACATTAAAACGTATTGTGCATGTTCCATAAGTGTGTTGCAACAGAAATGGCTTGCTCCAACCCTGCTGGAGCTCTCTCAATACTTAAGACATTTTCTTTGTTTATTACCCAAAGAAAATGGTTCTCTTATACAAAACATGATTTTTTTTCCACTCGAATGAATACTGCAGTCTGCTCTTGGGCAGAGAACTCTGAAGTACTCAGGATTACATGCTGTATGCAAAGAAAATGTGGGCGGCAGAATTCCCCATCCGGTTCACCTGAGTAGATTAGCCTACGCACACATTTTCATACTGCAAGAGTTCTTAAATGCACATCAGTGAACAAAAGTGATTGACCTGCAGGTGAATTTGCCCTCTGGTGCCACTTTCATGCTTTATCCTGCTGAAGCTATACAGATTAAGAACCTTTAAGCCACAAAGCCAGAGCCCAAGGGAAGAGCAAGAGGGTTTGGCTGGCATCTAAAATGTATGTCTGCTCAAAGCACTTCTGAAGATTGTTGTCTAAGAATTTCCCAGGTTTCATACAAGAGATGTCACACAGTGTCATCGTCAAACAGTAACGGCTGTCAGGTAATGTCAGACTCCATTTGGAGATGAGGGCTGCGGCCTATTACGCACTAACTAGAAGGCTTTGTTAGCATGGAGAATTCTGACCACAACTGGAAATTGTTTCGAAAACTCAATGCAAACCGTGAAGAAGTAAGGACTTACAAATGGGTCTCAGAAAGTAGCAATGTGCGAAAAAACCTTGCTATTTTTCTCAGTCAGTGTTGATACTGTATAGCTTTGAAAGATGCCAGAACTAATTTTGTGATGGGAAATTATGAAGGTACTCAAGTGTTTTTGACCATTCTCAATACCCATTTACAGAAGTGTTTTATTCCCGTGTTTGTGCTTTATTTCTACATAACTGAATCATTAAGATGCTAATAAAGTCATTTAGAGTCAGAATTGTTTACAGTGGTTGTGATAAGTACCAGATGTCCAAAGCATTTAAAGCTTCTAAAAGCCACATCACAGAGAGTTATGACACAAACTGGTCACAAATACACTGCCTGATGCTTGAGACATTGTTTTGATATAAGGTTTTGGCCTAAAAGGTGTGTGTGTGTGTATACATGCAGGATATTGTCAGGCAGAATAGTACCAAAAATATATTTTGTAGTTTAATTACTATTTTACCATTATCAGCATTTATAAACCCAGAGGACACACGTAGTTTCACTGGTGGTTATATGAAGTGAATAAAGTGTGGTTTTTGTGTTGTAGACACTGTGACCCCTGGTTCCTATCACCACCACTGTAAAGAAATCTGAGTCTGTATGTTTTTTTCTCACTGCACCATTTCACAATCAGACCACTCTGACCGACTTTGTTTCTCAATGATTGAATTATGCCAAAAAAATTGAAAGTTGATGGAATTCCCTTTTCCAGATGGTAGTATCTAATAAGACCATTGGTTGTATAACATACTGGCACCGCCACAGCTAATCTCACTGCACTGAGAGCTTAAAAGCTGCCAGCGCAGAGCAAATGTGTGAATGTGAAAATACAGTCTTTAAAATCAGCCCAAACGGAACATAATGAGGAGTTTAACAATGATTCCAGAAAATAGCAAGCGCAGCATTTCCTGGGTGCATTTTCTGTAGAACAGGATTAGAATTATTTCGAATGGAATGTTTTTTTGTTTTCTTCTTGCTGCTCTTATCTAATGCTGGGACGGCACTGGCACCGTGTCCGGCTCCAGATGGGGTATGTAACAGTGCGGAAGCCAATACCTATTTCATTAACATCAGCGGCAGGGACTGATCCAATTATACATTGGGAAATAGATGTCATTCAAATGTCAAAGCCATTTCAGTGACCAGCTCGATCTTTACACAAGCAGCGCATCTTAATTAAACACATTTTTGTGGTGCTTGAATAAGACTAGCACATTTTGTCTCTACATGTGTGCGTGTGTGTGTGCGTGTATGTATGAGCATGCGCATGATATGAAAACTGTGTGGAAGTAAATATGATTCTCAGTGTGAGTGATCACCTGTGATGAATCTCTGTGGATCTTGCATGCCCACTCAGTGCAAGTGCAGTTAAGAAACAAAGCTGCGCCATTTAACCCTGCTAGGGTCTTTCCTCTCGCCACTTAACGTTTTGTCCTTTCAGATTCCCGTCAGATTAGAGCTCCAGTTTCCCTCTCCCTCCCTCTCTCAACCTCCCTTTTTTTGTTCCGTCTCTCTCTGTCCTTCATCTTCCTCCTGCACACATTCACTGTGGCAGATTATTTTCAACTGGCCTATCCATGCACCACATTCTTTCGTAACTAAGGTTGGACAAGCTCGACAGAACGCTGGCAAAAACGAGACCAAAAAAATCCCATTCAGCTTAATGTGAAAAATGAGAAATTGCATTTTATCTATTGCACTACAGCTTATGTAACAAAAAAAACCTCATAGATTACTTTAACATGGCCATTTTCCAAACTCTCTTTACTCTGTGGAATTAAACAGGCTGCTATTTACTTGCAGTGCCTTTAATAATATACATACATACTGGCTGTCTTGTGCCTTTTTTTAAATCTTGGTCCAGGATGAAACACTGAAGCGTGGATGGTTCTGATTAAACTGCTGTAGGCAGTTCTACTCTACAGACTGAGGAGTGAACAGTACGATATGAAACAACGTTTACAAATTACAATGAACTGTTTTTATTTTAAAGCAAGAAATGTTTCCTTTTCAATGAAATGAGCCCTTTCACTCTACTCTGTGGGGCTGGATTCACAAAAGCTTTGCTCAAAAAGATAATTACCATAACACAAAAGTCCATGAGAATATTCCATTACACTTCACTGATGGCCAGTATTCATAAGGTAACATTACACATACAAAGGTGATGCAATTCTCAAATATTTCTTCTTTATTTTCTTAAGAAAACATTAACATTTTTCTTATGGAGCCTGTATTTGTTTTCTCCAAGGGCTTCATTAAGTGAGTGCCAACAAGAAATCGTGATTGATTACAGCAAACCAAGATAGCAATGACCATTTAAACAAAGACAGTTTGATGGCGAGCATAAGCAGTGAATCAGCATAGATCTTTGATGGTGAAATTGCATTTACCTGGTTTGTTGTACTGATCCAAAACTGAACAATCAGTCGTGTTGAATACTGATCCATTGTTGAAGAGCTGTGGATCTTATGTGAGAACTGATGTTCACTGAACACTGAAACAGTGTGTACTCTGATTGGTCAGTTTGGTTTTAATGCTGAAAGTGTAGTATTTACAAAATATTACACATAACATATAATTATACATATAATTTAGTTCCTCAGTTTTCCCCAAATTTCTTGAGTGAGACTTCAAACACTACACTTGTCTATCACTGTAAGCTGCTCTCACTTAGAGTTTCTGCTAAAAGCCTCCTCTTAGCTATTGTCATCATTTGTATATAATGTTCTCTCAGTGTTGGATCATTACTGAACTCTTCAAAAACTAAACACTGATTTAACATGAAATCAACATCAGTACTGATGTGACATCATTCAACCAGTCATGACAGAAAACAGACAGTCTGGTTCCACTGCAAGGCTGCACACCATCACTATACTTTAAACTGTGGAGCAGGACTGCAAAACGATGAATGACGATTTCAAGGTTTGTGGTAGAAATGTAAGATTTAATGATGGAATTATAAAAGTATAAAAAAATAGGTTATGACAACAAGAAAGACCACTAACTTCACCTCTAATGACGACGATGTAGATGTGGTGGACAGCTTTTGCATGCATGGATGAATTATTAACAACAAAGGATCCAGCAGTCAAGGAGCACAACACAGATTGGCACTTGGTAGAACAAGGACAAGGGAGCTTGAGATTTTCAAATGTAATGATGTCTCTGGACAATAAAGAAGTGGGAAAGGAAAAGTACTGGCGCCTTTAAACTTTGGTGCTGGAGGAAACTTTTAAGAGGACCTCAGGCAGTAAGGAATATAAAACAATGTCTCACCTCCTGCATAGCCAAACTGAAGTTCTTATTTGGGACAGACTATGACAATTAATTATGCTGGGAACAGTTGAAGGTGAAAGAAGAAGAGAGCAGCCAGAGCAACAAGACAGATGGAGACAATCAGAGGAATCACGAACAATCTATTAAAAAGCCTGAAGACTCCAACAGAAGGCAGGAGAAACATTAAGAACTACAAAAAATTGCAAATAATCAGAAGTGGAAGAAATCTCCAATCAAGGAAAATCATGTTTTTGGTCAATTTTAACATTTCCTTTAACAAGTATCATTAAAAGTTACAGTTTTGGGTGTCTAGGATAAGTGTGAGTCTGTTATAAGTTTAAGAACCTATTTAAAACATATTTTTCAAGAAATCTACAAACTGTTTCAAAGAGAAATTAAGGTGATTCTTAAATGTCAGTAATAAGTTTTAAATTTATCTTAATATGATTTTAAGACAACAAATTTGCTATCATAATAAGGTCAGAACTACAAAACTATAAAGACCCTCTTTACATTAAAATATATCCTCCATCTGGAAGCTGTATTCAAAAGACAACTGTAACTGCATTTCAGGCTGTACTCAGATCCAGCTGTCCTGATCCTGAGGCAGAATGCACTGTGATAGGCTGCATTTTGCTACATTTGGAGTATAATGTCATCTGCTCTTCGCCCATAACATAAGAGGTGTTTCCAACTCACTTTTTATGTTTGCACATGTAAAAACACTGACTGTGAAAGTGAAAAGCCACTGTTTTTGCATGTGGAGGACACGACACTGTTCTCTCACCTCTACTGGCTGGATTTTAACCCATGTCTTTCTTTGCGCTGTGTCTGCCACACAGCTGACTCTGCTCCGGCGCCACTCAAGCCTGATTTAATAAAGGAAATATAATGTGGGGAAATGAGATCTGACCAATATCTGGATGCAGAAGCTATAGTCTGGATTGTGTCTGGATTGGAAGATGATCTGATCACTATAATTGGATCATGGCAAAAGTATGTTAAAGTGCTCATATCCTACATTTTTCTTGTTTGTTTGTTAGTTTTTTTTCCCTGAGGTCAACTTATAACATTTCAGTAGTTTTATTTGTGGAAAATCATGACCATTTCCTCTCCATCCCTTGAGCAATTTCCTTATTTCCTTCTGATTTCCCTCCTTCTTTCATTCCATTTAAGCAAGCAGTTTTTTATTACTGCTTCTTTAAGATTGATATATGTACGTCACCTCTGTTGTATTTGGTTGTCTTGTTTTATGCCTTTAAAAGTAATCAAAAACAGTTCTTTTTACTTTTTTCTATGGGTGTCAAATTAACGTGTTGGCTTCGATCAATTAATCACAGAACAAATACATTAAAAAAATGAACGCTGATTAATCGCACCACGTGATTTTGAGCACCCAGGCCGGTTCTGGCCACAGGTGTTCTGTAAAATGAAGATGAGAACACACTGCTTGGCCCAGTGAATGGAAAGTTTACATTTAAAAAACAGACAGACGGAACGGTTGATGGGGGTATCACTCTCTGCAATTTATGCAATAAGGAATTTTTGTATCATCAGAGTACATTATGCGTAAAATATCACCTCAACGAAGGGCGTTTAGGAGTTATCCCGGTGGTCTGAGCCAGCACAGCCCCTGATCCCAGGCTTGAGAGGCCTTGTATGCAAGGGCACCGGAACCATTATATTAGGGGCGACTTCATTAGTTTTACTTATCCACCCAGCGAGTTGTATGAGTGAAACACATATGCAATCATGATTGTAAATCAGACAGTGTTTATGTACTACATCAAAATCTTTTATTCCAAAATCAAATTTTCCATGATATGGGCCCTTTAATGCCAAGTGTCAGCACAGGGCCAAATGAAATTATGCCCCATCTATCCTAACAGTGAGGCCTTTCATACACAGAAAAGAAACATCATTTGAAATGAATGACACTGGTCAAATGAAATTAAGATTAAATAAGAGTCCTATAAACCCTGTCAACCCTAACTACTGCTACGAAAGAATGTATTACTGGACAAACAAGGGACGCATTTTAATGCCGTTATCATAAACACTTACACAGGCGCTTGTGTAACTGTGATACCTTTGTTGATATACTCATTTAGAATTTCATCCGGCCCCCTTCATCGCCAAGTGCTGCTTACAGTTATGTCTGTCTACACACACACACTCATCCACACATGTATCCCGCACTTCCTGTCTCTCTCCGGTTCTGCACCGCAAATAGCAAAGCAATTAAAATTGTCATGGGAAAAAAATGTCTGCTTCAGAGAGCAGGAATAAAATCTGTCAAACAGTGTCCTCGTGTTGCCATGACAACGGTGGGTGGGGGGGGGATTACACTTTTTTCTTTCTGTTCCTGATGAATGACGTCATTCAGGTTCCAGCTCAGGCGCCGGCTCGCCTGCTCCAGTGAGGAGAGAGAAGTAAACATCAATACCCACCGGCCGCTTTGAAACACCGCCATAATACTCCACGCAATGGGCAGTCTGCAGGCCTGGCTTAGTCTCCACGAGGGCCAGACACAACGCTGTCTGAAGTCAGTGTGATTTCAGAACTGCAGCAAGCCAAACACTTTTCAGCTGCACACAACATCCATAAATCCTGCCCTGTCATGACTTCATATATTCTGTTATCTGAAGAAAATCAGAAAAATCGATGAATCGAGACTAAACATCTGTATATTAAAGTGATGTGTATTAGGCTATATAACAGTGATGTGTATTAGGCTATATTACAGTGATGTGTATCAGGATATATAACAGTGATGTATATTAGGGTATATTACAGTGATGTATATTAGGATATATAACAGTGATGTGTATTAGGATATATAACAGTGATGTATATTAGGATATATAACAGTGATGTGTATTAGGATATATAACAGTGATGTGTATTAGGCTATATTACAGTGATGTGTATTAGGATATATAACAGTGATGTATATTAGGGTATATTACAGTGATGTATATTAGTGTATATTACAGTGATGTATATTAGTGTATATTACAGTGATGTATATTAGGGTATATTACAGTGATGTATATTAGGATATATAACAGTGATGTGTATTAGGCTATATTACAGTGATGTGTATTAGGCTATATTACAGTGATGCATATTAGGATATATAACAGTGATGTGTATTAGGCTATATTACAGTGATGTATATTAGGGTATATTACAGTGATGTATATTAGGGTATATTACAGTGATGTATATTAGGGTATATTAAAGTGATATATATTAGTGTATATTACAGTGATGTATATTAGTGTATATTACAGTGATGTGTATTAGGGTATATTACAGTGATGTGTATTATGGTATATTACAGTGATATATATTAGTGTATATTACAGTGATGTATATTAGGGTATATTACAGTGATGTATATTAGGGTATATTACAGTGATGTATATTAGGCTATATTACAGTGATGTATATTGGGGTATATTACAGTGATGTGTATTAGGATATATAACAGTGATGTATATTAGGCTATATTACAGTGATGTATTCAGTACACCTAGGACAGCTTCTGATTTTGCCAGAGGGAGATTAAATATTAACCTAAAGTGAGGCTCCCAATTGTAGGGATGGGTATTGACTGGTCAGTACTGAAATATTGATGAGCTCCTGGCAAACAGTGCTGCTGTCAGTGTTTACGCTAATTCGCACTATAACGTTAATGCATACAAACACGGCTGACATTTTCAAATGCTTGATGCTATTCAGTGGGATGGATAGGATATTTTCCTGTGTATACTTTCAGAAGAGTGTCAACAGAAATAATGCTATACAGTTGTAAGAAAGGAAGCTGACACACTGGTGCATCACATAAAAGTAAGTCTACTATTAAACCTCAGTGTTGTTATAAACCAGGACACTCAAACTGTTCTCTACTACTCCAAAAGCGGCTGAACTACCACATATAGCAAAGATTACTGGTTTCTGTGGAGAAATTTAGTGAGGTTGGCAGTGTTATGATATGACTTCATATTTCACATCATGGCACGTTAGCAGCTATTTTAGAAAAACAGCATTCAGTTTTCTCATGGAAACCCAGCTTAGACCCATGGGTTCGATGCTTACAGAAAAAAATTATTCTGAAATACCACTGAGGTTGTGTCACGCCCACAATGGCCTTGTTCTCTCTGGGTGGGTAGGATGTCCCCTACTTAAATAAGTCGGCAGTTAGTGTTCTCCAAGCACATTGATCTGTTCCAGTTTAGCTGTTTCAGGTTTCAAAGGAAGCATCACGAGATAGGGACACCTAGCTGTGTAGCACTGGTCATGGCTAAAACTCTTGAGAAACCTGGGAAAAACAAAATAATCACAGCAACAAAAAATATTCAACTAAGGTAAAGAAAGAAAAAGTCTGCCACATTTAGCAATAGCAATATCACTGGAATGCTGCACTGTTCCCGCAGCTAGCACCCCAATTTGGCCCACAGTGGAACTCTTTGCTGTCAATTAAGTAAAACCAGGACTGGATAATGAATGCAATGCACATAATTAATGGTGTGCAGAACGCTTATTCATGCAAAAAGAAAACCTTGGCAAAATCAATTTACCTATCCGTTTCACAGCCCTTATCAATAATTATTGATAAATCAATGAGTAATCCCAGCTTTACCCACTTGTATTTTAAACACACTCGCTTCGCTTCTCCAAATGCTAGAGCTGATTCTGCAGCCGAGGCCCTGTATCTCCAGGCTATCATCATTTAAAAACTTCTGGTCTGCCAAGCTAGCTAGCTTAGCTCTCTCCGGTCATATACTCTTTGGGCTAAAGAGCTTGAGCAGCTGTATTACTCCTCTGTCTGGAATAATTCTTGCTTTGTCGGCTTCCTGAAAGCTCCCCATTCAGCCTGGCAGCTGCAGTGAACGTGGCTCTCATTAAAATAGCCCTGGCTTTCCCCTCTGCATGGCCCCTAACAAGCGCCTCATCTTTTCCTTGCTCTGAATAGGAAGCTGATTGGTGTCATCTCCCCATGCGCTTGGCCCTGGCAAAGTCCAGCCCTTCTGATGAACCATTGATCAAAGGAGAGGAGAGGAGAGGAGAGAGAGAGAGAGAGAGAGAGAGAGAGAGAGAACAGGGGAAGCAAGAGGGGGGGGGGTGCCCACCTGGAAGAGGGACCAGTTATACATCAGAGATCAGAGCTGGTCAAGATCCCAGTCAGCAGCTCAATCAGGCCTATTGAGGCCTGTTCAAGGCTGCAGGAAGTGCACATGGGGTAAGGGGTAAATATTAAACATTCTGTGTGTGTGTGTGG
>JBBPCY010000130.1:21973433-21990241 GCA_037974405.1 Brachyalestes nurse | reverse complement strand
GTGTGTGTGTGTGTGTGTGTACACTAGGGATGCAACGATATGAGATTTTCATGGTATGATCACATGTCAGCAAATATCTCGATTTCACAGTAACACAGTATTTCAGAATTATTATTACTATTAGCAGTTACAATATCTCTGAACGCAATGCAAACAGAAGGATATTCAAATTAAAAAAGTCAAAAGTCTCCCTTTTAAAAATAAACTTAAAAAATAGGATCTGTTGTAGCTTGTTGAGGTGGAGCTTTTTTGAACCTGTCTGTATCCTGTGACTGCAACTTCTAATTATTTTCACTATGGATTCACCTGCTTACGATTTTCTGGTTTGCCGATTGCTTGGTTATGGGAATAATGAGAAATGGCATCACAAATGTTCTTAATAATGATCAAAATATCTACCAAGCAGCATGAATGGGTCTCTCTCCCATCAGTCTTAAATACTAAGTTCATTAGCTCAAAGTACCACATTCTGTTAATATTTGTATGATTTTTTTCAGTGTAGTTAGATGTTAATAAACTGGCTATTCCACTTTTATTTAACATTTTTTACATTTTTTTAAAGAACAGTCTAACAAATCATGAATCATGAATTTCACTTGAATTGTGTCTAATGTCCAGCCTATTACAGCGTGTGTGACTGAAATCATATGTATATGACTTTGCAGTCTTGCAGTGTATTCCTGTTAATTATAGTTCCAACTCCTCAGACATTCTGACCGTGTGGTCATCTCCATATTTTCCAAAATCTGAACAGCTGCTCCCCTGGCAGTCTAGTTCTGATCTCACTCGATGTTTCATCAGTGATGCACCGATCAGATGGTCTGATATATAACAGACCGGTGGGTTGGAGTGTTGCAAACTGACCCTTTCAGTATCAGACGAGACTCATCTGATCTCTATCATTCTTCCAAACTCAAGACAGCCAATTATCCACAGAGTCAATCACGTCCTGACGGTTTATAGCAGCTCAGTAGTCTGACGGCTAGAAATCAAAGCTCTCTGGAGGCCTTACCTTCTGATTAGCTAATCCTAACGCCCTGGCAACTTGTCGCTATGGAAATGCCATGCTTAAAGGCGAATAGCATTGGGTGGCCTTGAGAGAAGGCAATGATGGGTTATGGTCCAATAATGGCCTTTTCAGTGTTATTTCTGTCTGGAGAACTGAACTCGAAGCAGAAGAGAGACAGGTTTAAAAAAAAAGGCGCAGATTTGTACAAGCTCAGGAGGAGATTTAAAATTTCTTTTCACATCAGTTGATTCAGAGTAAAGCCTGACTGACTATCACCACATTAATATCACCTTAATATTCGTCAATATTGAGGTGCAGCAGGTTTTGGGTTTTGCAGAAATCCCCCTAATATAAAGACAATATTTAGATTCTTGCTTCATATTGTAACAAACAGGCATGTTTGTGAAGGAGTAAACCCTTTTGCTTTACACACACTGCATATTTCTGAGCTGGTTAATCTGAACACCACCATGGTTACACAACAACAACACGGAAACAGAATCCAGGCCGACCTACAGCAGGTGTACAAGGGGTTATAACACACAACATCATTCAATGGAGGTTCTACTGAAGAGCAACAAAAAAAACTAATTCATTAGGAACTCTGGGAAGCTCCCAGCACCAAACAATTTATTTAGAATTTGTGAGTTATTGCTTTTAATGTGAGTTTAGGAAATGTAACAAATAAGTACTGACCATCTTGCACTTGCTGCCATATCAGCCAGTATAATGCACATGTGATTTTAATTTATACCATATTACAAACACTGTGTGATTTTTACTGTTTTATTGTTTTTATTGTAATTTTTCTGGAATATTAAGTGCTAAAGTGTCAGTGCTGATATGTTTATATCAGTAAATTTCAGATTTCCACAGATGGGTCATCACTAACAGCCTAAACTGTTCTCTGTTCTTCTGTTCTCCCTCCACATCTACTTATAAATGTAAATATGAAGCTATGTCCACTTTGGAAACCTCATCCATAGTTCCTCAGGAGCACACGTGCTGTGAGTGTCGGAGTGTGTGTGACTGAGCCCATTATTTCCACCAGTCCGTGTCCCAGCTCGATTCTCTTCAACTCCCACACCTCAACTATGCAGCATTCATCATGCAAGACTGGTTCAGCGCGACAGCGCGCTTCACCAGGGAGACATGAGAAAAAAACACCAAACAACTTCAGGTCATGAAACATTGATGCCCGCTCTCTGGCTCCGAGCCATATGAAAAACCATTTATCACAACTTCCCCACGCTCACGTCGCTCATTTGAAAACACACAAACCACTGCCACTGCTCAGGTAGTCAGTAATAAGTGCTGGACATTCACTCAGCGGCAGACGAACAGATTTCACCCATAAACATCTGAGCTTCTAATGTGTCATAATGCTCTATTTGTGGACAAACAAGAAAAAAGTCCCCTGTTAAGTCCTGATCTGTCATAAACCAGCTGTTTTCATTTTCTAATCAATTACCATAATAATCTGCTGTCATTTTTCATTTCTTCCTTTTTAAATATTTTTCTGTGCACTTTTATTATATGACATTTTATTCTCAGTTTTCAGATTCTTGGGAGTATGCTGTACACTGGCACTGTGTATGTGATTAAAGTAGTTTTAGTAAATAATATGTAATTTATTTTACTTCATTTTTTGACTTGAAATCACTGTTTTAAGAACCTGTCAGAGTCATCTACAGTCAAATCACAGTTTAGTACAGAGCCAGTGTGTGCATATCTGTGATCGAGTCACCTTGGGCAGCACAAAACTGCATCCCAGAATATGATTGCCCCCTTGTGCCCCAAATACCACTGGACTCTCATTCTGCCAATGTCCAGTACCATTGGATCAGAGCACTGTCAATATCTGTTGGATTTGCCAGGCAAAATAATAGTACCACATTTTTCAACAACATTTTATGTTGCAAACTCTGGTCTCCTTTAAAGTTGGAGAATCCAAAATAGAGGTTCAAATTCAAATTCAAAATTTCAAGTTGAGTCCGAAGTCTCAAACTGAATTCCAAGTCAGTGCAGGCAAGTCTCAAGTCAAGTCCAAAAAAAGGGAGCGATTCTCCAGTCGAGTCCAGAGAAAGGGGGCAAATCTCAAGTCGATTCCTGAGTCAATACAGGCCAGTTTCTTGTTGCCTTAGACTTTACGTCCTAAAGAAAGCTGAAGTTAATATAGTAATTACGTTATTTTTGGGAGTATATTTCCAGCACACTATCCTCCCACTCCACCATTAATCAGCCCCAACAGAATTTCTCTCCACAGCTGACTAGCAGGTGAATTTGCTAGCATATCCCAGTGCAGCCCACCACAGCAAGCAATACACGTCAAGGGTCATTTTGGTGATTTTTAATGCACTGAAATAATTCATTATGGCAAATACAGTTTTTAAAAGATGCATGACAATGACACTGACACACAAACGAAAAATAACCACTGGTTTCAATTAAATTCAAACAAGAGAAAATGAAACCACCGAGCTGAGCCCAAACATTGGAGCCTTTTAGTTCAAAAATTAGAAGATGGCAAGTTGTCAGGGGCTTTTTGATACTCACTGGTTTCCACAACATTTCAGGATTATCTCACTCCCTCATGATAAAATCAGCAAAACATAACCACAGTTACTGACAAAGCAGCTAGGAGTCTAGGGGACTGTGTCTGTAGACACTCCACTAACTTTGGGTCTTGAGTCTTTTCAAGGCAAAAGTTCAACTCAAAGTTCAATCCACTGGTGTTCAAGACAAAGTTGAATTGTAAGTCAAGTCAAGTAAAATCTCTGGAGGCCACACCTCTGCACTTTGTTCTCTTGAGGTAGACAGCAGAAATCAAGCACGTCTCAACTGGGTGCTTTGTTTGGGTTTTTCAGCTCCACCTGACCCCAGAGAGAGATTTAGGTTCAATTTCAAAAATGCTCAGCCTAAATTCATAGATCACTCCATCAACTCCAAGATCAACTTAATATATACAATGTTTTATTTATAGTCAATAAACATTACATTCTTTTTAAAATAACCTGAAATAACACGATTCAGGCTGGAGATTTGCTTAATCAGTGAGCTCTTGGAGGGTAGAGTCAATAACTGCTGACGAGGAGCCCAAGCACATAAGCATAATTTTCAACAAGTGCAGAGAGATTATTAGAGAGGCTTTTATTGATCAGAGTCGATTTCTCATGTACAGTGTCTTAAGGAGTGGACTGCTGTGCATTGACTGCACTGGCCTGCGTGTAATACATTTGAATTAAATTACGATTCTTAAAGGGCTCTTGAAAGGCTTGTGGTGTTGTGGATGCAAAGAAAACCCCCTTCCTCAACTCAGAGACTGGTTTCTTATTATTCTATCTGAGAAATCACACCAGTCACACAATAACAACACTTAAGAAATTTAGGAAGCTGTGGGCTTAGGCTTGTCACAATTATGACATAATTGCTTGATCACAGCTATTTAAGTGGATCAGGATTATTTAAGGAGACCACAGTTATTTCCAGGGGAGATTAGACTTCACTAGTAAACCAGAAAAAACAGAATGTGAACTGGGAATGTTTGGTTGAGCCAAACGATATACAGTAGACAAAGTAGTAGTAAATGCAATTATTAAGGCTTGGATTATTGTGGAAAAATGGTGCATTAACATTTATTTGTTAGTTATGTAGATGAATGAGTTGAGCAGTAAAGCAAATCAGTAGAAGCACTGCTTTACTATAAAAGTGTATAATAGTGCAGTTATTTAACGTCTGTACAATCTAAGTAAAGACAGAAGGATAGCAGGTAGGCAATTATGCAGCTTTTGGTTTGTAAAACGAACAAAAAAGACAATTAGATTTGTAATTGCATTGATTTAAATTACAATTAATTGTCGGTTAAAATTCCTTGATAGTGACAGGCCTGTGAGACCTATAACAATTCAAAAACACAACTGTAAGCTCGCAGGTTTAAACTCCTTCATTGTACAGCAGCCGAAACAAAGAATATCAGAGGAACAGATGTTTTTTCCACTTTTAGGTTAGAGCTACAGAACCCTTCAGGGCCAGGAAGGAACTCTTCTTTGATTTTTTCTTGCCATCTTTTCCGGAACATCTAAAAAAAAGGTTTCATGTAAGCTAAAAACGGTTCTACCTGAGACTTTTTCCATCAGAAGCGTACCCTAGCTTAGAAATTATTGAACATTTTCCATTCAGACATTTCAGCCTGGTCACACACAGTTAGCAATATGAGCACAGAACTTTCCAGTGGTATTTCCCAGGTGAAACTTAAGACGTGACAACTTGTATTTCACAGGAGATTCCTCGTTCCTTAGAGATGCAGGCAGCATAGCGGCCTAGTTGCCTTCTAGTTGATTAGTGTCATCACCCGTGTCCCATCAGGGCTTCTGTCACGAACCAAGAGGGCGTAGCATCCTGCTCCCACAGTGTCAAATTTAGATGCCCAAAGGATAGGGAGATCCCTGAGGAGCTGGAGGGTAATCATATACTCGCCTCATCTAACGTACCTCCATCCTTCCCTCTCTCTGTCTCTCTTTCATTAGGTTAGAGGACAGGCTGTGTGGTTTAGGGGTTGACTGTCCCTCACTTTGGCTCCTGCTCTCAGTGATTGAGCTCTATGGCCTAAATGTCTTCATCATCTCCTGATGGGTTTCCCGCAGGGAGCTGGGGACAGATGGTGGACGATGCGAGGCGTTGGCTTTCCCAGTGTGATTGCCCTCTCTCTCTTGCTCTTTCGCTTTCATACTCTCTTCATTGCCCATAACCTCCAGATGCTGCTGTCTCGTGCGTCATTTCCCTTCTACTTTACTTTCCTTCTCCTGCTGTTCCTCACGTTTCTCCACTATTTTGTTTTCATTTCCTTTTCTCTCATTTGTCAAAATCTTCTTCTAATCTGCTTTGAATGCTCATTGGTGCTTTTCAAAATGCATATCCAAATGTTCCCTGTAAATTAGGACTGGGTATTGAGAACTGGTATCGGTTTCTGACTGGTCAATACCGAAATCGATAAGCTCCAGGCCAAATGGTGCTGCTATTGGTATTCATGCAGAGTTAATGCATTCTAACATAGCCTGCACTTTCAAATGGTTTATGGAAGATTGGATAACTGGGAAGGATGGGAGAGAGAACACCATCACCACACATTGGTACACCAGACATTGGTAGCGATCACTTTTCTCTCATGATAGTATATATAGGAAACAATTTAGGTTGCTATTTTAACAAAAATAGTGATAATAAAATAACATCTAATAAAATCTTTTCATGTGATGTCTATATTTATTGCACCAAATTATGAGAGCAGAATCAATGAGTATCAATAAGTATCCATATCAAAAAGTATATTTCACTTTATATTCCATTGCTAACTTAGTGCTCCAGGTTGGTTTCCATCATCCTGCACGAATGTTTCTTCCACCGCAAATGATGCAGTGCAACGTCGCATGGAAAATAAGGTTCCATTTAAGTTACGGTTCCATTTAAGATGCCCTTGTTATCTGAGTCCATCTCTTAAAAACTCTCCAGATGGGTTTTGAAATAGACTAATAAAAAGCTATGGCAGAGGAGAATTCTCTGCAACCTCCGTTTTTTCCTTATGCAGAATATGGACCTCTTTCTCAACCCTTTTCATCAGTCCAAGCTCCTCTTCTAATTCTCTCCCCCATCTATCATACCCTCCCCCTTTCTTCTCCCTATCTCGATCCCTCTCTTGGGGATTTGGTGTGTGTGTAGGAACAGAATGAGCATCCTCTTGGAGGGGTGGGGGATGCCAAATCGAGTAAAGTCAGCAGATTTCTTGTAAAGATATGTCGCTTGTCTGGATAATAATACGGATTAAAATTCTGCCAGGCACACACTTATACATGTGTGAACACACACACACACACATTGACACACACCTCCTTTTCCAAACACTATGACCAACCTGACAGCAAGTTTTCTCTATAATCAGCAAACAGCAACAGACCCTTAACTGCAAATTACGCCACAGAATACACTTTGTAACACCTCTGATACAGAGACAGTATAATGATCCAGCATTGCTGATTACAATACACACGCTTTGCGGTTTGGAATGGTAGCGCTGTATCTGAGACACCCTGCCAAACACAGAGTGAGCTCTTGTGTGGAGCTGGCAGTGGCCCCAGTGAGAGAAGATGAGCTTTTGCTGATCAGACAAAACACAAGCAGTTTGTGTCGCACACAGTCTTGTAACATGCTGGACTACAAGGACACCTCCTAACCACGGATACACAATTACATAATCGTGCAAATGTGTGCTTGTAGAGGTTTGGGTGTGTGTGTGTGTGTGTGTGTGTGTGCGTGTGTGTTTCGCACTGGTTAGTTCATGCTGCCACCTGCAGATAAAAACATGTTCACCTTGGCAGACATAGCCGCAGGGTAACCTTGGCAGTCTTGGCAGTTGTTGGTGAGAACTGGCCATGTCATCTGAGCATATTGACTTAGACAGAGAAGCATGCCAGGCTCGGGCCCAGGCATTCACTATGATGAAAATATAAGCAACTTCTTGCCACTGACCACAACAATATGTGGCCATGTCTATGATGAACCCGTGAATAAAGCAAAATAAGTGAATTATCCTGTGTTTATAGTCAGCAGAACGATATCTGCTTCTAAAGATAACTTCTCATTCTAAAGATACAGCTTCTCATCATCCACAAGATTTGGCCGTGCTGCAGGTTATAATGATTGGCTAGTCTTTTCGCTGTTGACTGTGAGTTAGAGTGACCAGGTACCTATAGTATCCTAAAACTAAAATCTCATTTACATAATTTCCATCCTAGCCCACTCAAACAGTAATGTTCAGTAATCTCAAACAGACTTACCGGTGTGACTGTTTAACACAATGTCATGCATCAACCATATGAACGTACCAAATGTATTTGTTTTCGCTCTACTATTAGGCCCAATTAAGTCACCACCACTGTGACTTGGTACATATTAGTTTTGGACTAACATTTTTAAGATAACACATTTTGTGTGACAAAATATCACACGTACTTATCTGGGAAAAAAGTCTTTAATAATACATTTTTGCCATACTCTACAATCTGTTAAAAATTTTTCTGACATCTTAATCATTTTAATTAAGCACAAAAACTAGCACAAGCTAGCAGAAGCTAACCGTCTCCATAGCAACAGTGGAAGCTCATTTTAAGAGTTGGAGAGGTTTATTGAAGGAGAGATGTCACTGTGTGCAAACACACTAATCCAGTGGAAATCTAACCCATCATGAGGAAACAACGTAAGCTGGTTTATGCACCCAGGCTCAGGTAACGGCCCAGAAGGCCCACAAAGCTGTGAGAAGTGGCAGGGAAAGTTAGCATCAAGTGCGAGTGGCTGAGCAGAGGGGTTCGCTGCTTACACAACCTGTACAGGAATGTTCAGTGAGGCATCGCGCATAAAACACAGCCAAGACCCAAACAGGCACTGGCGTGGCTTTGTGTTGAGATGTGGCAAGCCAAAAATGGTTTCTGTTTAATGTTTTTAGGCTTTCTCACTGTATAGTTACATCTCACATCTGACACATACATAAGACCTAACTCCATGCTGTGCCAAGAACGTATACACGATATTGACAAAAGTATTGGGACACACCTGTTTTTCAATTTTAATGCTTCAGCATACCAAAACATTCTGGATAACACCATGCCTCCAACTTTGTGGACACAGTTTGTGGAAGAACCTTTTCTATTCCAGCATGACTGTGTCCCAGTGCACAAAGCAGCTCCATAAAGACATGGCTGGATGAGTTCAGTGTAGAAGAACTTGGCCCAAACAGAGTCCTGACCTCAACCCCATCCAGCACCTTTGGGATGAACTGGAACAAAGATTGCAGGTCAGGCCTTCTCATCCAACATCAGTGTCTCAGTGTAAATGCTCTACAGAATGAATGGGCTCAAATTCCAACAGAAACTTCCGAAATCCTTTCAAGAAGAGTGGAAGCTATTACAGCTGCAAAAGGGGGACGCACTCCATATTAAAGTCTATGTATTTGAATGCTATGTCATTATTGTGCCTTGCTGACATAATGGTTAGGCGACACAATACTTTTATCCATATAGTGTATCTTAATAATACATAATTATAGTTACTTTATATTGGTGCGCTGACTAGGAGTCCCCTATAGCGTCACACGGGGTCTTAGTGACTGTCTGAAAGGTGTTTGGACAGGGTTTTATGTTATATATAAGATGTGCGCCAAATACAAAGTGGCTTGCATACATTCTCACATTTTTAAAAGTGTAAAGTGGCCCCTTATAATCATGCTATAGTAATTTCTCAGAATGTAACCCATTCACCAAGTGAAGCAGTGGACAGCCAGTGATGCAGCGCCCAGGGAGCAGTGTGTGGGGATGGTAACAGTCCTGGGATACAAACCCACGACCTTCTGATGGCAGGGGCAACTCCCTAACCACCAAGCCACCAGCTGCCCAAAAGCATCAAGACTCTATACCAATTTTTTTTCTGGAACAAAACATCCAAACCAAGAACCATTCAGGAATCTGTGTTTTTGAAGCTGGCTTTAAAATACTGCAATATTGATGTTAACTCCTGGCTTTTGCTGAAAACCATCCACTTGGAATTTGACTGCCTCAGTGCAATGTGGAGAGAAAACAAGACCACCAACATCACAGCCAGCCTCACCTTTCCGGATGAGGTCCTCGATGTCCTGGTCAAAGCCGAGGCGGTGGCACTTGCTCCACAGCCCCATGTTGGTGGAGTTGTACTGCCGGCTGCACTCGTCCGCCGCGCTCATGGCGAACAGTTGGCGCCGGTTGCGCGCCAGCAGCAGCTTCTCCTCCCAGCGGTCCAGGCGCGCACGGCCGGCGGCGGAGGCGCGCAGGGGCAGGCTGTTGTTGGGGATGTAGATGAAGCCCGGGTCCTTGCGGCGGCTCGCGAAGCTGCGGCAGCGCTCGCGGTAGCGCCGCGCGTCCGTCTCGTACCAGTGGTCGGAACACACGGCCACGGCCAGCATGCCCAGCGCGCACAGGGACAGGGACAGGCCGGCGTACAGCAGCAGCTTCCCGGCAGCCATCCTCCTCTTCCTCCTCCTCCTCCTCTTCCTCCACACACACACACACGCACACGGGGCTCCTCGGGCGTGCACGCGCGTCCGCGCGCTCAGCTTACATCACCTCGCGAGAGCATCGCCCGGGGGGTTCGGGGAGGGGGTAAATGGACGCCGGCGGGGGGTTGGGGGTGGAGATTTGGGGGCAGGGGGGGAGAAAGGGAGGGAGGGGTAGAAAAAGATGCCTATAGTATCCCGGCTGGATCCGGAGCCCGTGGTCCGTAGCTCGCGTGAATGAAATGACACGTCTTCGTATAAGACCTCTGGAAAGAAGAAGGTGGGGGGTGGGGGACAAACACACAAACAGATGCACATTACGATCCCCTATAAGAGAATGCTCAAAAGTCTGTTACACATAAGAATAAATGAATAAACATGATGCTACAATTCGTATCTGTGCGTAAATTATGCTACCTCCTCTCCAAAATAGAGAAAAGCACAATGGCGCTGTGGTGCTAACGTTCAGAGCAAATACAAAACAAAAACGGGCTTCAGAAGAGACTACGATATCGGAATGATGGTATGGTATAAGCAACCACCCCACCCCTCCGTCCCGTCAGACTGTCGTATTTACATCCCACACACCGGAGCTTTATAATACAGGTGCACCGGCTGAAATACGAGAACCAGATCTGAGGCTTTATCTGGATCTGATCATGCAATTTAATGATAGAAACGGAAGCTGTAGTCGAAAATTCAGTACATTTGTTTTTAAGAAAGCACTGAAGGTCTGGAGGTAAAGGAATGTATGGGATTTGATGCGCCCCCCTCCCTTAGAGCCCCCCATGCCAGGCGTTTGAGACGCACAGGAGATCCAGCGGTTTTCTGAGACTCACCGTGCTGAAACAGAGCTGCTCCCGGCTCTAATAGCCCTCTCTCAGGCCGTGCTCCTGCTGCTCCCCCGGTCCAGACAGAGAGATGCTACTGCTGCTGCGCTGCATAGTGTAGAGGTGGAGCGAAACCTAACCCAGCTGAATTACAGCCCCAGCCTCAGAGCAGAGACGTGCAAACCAGGGAGGAGATCCAGAAACAGCAGCCTGCACTCAGACTGTGGATGCTGCTGCAGAGCCCGTGGTCAGGCACAAATATGGCCTCAGCAGTTCTCTCTTCATGTTTCAGGCTCCAGAACATACAGCGGTGATGTCATGCTGTCAATGGCAGAAGATCATTGTTTATTAAAGCACCTTCTTAAAGGGCCAGTGCAGGCTCTTTCTCCTGTGGAGGAAGGGGGGAGAACGGTATACACGTTTTCAGCGATATATTTCCCGATTATTTTACCGACTTTTTTATTATTTTACTTATTTGTTTATTTTCAATATTTTTTGCATTAAAATATCTAATTTTGTCTCCCATACAAGTGATGAAGCTTAATATAATCTCAACCTATTTACTGAGTGGTTTTGGTGTACTCATTTTCTGTAACCACTTAATCGTGGGTACCCGGAGCCTATGCCAGGGCCTCAATTCCCCAATTCACCTGCCGCACATGTCTCTGGACTGTGGGAGAAACCAGAGACCCCGGAGGAAACCCACGTCACCACGAGAAGAACATGAAAACTCTGCACATACCAGGCCAGGACCTGGAATTAAACACCCCAACCTTGGAAGTGTGAGGCAACAGAGCTACCCACTGCACCACCGTGGTGTAATTCATTCAGCATTATAATCTGGATCATTGCACAATGGAACAATATGGTTGAGGATAAAAATGTCGCAAGTTGTGGCATGCAAATACTATTTGTCTCATCAGCACAACTGCTGTCTTTAAATGGCACAGTTTGTTTTTTTGGCTAAAAAACAAAGTTAGACTCATGGGGTAAGAAGTCACCCCAGACAAGAAGCAAAAATTGTCTAAAAAATATTAAAACATTTTTTTCAGAAAGTCACAAAGGTACTGATGGAGACTATTGTTAGCATAAACAATAATAAAAATCAAAGTCAAAGTAAACTCAGCCATATATCTAATTATGTGTGCTTTATATGTGCAAATGATCAAATAATCACATATTTAATTAACAAAACTTGTCCAGTTTGCTGTCATTGTTCTTGTCATAGCCATAAAATAAACTAGTAAAGTGAAGTCAAAAATAAATTCATTATCTGAGCTGTTATTTTAACCAGACTCACGGGGGGTGCTGGAGCCTATCCCAGAGTTCATAGGGCCAAAGGCAGGGAAACACCCTGGACAGGTCAGCAGTCCATCACTGGGTAGACAAAGACCACTCTGGCGTGTGGGAAATACACAAACCCCTCACAGAAAGGCTGCAGAAAGTTTACAAGGAATTGAATCCAGGGTCCTCTTGCTGCGAGGCAATAGCACTGCCCACTTATTGATCAATAATAGACCAGCAGAGTAGAAATGATTAGACAGATAAATTATATATTTTGTAAAACTGAGACCAAAACGATTTAAGATTCACCGGAGCGCTTCCTCACCCCGGTAGGATAAACTGGGCATTGCTATTGGGGAGGTAGTTTGGCTTATATCACAAGATATATCAAAACAAGAGATCGCAAAGTAAGAAATCCTCCTTTTGCAAAACAGAGACACAGTCTACTAAACCAGAAACAACACAAAATAAATAAGATGCACCTGGGTGTCTAGTTTTGATCACCGACTGTGGTTTTCACAAAAGACAGTAAATAATCTCTGGGTGGGTACATTTTGATAAACAGGCAGAGAATTGAGAGTCGTACACTGAAATAAAATGGTTCATGATTAAAATATGTCAAGTTGTTGGAAACACAGGATCTGTCACATCAACACAGGAGCTGTCTTTAGGTCTGCTCTTTGTTCGGAAAGAATTGTGATGATGCAACATAGTTTGTTTATGTGCAACTTCCTGACACAGTTTAATCATACAAATTCAAAGCACCTTTTTTTCAGAGGAGCTTCATGCTTGTATAGCTTTGTTCACGCAGCTGCTGTCTGTATTGAAACATATGGTAAACGTGTGGCGAAGTGATAGGACTAAACCAGTCCCTTTCTCCTGTACTGGTCCATTATACTGAAGTCTTGTACTGCCCACAGTCTGCAGTGAGAAGTGAGCTGATGAATAATTGATGAAACCAGCAGCTGTCTGTCAGACACTGGGCCGCTTGAAATGGTGAGTCACTGAAGCTTTAAGGTGTTCCAGGTTCAGGTATTATGGAACAAGAAGTCCTGAGGGGTAACGGGGGTCAGTGTGTCGCACATGAATAAAATATGTTACATCAACACAATTACTGTTTTTTTTCGATTTACTTCTTCAGGCAACAGCTCTGTTGATTTAACAGAGACATTTCATGCAAACTCAAACATTACAGCATAATGCATTAGGTGGTAATAGACAAGGTGAGCTCTTATGGGACAGTATACTGCTAGTTATGGGACAGTATGAGTATGTTAGGTACTATAAGGGCAGAGTTTTAATGGGCCCATATTATGGAAATCTGCATTTTCCTTGCTGTGTTGAAGTAAAGGTATTCAATGTAATATATAAACACTGTTAAAGTTTTAAAATGCTTTTCTTCCAAATTTTTTCACACTCCATGTATATGTATACATGACAATTAAGCCGTAAAAACAGCTCATTTTGAATTAATTGTTTCCCAGCTCATTTGCATGTATCCACCAATTCTGATGACAGTTGAATTCATGCTAAAGTTATACAGAATATTTCACACCTAGGCTGTTTTTTGAGCAAAGCACAATGCAGGGCAGTAAATCAGGATAACATTTAAATTTACAGCCAATTCACACTTACAGAACTGTCATAAGTAGACTCCGGGGGAAAACGGAACCGTCCCTTTAAGTGTTACAGCACAGTGTGTCAGGCATTATGGGACAGTGTGTTGCATATTATGGGACAGTGAAAGTATTGTGGTGACACCAAACGAGGTATTTTGAGACAATGTGTCAGGTATAATGGAAATGTGTGTTTGGTATTATAGGACAGTGTATTGGTTATTATGAGGCAGTAAGTATTATGATGTCGGTACATTAGGTTTTATGAGGACAGCAGTTAGGTATTATGGGACAGCATGCTGAGTACTATGGGACATTATGTTAGGTATTGTAGAAAAGGTATCACAGGACAGTGTGTTAGAAATCATGAAAACATTATGTGTTTGGTGTGTTTGATACCATGAGGACAGGTCTAATGGGGACAATAGGTTTAGTGTCATGGGAAAGTATTTTAGAACAGCCTGTAAGGAATTGTGAGACAGTAAATTAGTCATTATGATCAGTACAATAATGATTGTTGACATGTTTTTGTAGGATAAACACATATCTGACTACTTTCTTTTGCTTATTTAAAATAATGTAAAAACCACTGGTTGAATTTTCCAAATATTTCCCTATGCCTGAGACACCAGAGGTCTGAAAACAAAGCTGACGAAAAAAGTTCTTCAGAGCTATGCCACTGAAGATCTGCTGTTAGTTCCATCAAGTATCTCAAATGGATCATTTCATTTTTACCATTCAGAAGTGTGAGGAACCGTCCGCATAAGGTAATGTTCTACACCAGTAACAGGGTTCTCCAGGAACGTCCAAATCGAAACCCATTTACGTTTAAGACATTTAAGTGCATAACCGTTGAATTTTAGTGTTTTAATTCACTTCTTTAATTCATTTCTGGTAAGGGTGTTCGCCCTGTGATCAGGAAGTCCTGGGTTCGATTCCCAAGATTGCTAGTGGCACCTCTGAGGTTCCCTTGAGTAAAACACTGCCCCCCTGCTTCACTTGGTGAATGGGTGAAATGCAGAGGAAGAATTTCATGCTGTTCACACTTTGTGCTGTGGCGTGTTCATGTATGACAGAATGGTCACTTTCACTTGATTATCTCGCTGAGTTCTGTCTGTCAGTAGGGTTTAATGAAAAAAGGATATTCTGTAATTTGTTGTGATGTGTGTGTCACTTCATGACAACCAAGCAACAGCTGTGAGATGGCATGTGGTTTCACAGCGTACTTGTTTTCAGTTGTTTAACTTCACATCTTTCAGTTTAACTTCACATCGAATTTCAGATGCTGCAAATCAGTCATAACTCCAGATGGTCAGTGTTTTCAGTTTTCAGTTCCTTATGCAGTTCTAACTGCCTTTAGTAATTAAATTGTGACTGAATGGGTGCCACTATGCTTTCAGTCTGACGGTATTGTTTATCAATAAACAAATAGCACAGACAACATAGACAACATAGCAAATAATATATGACTCTGTGAACTCTGTGGTCTGTTTACTCACGTCCTATAGAACCAGACATATGTGCTTTTTATCTTTCATTTTTGGAGAATTGCCCTACTAAAAACTATGATGTATTTTGTATTGTTGCTTGTTTTATTTGTTACTTTATGTCCCTAGTCACTTCTAATGCGTGTGCGGGTTTATATACCAAGTTAATCCCTCAAAAGGAGCAGCCTGGTCTGAGACTGATTCATTATTTTCACCCTAGAATTGAACACCCTGGTTTTGTTACTGTGTCTTTAACACTGATTCATGTAAATGACCTCTACGCTGATTGGCTATGTGCTGTACCTTATTCAAATAACAGTCTGAACTAGAACATCCTTTATAATGTCAGTAAGGATCATCTTTATCACTGTAGTGACCTATTTTGAAACTTTATCAGTGTATGTGACCTTTTTGTATATATAAATGTGTTGTCCGTTATGGGTCCTAATAATAATTAAGTCGTACATATACTGTAATGGTTTAGTTCAAGGTTTCCTAGACCTAGATTATTCCAGATTAAGTTAGTTTAACATTCTAGACTGGGCTTTTTCCATACCCATGAAAGCAATACAATGTATGGTGCTGTGCATTTGCCCTTTAGCTCTCTCACAGAGAAGAGAACAAATTGATCGCACTTGACATTAAAACAGTATTTATTCAGTGCCTCAGACGTGGCACAGCAGCAGGAATAATAGAATATCTTTGTTTCAGGGAGATTGGAAAGGAGCGGTATATTTAATGTTGCAGCCAAAAAAAGCAGCATTCACATAATCTCTGCCTTGAGGGAGCAAATAAAAGTGGGTTTAATAGTCCACCCCACTTCTGTACAGCTTGTATTTCGCCACTTTAAACTGAATTTTGTCCACGCAACAGCGACTTTCACTGGGACAGCCTGAATGGCAGCTTGACAACTGGATTGTAATTATATAGGCTGGAACTTATTTGCAGCACTTTGGGATGCCAGACAATGTAATCTGAAAATGCAGCAGATAGACTAGAGCAATTTGTCTTGCGTTATGTGAGGATGTGTTATCTTGGATGTTTTTTTTTTATTTTGGTTCCCAGAATTGTGTTAATAGATACATCCTCTGTGAGAGAAGAAGAATCGTGACTCTCATACTAATGTGGAGGGACGTCTATCAAATTATTTATTTATTTATTATTTATTTTAAGCTGATCTTGATTTCATGAGCTGATCTCCATCTAGTGGTCGAACAACGGCATGACAGGACAGTGATTGGTCAGTGTTTCAGGTCATGGCAGTTTATGTGTTTTTATTTATTCCCACAACTAGAGCTGTTCACCCAGTCTTTCTGCACTGCTGGATTTATATACCCACAGAATCACAGCCTGGTCTCTTATTTATAGAGCAGAACAGATAGATAGATAGATAGATAGATAGATAGATAGATAGACAGACAGAGAGATAGAGAGATAGACAGACAGACAGACAGACAGACAGACAGACAGACAGACAGACAGACAGACAGACAGATAGATAGATAGATA
>JBBPCY010000130.1:21930903-21966622 GCA_037974405.1 Brachyalestes nurse | reverse complement strand
TGTATATGTGTATGTATGTATGTGTGTGTGTGTGTGTGTATATATGTTACTTTAACATAGAACTGCCCCTGCCTTTGCAGCTGTAACATCTTCCACTCTTCTTGGAAGGCTTCTTGTACGCGATGGCCTGGCTCACAATCTCCGTTCCATTTCATTCCAAAGGTGTTGGATGAGGTTGAGGTCAGGGTTCTGTGCGGGCTAATCACGTTGTTCCACACTAAACTCATCCAGCCACGTCTTTATGGAGCTGCTTTGTGCACAGGGGTACAGTCATGCTGGAATAGAAAAGGTTCTTTCCCAAACTGTGTCCACAATGTTGGATGCATGATGTCCCGGTGGGCCTTGTTATGCTGAAGCATTGTGATCGCCCTTCACTGGAAGTAACAGGTCTAGCACAAACTCTAAAAAACAAGTGTCTCCCAAAACTTTTGTCCATGTTTGAACCAACTATGTATATGGTCATTTCAGCCAAATAAACACATTACACAGTGAAATGAAATAATGTTCCTCCAAGATCATGGTGCAACACGAACGAAATCAGGAACAACACAAGTACAGACAGGACAAAAATACACAGAGTGCAGAGAGACATTTAGTGCAGTTGATGATTGAATGAGTACAATATGATGACTGATATTGTATATCAGTGCCATTGTTAGAAGTACAAAACTACAGAATAGTGGTAGAACAGCAATAAAAAACAATTGTGCAAATAATAGAAGCAGCAGGACAAAGACATGCAGTATATAATATAGTATTTACTGTGGTAGTTGTGCAAGTTGTTTATTCACATCATAAATGGCCTCCTGTTGACAGTTTGTTGTCTCAAATTCTTTATGGATGTATTTTTTCAGATCTAATGTTTAAAGCCTCTTTTACTTCTGCAGTCATGGCTAATTTGTCCAGTTACGCGGTGCGCATGGCGCGGCTCAGTGCACGCATCTTTGGAGATGTAGTGCGGCCCACGGATTCCAAGTCCATGAAGGTGGTGCAGTTGTTTAAAGAGCCCCCTTTGGCCCGGAGGAAAGAAGTGTACGACTGGTACCCCCAGCACAAGATCTACTATTCTATGACCCAGAGGCTCCGATACCTGGGGCTGTTCAGGTAAGCTGGGTTCCAGTGAGAGACAGGCTGTGACGGTGTAAGTGAGGGACAGGTCTAATAGATGTTTTTAATGTTGTTGTAGAGATGAGCACCAGGACTTCAAGGAGGAAATGCGGCGTCTCAGGAATCTGCGTGGAAAAGGAAAGCCCAAGAAGGGAGAAGGAAAGAGAGCCATGAAGAAGAAGTAGTGATGCTGCTCTACATAAGGGCAGGCTTGTGGGAACTCATTTCAGGCGTACTGAAAATAAATTCCTTTTTGTGCACATGGGTCACGGGACGTTAGATTTGAACAGAGTGACTGCGACCGTGCTGTCTATGGAAATGTGCAGCATTTGGTGGAGGAAATGTAAATTATTATTGCAGGTGTTTATAAAAAGTCATTTCCCTGTGGATTAAACATTCACTTTTATACATGACTGTCTTTCGGAGTTTGTTTGAAATAGGAAGCAGTTTCTCAAAAATTCAATTCTTAACAGGAGGCACTAACATCAGTCCTGGGGTTGTGATAAAACGAAAAGATCCTGAGCTCTGTACTTTACATCCCAAAGGCCTCTGAATTTTTGTTGCCATCCTGTAGTCGCCGTAATGCACATCAGGAACTCGGTCTGAACAAAGCCTAATGTCAGGAACAGTTCTTCACTATGGGGGGAAAATGCTATCGAACCCTCTAGTAAACAAAAAAGTTTCTAATTTGATATATTTTGCCCGTATGCGTATTGCCACATTGAACTGACATCATAAGACAGACAACCTTGCTTAAGTACCTCAGGCAAACCAGCGAGTTTGGTCAAGTGCAGTATTTCAGTTTCCTAAGTAGTCGTAGCTTACAGTTTGAGGACCTGGTGTTTGTTGATGTAGAGCAGAAGCATTAACTTCATGCAGTGTCATTTCAGTGCTCAAGAGTGTTAGCTTGCTTGTAGCAAGTATGTAGCTTTTCATATTTTGAGTGATTTAATGGCATTTAGAGGAAAATGTACACAAAACAAAGTGCTATATCTGGAACAGGTTTGTTTGCTGCCGAACTCAATGGCAGCAACTTTTTCAAAACTGTATTTTTTTCCCCACTGAGAGTCTTAGACCCTGAGTTCCTAATGTGAGCATGATTCTGGAAGTTTCTCTACAATTAACCATTTCATATCAAAACACCCCCAATGTCTTTGTTTACAGCTCAAACATTGAATTATAAAGACATTTGGAAAATAAGTGCAATTAATTTCACGTCATTGACTACATTACAATAAGCCTGTATGTTTTCCAGTATTCATGGGAAAAAAGATGAGATTGTGTGACAGAAAAGGCAGAGAGAGTTAGACTCATGATTTTATTCTCCTTCTTCCTGGCAGGGACGCAGAGCATTCTTTACCACCTGTGTATTTTATTTGCACCTTGGTGATGTGTGTGTTTATACTAAGCTTTAACCAGCCAAGCCATATACCAGTGATAGCAGTTTATTTTAGGACTACGCTTAGTCTTTGTATGGCTGCTCTAAGAATCCTTAATGCAATAGTAATTCCTGTTTCAGTACCACGGGTACCAAAGACCTGACACTGGGTTTATCATATAGAGGATAGGAACGTTTAAACCAGTTTAATTTTTTGAGATTATATAGGAGTAACAATAGTGTTGTCTTCTCCCACAGCACTAGACTCTTCGGGAATCTTGACTGTATTACAGAATAGGAAAGTAAAATTTTGTAAGCACAGCAGGACTGAGGCAGGAATGTAAACCAAAACATCTGATCACTTTATCCAGGGTATCGTTATCTTCTGTCTCTGCAGGCAGTCTCACCATCTCTAGGTGCGGTGCTGGCCATCTGTCCCTTTCAGCTTTAGAGGTGTTTTAGAGATGGTCATTGTGGGTTTAAACTACTGAATGTAAATGGTATGAAATAATATCAAGTCAAAATCAGCAAGAATGAACAATCTCACAGTTTGATCGAGAAGAGAATGTATTAGTTGACTTTTATGAACCATCAGGAAGGATGGCCTGTCACTAAAGAGGGAGAAATTAATAAAATTGAAGTACACATGAGAAACAGAAAAACTTCAGTGAAATAATGTTGAAAGTAGAAATGCCCCCCCCCCAAAAAAAATAGGACAACTTGAAAGTCCTCAGTAACTTACAGACCTGCAGTGAAACTTTAGTACATTCAGCATCTATCAGTATAAGTAGTGACATTTATTAAGAATGCATTCTTCTCTTTTTTGATGCACTCCTGGTCTAAAGCTGTGACATGAGAGGTGTTAGTCACAAAGCAGGACACATACTGTCACTAATAATATTCTTTATGGAGCTGCTTTGTGCACTGGGGCACAGTCATGCAAAGGTTCTTCCCCAAACTATGTCCACAAAGTTGGAAGCATGGTGTTGTCCAGAATATCTTGGTTTGCTGAAGCATTAAGATTGTCCTTCACTGGAAGTCAGGGGTCGCCTGAATTCAATAATTAAGAGGTTTGTCCCATCAGTTTTGCAGAATAAAGGGAAAGGTAATGCAAAAAAGCTTCAAATGTTGTATCAAATTGGACAGAGCCATTAATCACTCACAGTATAAACTTCAGCTATGGTTTTTCAGTATTTATCAGACTGAGCTGAAGGTTGTTCCCGACAGTCTGTAAAGTATTCCGTCCATGTAGTTATACACAACTTTTTCTAGCCATGAGAACTTTAGTAGACATTATTGACATACTCTTCTGCATTATTATTATTATTATTAATAATAATCATTTTATTATTAGCACCTGTCAAAGCAAGGCATCACTTAGCAACAAGTTATTCTCGAAAGTTATTGTTCGACCAATCAGATTGGGCCGTCAGACCTAAATTAAACATAACAATATTCACAAGAAATACTTCTTTCGTAATTGTTCATCAACACCACGAACTGGAAAAAAATCCTGGTTTCTACACTGCCTGTTTAACATTAAACCAAAATCTGATTAAAAGAGGACGAAGAATTAAAAAAAATAATAAAGGAAAACACAATAGCTGTTTTTTTTTGGATGAACTGTCAGAAGTGGTAAGAACGTCAGTCACAAAATGAAGTAACAGCATGAAAAACAAACACTTTCTAGTGTTTATCATTTTTTAAAATTATTTTTTATCATTTTCTAACACTTTCTAATTTTTCATAGGTAATACAAAAAACGGGCCTGTTCAATATTAAACAAAAATCTGATTAAAAGAGGATAAATGTTTTTTTTTCAATAATTAAAGTAAATCAATAACTACATTTTTCTCTCATTTTAGATAAACTGTCTATCAGTCACTAGATAATGTAAGTTAGTTTGGAAAAACAAAACACTTTCTATTTCAAAATACCTTCTAATATCTTAATATTTTTTCATAAACAACATAAACAGCGACCTTAAACGAATAATGGGGATAATCGCTTTCCACTCTCAACAATTACTCATATACGGTCTTTTTCCCTTTTCTCTTTTCTTTTTTTTTACATTTCTTGAATCTGTATACTCTGCCTTTTGAAATTACATTTAAGCGGATAAATAATGTTTTTAAATACATAAAGTAAAACACAATAACTGCATTTCCTTCTCTTATTTGGGTGATCTATCAGTCAGTCACGAGATTAAGTAACAGTATGAAAAAGATTCACGAGAAAGCAGTAATTTCTTTATATGTTTATTTAGGAATAACACAAACAGCGGCCCTAAATGAATATGATGGAGAATCAGAATCGTCCTGATTTACTCTTTGAAATCTTTCCTTTTTTCACATTTCTTGAATCTGTCTCCCCCTCCTGTCTCGTTCCTCTAAGGCCGCGTCTCAAATTACACACTCCCTCGCTAGATAGTGTGCGAGTAACAATACCTAGTCATTGGATGGATCTGTAGGGTGTATGGTCCAGAGTTGTGAGGATTGGGACGTATCCCCGTGTCTTTCCTCTATTATTTTCCACTCGGTTTCTCGCAGTGTTAAAATGGCGGCGTTGAGCAGCGCCGAGTCTCCACCGCCCGTCTTCAACGGAGACCCCATGGACCGAGAGGCGGAGCGGGAGTCCGGGCTGGAGGAGCTGGGCGCGGGGCTGGCCTCCACCTGCTCCGGGGGGATCCCGGAGGCTCAGCAGGACATTCCCGAGGAGGTACGGGGCCTCGAGGGGAGGCAGGGGGGCTCTCTCTGGATGGACCTCTTCAGGAAACACCGGCTCTAACATGGATCGTGGGGATGCACTGCAGGGGAGGAGGGGAGGCTGCACAAAAACCTACATTTTAAATCGTGCACGGACAAATATACCACCACCACACACTTACACACACACTCGGAGGGTGCACTGTCTACTTACGGCAGCTCTTCCATTTTCCCCCTCGTATTTCCCCCCGAGCCTGGGCTCAAAGCTGGGCCTCCCCTCTCCTCTCTCCGAGCCCCCTGCAGCTGGAGCGCCCAGACACGGCTTGGTTAGCCTCTTAGCACCCGCGTTAGCTGCCCAAATCTCAATAGCAACGCTTTTTAAAAAGACGTCTAGACCATTTTTCCTTCGACTTTGTGTCCTACATTGTTTTGTTGTCTTGTCCAAATCACAGCTCGTAACAGGCGTTATTTTTGGTCAAATCTCAACTGTTGTCATATTGCCCTGCTAGTGCAGCCTGATAGACAGACAGACGTGCATGATTTTCCATTGCAGTTTGATTTATAAACATGTTTGGAAAGATGTAGGTTTATTAGTGAACGTCTAATGGAGACAGAGGCCCCTTCGTGCAGACACTGTGATGGTTTGGGCTTCTCAGCCAGCTGTCTGCCTGATCTGACCACTGCTGTAGAGAGGGCCTGCACTGGCTCTACAGAGTCATGTGCATTAAACACATTAAAAAGGGAATTTCCAGACAGTTTTCAGCAGGTCTGCAGAAAATTCAGTCGTTAAAATCATCCATAGTGTGAAATGTTGCTTGTTAGAGAAACTTACTAAGTAGAAGGACCTGCAATTAGAAGGTTGTGGGTTTGAATCCCAGGATTGCTAGTGGCACCACTGAGGTACCCTTGAGCAAGGTACTGTCCCCGCACACTGCTCCTTGGGGGCTGTTTTCCTGGCTGCCCTCTGCTTCACTTGGTGAATGAGTTAAATATAGAGGGAGAATTTTGTGCTGTTCACCCCGTGTGCTGTAGTGTGTTTACGCATGACAGAATGGTCACTTTACAGAATTGCTTTGTAATGGTGGTGATGGCAACCACAGGCAGAGGAAATGGTCTTTGATGATAATGTAGACTTTTCCTTTACAATCAGAAGCTACAAGTAAACCAGTCTTCTGAGTTTTGTATGTTATGTTGGTAATGGTACAATGGTGGAAAATCTGAAAATACCCAGTTGGTGCAGCTGGTGTTGTGGTGGTTAGTGAGTTCAGAAGGTTGTGGGTTTGAATCCCAGGACTGAGGTACCCTTAAACAAGGTACCGCCTCCACACACTGCTCCCTGGGTTCCTGGCTGCCCACTGCTTCACTTGGTGAATGGATGAAATGCAGAGAAAGAATTTCACATCATTCACACTGTGTGCTGTGGTGTGTTCATGTATGACAATAAAGGGCAACTTTACTTTCTTTGTGCACTGTTTTCTCATTCTGCATCTTTGGTGGCCTAGTGGTTAAGCTGTTCACCCTATGATTAGACTTGATCAGAAAGTTGTCGGTTCGAATCCTAGTATTGATAGTGGCACCACTAAGGTACCCTTGAGCAAGGTACTGTTCCCACACACTACTCCCCAGGGGCTGTATTCCTGGCTGCCCTCTGCTTCGCTAGGTGAATGGGTTAAACGCAGAGGAAGAATTTTGTGCTGTTCACACTGTTTTGTGCTGTGGTGTGTTCATGTATGACAGAATGGTCACTTTACTTTTTACTTCAATACCTTCTATGTACCTCTCCACCAAGATCCCTTCTAATAATCACAATACATTACAATAATATTCATCATGTGGCTTTTAGAGCTTCAGCCTTCTGCTTCCCAACACTACTATGAACAACTGTGACTTGTTAAGTTTCTTTACCATAGTGAGATTCACATCAGACCTCTCTGAATGATTTTGTTTGTATCTCAATGATTCAGTTATACAGAAACGGTGGAATTCTTTTAACATTACTTACATTGTCACAGGCGCTCCTATGTAACTGTTTTGATGTGGGACTCTTGATATTAGAAGCTGTATGTTATTGGGCTGTGATACACTTTTCCATGTTACTGCCACCAAAAAGATGTGCAGTTTGATGGGTAAGGATAAGGAAGAGATGATCAGCTGGGATGCAGTATTATTATGCTGCATTAAGTTTGGCCTCTCGAAACATCTCTCTGAATGCGGCTTTCTTTTTGCGTCTCGAATTGTGGCATGTTCACCCACTAGCTCTCTTATAATGAATTCCTGTGGTAAACCAGCTTAATGTCAATTCGTTCCATCTGTGCACTTCAAGGTAGTAACATTTGACTTCATATCATCTAATCGTTCTGTCATCACTCCCTTTTTTTTGGTTCTCCACGCTAGTAATTCGCCAGAAGCGAGAATCACTAGCACTTGCTGCTTGTACGTCTGCAAATGTGGCAGATAGATTTGGTCACCACCACTTTTGCAGTAGTTGTGTTGCTGCTTTGTGACCACATTAGGCTCATGTGGGCTGTTGTCACGCAGGGCATGTTGCAAAGGACAGGTCCCAAACAAATAGAGCTTTTGGGTCTTCACTGTCATTCGGTTGTTTATGCAGGCGAGACTACAGGGTGAAGCTAATGTGATCACATTTGGGAAGAAGTAGAGGTTGTTTAATTTTTTTATCCTGATTTGACAGACAGTTTATCTGCATGGTAGATTATAATCAAGTGCCAGCTTGAACTGCACAGCTGTCGGAATGCACCATAAAACCCGGCTTTTTAATCAGAAGCGTAGTTCCCAGATGCTGAGGTGTGTGACAGTTCTTGAGTCCTGATGAGAAGGCACATGACTTGTGAGGCACTGTAGTATATCCAGCATATTCACACTATTGTTTTGCTGAAACTTTCAGTGGAGTTCTCCTCCTCTGACCCTTGTCTCACATGACACCGAATGCTTGTAGGAGCATATGACCAGTTCAGCGTGCAGAATGACATTTGGTTGTAGTGACTGGATTGTAATGGAAAATCCCTGAGAATATTTATTATGTTTGAAAAAAAGGGCAAAAATCCTAATTTAAAGGTAATATTGAGCTGTGTTATAGAGATTGTTTTTGTTAAAGACCCTAGACTTTCGTGGAGCATAGGTGTTTTATAAACCTTTGGGAATAGAGCGTATAGCACCAGTCTGAAGCTGAGGGTTAGAAGATGGCTTGAATGTCTGAAGGTTATGTTCAGCATCACCACCAAGTTGTTTCTCTTGTGTCATGGGTGTAGAAATCATATGTTTTTAATGTCACCTTTTTTCTTACAGCAGTCTGCTGTCTTATGTCGAGCTGGCGTTGTCTTGTCAGGGCACAGGTTTCAGACCTTGGCTCACACTTTGCTGAAGAGCCTGAAGGTTCTCAAAGCACAAAACTAATCACCACTGCTGGGTTTCCTCTGGGTAGGGCTAGAGCATTCGTTGACAGCTTTTACACCTCGGTGAAGAAAGCCCACTGTGACTCTGTTTGTGAGACGTAGCGTAAAGCTGGCACAGTACCTAAAGTCCAACAGAAGCTAAGAGAGGTGTGAATGGAAGCAAATGAGACACTTCAGTCATAGCAATTTTGTGTTTCTTGCTTTTGCAGATATGGAACATCAAGCAGATGATTAAGCTTACTCAAGAGCACATAGAGGCACTTCTGGACAAGTTTGGCGGTGAACACAACCCTCCATCCATATACCTGGAGGTGAGTTGGCAACGTATGCAAAAAGTGCCACTCCTCAGATGAGGTGAGGGAGATTGCTTATATTACTGTGAGTGGTGAGGCAAGACTAGCAGATACTTATTTCTGCCAAGAACACTAATTTGTTTATGAAAAATATTAACAGATTAGACAGTTTTTTTTAATCCTTAGGAAAAAATGGAGATGCAGCATACACTAGGTAGCCGAGGGGAGGATGAAATGGCAAAAATGCTAAATAATACTAAAATAGTTGAAATTTTCAGGGTACAGACACCAGCAGTTCGACATTTTTATTCAGTGTTTCACAATCTGTAATGCACTGAACCAGATGAAACAGAAGTAATTATGGTCACTTTGTAAAGAAACACATAATTGGTCCATCTTCTTTAAGCACAGACAATATCCATGATCTGCTCAGAAAGATTATTATTTATCACTATCTGTAAGATAGTCCTACACTTTGAGCATATATCTATATTTTAAGATCCTCCTCTTTTGTAAATTTTGAAATATAATGCTTTTCTGATCTTGCCTTATTTTGAAGTTTGATAGAAATTTTGAGCATATTGTAACAATTTCTAAAACAAATAGTGCTGAAAGATAATCAATCATTAATATATGTGTTAGGATCCTGTCGGTGTGCCGGTGTGTTCACAGAGCAGCTCTGACCTGTTTTTTTTCTCTTTCCAGGCCTATGAGGAGTACACCAGTAAGCTTGATGCTTTACAGCAGAGGGAGCAGCAGTTGCTGGAGGCCATCGGGAACGGCACTGAATTCTGCTCGTCTCCCACTCCTAGCCCGCTGGAGATGAAGCTTGGGACAGGCCAAGGCCTCCCTGCTGCCCCAAACACCCTGGCCGTGCTGCAGACCCCCACAGACGCTGCCCGTGGAAACCCCCGCTCGCCCCAGAAGCCCATCGTCAGAGTCTTTCTGCCTAATAAACAGCGGACGGTGGTGAGTTGCAGCTGACTACTGCCCAGCTAAGCTTTCTATGCAGCTATCAGTCAGGAGGTTCCAAAGCTTGGGCCTACAGTAAACTTGCCCTGTAGATTTCATGTTTGTTTTTGTTTTGGTGATGGTGGTTTTTTTTATACTGAATAAAAGTGCAAATTATGCAGCAGACTTATAAACAAATAACTTGCTTGACAGACTTGATTGTGTTCCTGTGGTTTATGCTGGAAGTAAACAAACAAATGGAGGTTTTGCACTGGTTATTGTAATTGAATACCTCGCCGTCATATGGCATCTGTTGGTTTTGGTCTATTTTACCAAGACGCTTGAAAACAAAAGTAGAGGAAATAAGTTGGGTTAATGCAATATATTTATAAGCTGTTTTTCAATTCGAGCAGTTTCAATTGATAGAATTTTGGTAGACAATTTGCAGGTTTTCTAGGCCATGATAATAAATGGTGTGGTGTGAGCCATTTCACGTTGCACTTGACTTCAAGATCGTTTGCACAAGATTAGTATTTCATGGGGAAGTGGAGTAATGTAATTACCTCCCTGTAATGTTTATGACCAATTGGATTGGAATAAGAGATCTCAGTAGAAATTGAGAATTCACTGACTATTCAATGTATATATTTTGTTCAGATGCTCACAAGTAGAAAAGGTGCACAAACATTTATTTTAATCATAACAGTCGACGTTGCTGTCTTAAGTGAATGCATTTTGTCATCATCATGAGCTTTGGACTTTATAGCCAACAGTTGCTGCACAATGTTTTTATGTTGTACTGAGTAAGTTCACTGAAGATTGGACAATACATGTCTGCTTGAGAATATAAGTAAATGCTTGTTTGAGAGCTGTCATACTAAAGGAAAACCACACAGGAATTGACTTGGTGTTATTTGGGTGGTTCCTCCCCAAAAACACCAAAACAGCTTCAACTCATCAACCTCAGCCCATGAAAAACATGTGATTTAGCTGATTTGTTGCACAAGATTAGAGCACAAAAATATTAGAGCACAAAAAAATACAGGAGAGATGTACTTAATGATCAAATTTGGGACGCATTGCTTTAAATTGGTGTATGTTTAATGAACAAGCTAGAATTGAAACAAGACCTCTATTTTTGATTCGGCTTTGGGTTTTGTTTGGTTCCCGAGAATAGAGAGAACACTGGCTAGTGTGAGCAAATGTGGGTGACCCCTTTTACGCTGATGACTGTGTTGGCTTAGAACATGGTCGCTGAAATGCAAAACTTGCAGTATATAAAGGCTTGCATAAGCATGCTTGTTTCGAGAGAGGTGCACTGATGCTGACCTTACTTTTGTTTCTCGTCTCTCAGGTCCCAGCGCGCTGTGGGATGACTGTAAGGGACTCCTTGAAGAAGGCTCTTATGATGCGAGGTCTGATCCCAGAATGCTGTGCCGTCTACAGGATTCAGGATGGGTAATGGCACATTCACTCGTTTTCCTTCCTTTGCCAATGCAAGTAACACATGGTGGCTGTGTGGCTGCAGTTCTCAACAAGCAGCACTTTTCACCTGGTCCCAGGGAGCACCTTGAGGCGTAGATGCCTATGTCCTTTGCTTTAGGGAATTTGAGAATGTACATGTTTTTTCAGCCTTGCATTATATGAGCTGAAGAGAAAACATAGGTACTGTATTTAACTGTCACAGGTTTGCAAATAAGCCATGTTTTGTTTAGCAATGGAATGAATGGATTCTAAACAGGTACATCCAGTGAGTTGAGAACTGCTTAACTAGCTACTACTTACACTACTGCATTTCAAAGAAGCAGGATGATAACTTGCCCATTCATTTATCCCAACTGCGCATAACCCCCTTGTTACCTCATCAGGGAGAAGAAGCCCATTGGCTGGGATACTGACATTTCCTGGTTGACAGGAGAAGAACTCCATGTGGAGGTTTTAGAGAATGTGCCCCTGACAACCCACAATTTTGTGAGTAGGAGATGAAATTCTTAGAATATTGTGTTGAATGGTTGTGACATGACTGGGGACAAAGATAAGAATCATTTGTGTGTCTGTTTGTGTGTAATGCATTTGTTTGTTTATTGTAAAGATCTGTTTTTGAAGATCAAATTAATTTTAAAAATGAGTGAAACCTGCTAATCTCAGGCCTGTCCAAATGGGTAATAGGTGAATTTGCCTAGTAGGCTGTGGGTCAGGTCACCATGACAATGACAATGTTTATTTTGTTTTTCAACCTTAGTTCTGTATACTAAGGCAGAGTTTTTGTATGTCAGAGGTTGGTTTGTAATGTTACTATTTTAGTAAAGGGTAGCAGGTTTTTGTTCAGGATGTTTCTAAACTCACACATTTGGACACACAATTTTAGACCTCTGACATGATGATTCCTTTTTTTTTCCTCCCAATGGAATTTTTTTTTTATTTGACCTATTTATTACAACACCAATGACCCTTCCTTATTGTGTTTTGTAGTTTGTAACTAATCAACAGACAACACCAGGAGGCCTTTTGTCATACATACAAGCAAATTCTAATACGAGATGCTTAGGTAGCACTTGTGATTGAGGTTCCTGGCCCAGATGTGAACTTCTAATTGTTGCCATGGCTCCGTTTTGGCAGGTAAGAAAGACCTTCTTCACGTTGGCCTTCTGTGACTTCTGTCGGAAGCTGCTGTTCCAGGGCTTTCGTTGCCAGACGTGTGGCTACAAGTTCCACCAGCGCTGCAGCACTGAGGTCCCACTAATGTGTGTCAACTACGACCAGCTGGAGTGAGTGCTCATGGGAAATACAGACAAGGGCAGAGGCTCATCATCCTACACTCAGTTTAGACCCTCTCTGCACTTGCAGGCATACAGACTTGATGTGCATGTTATCAAGAAGTTTGCAGGGCTATAGGACTGATTCTTTTATTTATCTAGACTGTGAGGGCATAATGCAGACTTTGGGCACGCTTCCAGAGAGTCCACTTGGGATGCAGGCTTTGGCAGTTGCCCTATATTCATGCCAAAATAGACATAAAAATAAAACAGGCTTAAGTCCCTTCTCATTAGTCCGTCCCTGTGGCCTCGCAGAGTCGATGTGATGTTGCGCACCTGAGTAAACAGAATGTTGAACCTAGATCTGAGACTGAAATCCACAGCCCCAGAATCCAGAGATCTGGACAGAAAAATGCAATAGCAGAAGTCCATTTAAACTGGTGCCCTTATAATGACATCTGTTTGAAAGTTGCTGAATTTAGGCAGTAGATGGTAATGATATTTTCAGGAATTCTCCCATCATCTTCAGGTATTTGTAAATTAAATTCTTTCAGAGACAGGTATAGGAAAGAATGAAGGCCCATGTCTGATCATGATTGGACTTAAACATCTTAGGGGAAGCGAAAATAACTGGAATCACTTTTGTATCTCTAATGTTCAAAAAGACTTTCTCTCATCTGCCTCATCCTTAGACTGGTTTTAGTTGCATGTAAAAATAAAAAACCAAAAAGCTAAATGCTAAACTGTCCAGCAGACAGTTAGTTGCCCATAGCCAATGTTTCCAGCTCTGAGTTAACCAGACAGATTTTCCTCCCTACTCAATACACCTGTCCTTATCTATTAAGAACGTTGACTGCTTTTCTTACTTATAGGCAGGTCAGAGCAAAAACCATTAGTATAGAGTAATATGGATATGCACTTTTGTTCTTTAATGTTTTATTACTCTGCTTGTGCAGTTTGTTACTGGCGTCCAAGTTTTTGGTGCACCACCCCATGACCCAGGAGGAGGTGTCATCAGAGGGTACCACCCCTGTGTCAGAGATGTGTCCGTCCATCCCACCATCTGACTCCACAGGGTAAGACTGGCTATTAGTTGTTAGTTTTCTATTAAAGAGTGATCTAAGCAGTAAATAAAATGGTAAATTCTGTAGAATAATTATGGGCATAATCTAGCAAGACTTTCTGGGGAAAAGAGTATAGTTGCTGTTTTACATTTCGGCTTCCGTGCACATAACTGTGTTTGGAGTCGCTGTGGGGGGTGATGTTCTTTAGACTTGTGTGCATAGCCAAAATATTTGTTTATATACTGTTTCCTCCATCCTGTTAAACTTGTTGCACTTCTTTGGTCTGTTGCAAGTCTACATTAATGAAGTCTGGAACCTTGTTTTTCCAGGTCGCTCTGCCACCCGAGTGTATCCCCGTCCAAATCCATCCCCATCCCACAGAGTTTCCGGCCAGGAGAGGAAGACCACCGTAACCAGTTTGGCCAGAGGGACCGATCTTCCTCAGCCCCCAACGTCCATATCAACACAATCGAGCCAGTCAACATTGATGTAAGTGATCTAAGTGGTGATTTTTATTGTCAGGTTTTCTCAGTGTTGAAGTGTCACATTTGCTTTTATATATAAATATACCGTAACTCTGCTAATGAGTTTCATCCTCTTTTAGGACTTGATTCGTGATCAAGGTTTACAGAGGTCCGATGGAGGTAAACACAACTTAAAGTCGCACACACACCATAATAACACGGTTTGAGTAGCTTCCCTTCATCCCATGTCTTTGTGCTATCTCTGTGTCATTGGCCTTTTAGGCCAGGACATTCCATATCATACAGTCTTATGTTTTCCTCCTGCCATAAATATTATATAGATCTGGACCTCCCCTCTCTGTAACAGGCCTTTAACAAGAGCATTTGCTGTTTAACTGCTGCTTGCCCTACAGAAGCCATCCACAGCTGCTTCTGCACTCACTGTTGTAATAGAAATCGCTGGTAAAAATTTGGCTTGCCAAACAACATTTGCTTTTTCTTTAAGTGACCACTCAGGGTGGACACTGCTTAGTCAGTGGGTGAGAGGGTGTACCTGTGCTTAGGGGCCAGTGATCGTGTGTATGTCTCTTTTCCCCCTGCAGCCCCCCTGCCCCTCCCAGCCCGCTGCTTGAGGAAACACAGAACGCGGACCTCTACTCCCCTCTCATACTCCTACCCCAATGACATAGTGTTTGATTTTGAGCCTGAGCCTGTGTTCCGAGGTAGTTAGGCCTTTGTGTGCATCACTGTGCTTCACGCTCCGTGTGTGTGTGTGTGTGTCTGTCTGTCTGTCTGTCTGTCTGTCTGCAGGTGTGCCCCCTGACTTTGGTCACTGCTTTTGCACTTTTCTACTCAGTTCTACTTTCTCACCCTTACATCACCTACACTCTCTCCTCAACCACCTCCTAAAACCAACATCAAACCTCTAATCACAGTGTTTAACTTGTGTCCAGTATTAATGCAAATGTTGAGTGCAGATGAAGACATTAGGAGGTCTATTAATCCATTCAGATGCACAACAAACACACAACAGTCCCATCATGTTAGTGTTGATGGACAATTTGGTCTGTAATTGGAGCATGTTTTTCATGCAAAGTCATGCTTTTCATAGTTCTACAGAATTGGGCCTTTAAAAGTGGGGAAATCCGCTGCTCACTGCACACATCCATACCCATCACCCCCACTCCCCCACTGGATGGGCCTTGTGATGTGACCCTACTTGTACATACTTTACCCACAGTTTTTTTTGTGTCTGTCTCTCTTACTTTTCTCTTTCTCTCTCTCTCTCTCTACCTCTCTCTCTCCCTATCTTTGTATCGTTTTTTGTTAATGTAACTTTTTATTTTTCTTCCCCTAACCTCATCCAAAAACAAAACCCCCTGAACCTTTCAGGCTCTACCACTGGACTGTCAGCCACACCCCCCGCCTCCCTGCCCGGGTCCCTGACCAATGTGAAGGTTCCGCAGAAGTCGCCATGCCAACAGCGGGAGCGCAAGTCGTCATCCTCGTCTGAGGACCGCAATAAAATGGTGAGGGGGCTTCCGCCTTGACTGTACACTTTATCCTATTTCAGCAAGACACAATCAGTTGGATCTTGCCTGGTTTTCTTAGCTCAAAGATGAAATGAAACTCTTAATTGCCACGCGTCAAGCACACCAGCACATTGTAGAAGGACACACCTGGCTTGCTGCCATTCATTGAGTGCCTTGACAGCCTATTTTTGCACATTTTAATTCGTATCTTGGACAATAAGTAGTGTTGGTGGCAAGTATTGGAAATTATTGATATTAGTTGTTGCTTACAGAGTATATCTGTAGATAGATGTTTTGACTTCATCTGTCCTGTAGAAATTGCATGAGATATGATGTCCTGTTGAAAATTCACAAATTGCAAAATGTACAGTGTGTCGTCGTTCTCTGTAGAAAACGTTGGGCCGACGGGACTCCAGTGATGACTGGGAGATTCCTGAGGGTCAGATCACTTTGGGCCAGCGAATAGGATCTGGCTCTTTTGGAACAGTCTACAAGGGAAAATGGCATGGTATGTCCATAGAAATCTTACGTGTGTATATATCCACAAATATTACTGTGTAAATAAAGTGGAGTACAATATAACAGCGGTTTGAATTTTGCCCTTCTATCCAACATATCTGTTACTAGAAAAGTTTGAGGTAATATTGGACTTCTTTGAAAAAGAGAGATTACAGAGTCAATTTCAATGGTGCAGCGAATCCAGCTCCCACTAGGTTCAAGTCCACAAGTCTGTCGATGCTTGTGTGTATGGCATGCAGTGATGCAAATTCATCAGATATAGCTCCCTAAGCTGTAGTTTAATATTCAAACCTGTGGTCAGCTCAACTATTTGTCTTTACAGGTGATGTGGCAGTAAAGATGTTGAATGTCACTGCACCTACTCCTCAACAACTACAGGCCTTCAAGAATGAAGTGGGGGTTCTCAGGTAACACCAAATGTGACTTAATGCCAATTTTGTGTGATTTACGTAACAGATTTAACACTCATTCACCTGGTGGGACTGTAGTGGGGATGAATGTGCTAGGAAAACTCCTAGGCTAGAGTGAGCTCACTCAAAACCTTGGGTCCACTAATAGAAACGTATAATACAAAGTATTACAGGTGGCTTGCTGGTCCAGCATTTGTATTGAGCTTCCTCTTCCAGTACAATTTTCTGAAATATTCTAGCTCTGCTGTGTGCTGCATACCCCAGTCATTTCCCTTTGAGTTGCTTCACCACACAGAGTACTCCTTTCACACACAGCAAAGAAACTACTACATGGTACATTACTGTTTTACAGCTGTTGATTTTATGTATGTAGGCTTGGCAGTCCATCCAGAACTAAATTTGACTGAGATTAATAATGATAAAAATGTAACAAAACATGGCTGAAAATGGCTGGAGAGTCCTGTCTGAGAATTGTCTAGACATGGTCTTCAAATTGTGTCTGACATTTTCTGACACTGAGTTAAACAGTGAAACCGGCTTTACGTAAGATACAGATATTGCAGGTTGTGATGCTATCCACCTTTTATGTGGCAACATCTTGACCGAGATAAGGTTCCTTTTGCTGCATCCAAGTAATGCAGGGTTGCAAACAAGCAGCCATATGACCGACAGATTAGCTACCTAGCTACCTTGCTAGTTATACTGATTTAAACGTGCGAGTTGTCTTACAACCAACAAACTAAGAGATAGAAGGGAACCTGGTTTAAAGCAGTGTGGGTGCAAGCAGGAAGTATCTGGGGGATAAAATTTGCTTCTTTAGTTTTGCACAGGAGCTTCAAGGCTAATGTCACTGTCCAGGTGATTGACACTTATACCCCAGTAATCAACATGCAAACTGCACGCCTAAATCTCACACTTGCCTCCAGCTGTGTTGTTCAAAAATATCAAATAGACTGGCTTACGTGGTTTCAATGATTTAAAAAAAAAATCAAGAATAACAATTTGGAACAGGGTTGGGTGAAGTTTTTTTTTTTTTGTTTTTGTTTTTTTTTAAATGAATAAGTGGAAAAGGATGGCAATGAAAAGCAGATGGCAAATGGCCACACATGGATAGGTTTTAAGTGAATAAGCACATCAAATGATTAAGACATACCACTTTAACAGCACAGTCTTTGTAAAAATCCAGACCTACAGTCCTGTACGTGTTTTTTGTAGCAGGCATGTATTTTCATACCAAAGTACGCCGGTACAATTTGTTGCTCTAAAGTACGCAAAAAGCAGCTGGTCGTGCTGCCGCTTCGTGCTGGCTGCTGTTTCAGTCTGCAGCAGGAGGGGCCTGGCGGGGCTGCATGCACAGCTCGGGGCGCCTTGGGAGTGTCTCTCACACACGCATGTTTCTTTTATCACGAATAATTTATTTTGTACGCAATAGATAAAATTATATTATTTGTTTTAATTTACAGTGGTAGTCAAAATAATTTCCCAAGGTTGACGGGTCTGAAAATCCCTAATTCTGTTGTTTTTATTCAGGAAAACCCGGCATGTCAATATCCTGCTCTTCATGGGTTACACCACCAAGCCCCAGCTGGCTATTGTCACACAGTGGTGTGAAGGATCCAGCCTCTACCACCACCTGCACATTATTGAGACCAAGTTTGAAATGATCAAGCTGATCGACATCGCCCGCCAGACGGCCCAGGGCATGGAGTGAGTTCCTGCTAATATGTACCCCGATCCAATATGGATGATTTTTCAGCGTAGAAGCTAATATCAGCAAATGTGTTCATTTTCCTTTTAAAATTTTTTAACTCCTCTCCCTTCAGCTATCTGCATGCCAAGTCCATCATTCACAGAGACCTGAAGAGCAACAGTATCCTTCCTGCACAATGTGCCACTTGTTCCCTCTCTTCTCTTAATGAAATGCATCAAATGAGAAATTGAGAAACCTACATGACAGTGGTGCAGATAACAATGCTTGTTAGATATGTAACATTAATATTGCCAGGACATAAAGTAATGAAACAATTTCTATTGTTCATTTTGAATAAATATACCTTAACAGCCCTTCTCTCCAGACATCTTCTTGCATGAGGACCTGACAGTAAAGATTGGTGATTTCGGTCTCGCTACAGTGAAGTCCCGCTGGAGTGGGTCACACCAGTTTGAGCAGCTATCTGGCTCGATCCTCTGGATGGTAAATGATCTTTTTCAGATTTTTGTATATGACCATATGATATGGTTTGTTAAAACGGTATCACACTTGACATTGCATGCTGTACTTTCTAGCACATTAATTCTGCTAGCCATGGTCAAATGTAAATTGCAAACAAACCTAATATGGAGGGGCAGTTTTTAACAGGTACAGTTTTATAAAGCAGTAGATGTAAATATATCTGTTTATCTTTCAGAGTTGAAAGATTATTTCTTATTGAAACACTTTTACAGAACTTTGTGTGATATTTATTGGTATAGGTATAGGTGCATAGTGTGAGTCTAAGTGTGTGTGTGTGTGTGGCAGGCTCCTGAGGTGATCCGGCTGCAGGATAAGAACCCATACAGCTTTCAGTCAGACGTCTACGCCTTTGGCATTGTGCTGTATGAGCTCATGTCAGGTGCATTGCCTTACTCCAACATCAACAACAGAGACCAGGTGAGAGTCTTCTGGAAGTTGTAGCGTTCATCAGGGAAATGTTGGGAAGAACCCAAATCACACATTAATATAACCATGCAAAGCTAAACAAGGAAATTGGTCTGGCTAAGACCGAGCTTCCCAGTTTGGCTCTCCTGCTAAAACCCTGCTTTAGCTTTCTTTCTGTACAGTGAATTTCAGACTATATCTGGAGGCAGTTTATTTGAAAGATAATGACACGAAAGTTTAGTACATTTCTAACATAATTGTTAGGTGCAGTTTGTGTGATGATGCTCCAGAGGCTGCCTAAAGCTTACTACCTACCGCAGAGTTTGTAGTTCTGGTAGTAATTTACAGTGAATCTAAATCTTTCATCATCACTTTGCTGGGGATTGTTTTTTTGCTTGCTTACTTTTCTTGCTTGTTCATTACTATTTTTGGTCAGTTGTAATCTGACCTGTATATTTAAACTGACCTGGTCTTTGCTCATTAGTTAAATTATTTTGCCATGCCCAGTTTTGTGCTGTGTCTGTGTTTAGTGTTTAGATTCCTTTCATTTTTCATATGTAGCTTTCAAGAACTTATGTTGGCACATACCTACAAACATCAGAGGCAGAAGCTTGGTGATGTCAGAAGGTTGCAGGCTCTGTGAAGTTACTGTGCGGTTCCCTTGCATAATAAATGCTCTATTGCCAGACTGCACGTGCCTGACCATGTGTCTTCTCTTGTCACCTTAATAAGATGCAACTCTATGACCGTCATATAAAAGAACACTCAGAGAAGCAAGACTCACAGACCTGTTTGGCTTTTTGTTTTGTCTTGGTCCAGTGATAACGTAGGATTTGTTTTTCTGAACTTGTTCTTCAGGTGATTTCTTCAACCCTATAATTAATTGAAGCATTTAGTTTAGCCAGTAATTCTGTACATGCCATTTTTCTTTATAGCCCAAATGTATTTGATTTAAAGTTGTCTGGTGCTAATAGGCTAGCAAGTCATGGAAGATTGTGGCCACCTTTTTAGACACTTTTTAGAGTGGATAAATAGTGTTGTCTGTAAAATGGACAGAATCTCGAATGTAGTGCACTGTACACTGTACAGGAATTAACATATGCACCCACATAGTACATAATAATGTTTAATATAAAATGGCAAATAGCGATTTGTGTGTTCTGTCATATGTACAAATTCTATCTATTTGGATATGATGGAGAGCTTTTATAACCTCCATAGCACACTATAGGATGTAAGGAACCATTTATTTTAGCCCTGAACTCACCACAGAATCTTCTTTCTTCGGTAGATCATCTTCATGGTGGGCCGGGGTTATCTCTCTCCTGACCTGAGCAAGGTGCGCAGCAACTGTCCCAAAGCCATGAAGAGACTCATGGCTGACTGTTTGAAGAAGAAAAGAGAGGAGCGACCCCTCTTCCCTCAGGTAACCAATAAGATTTTTTTATTTTTTTAAATTTGACTTAAAAATTCAAAGGAAGCACTGTAATGAACAGAACTGTGAAATAGAGCATATATTTAATCCAGTAGCCTGGTTTGTGACCTACACCACTACACACACCGTATTTCTGCAGCCAGATTCAGTAATTCTGCTAGTTCTACATATTTTAAAATTACAAGATATATAAATTATGTTGAGTTTAATGTGTTTGAACAGGAAACTGAACTGAAAACACCTATTATTCATCCCAATATGTATATTTGATGTTGGTACCACAAGATGGTGCCAGAGTTTGTCAAAATGCTATGCCATGATACTCTGTGTACACAAAGCAGTTCTAATCCACATTGTGTTTAACATTGGTTGTCCTTCCCTTGACCACGTCTGGTATATATTAACTACTGCATACCGGGAACACCACACAAGACCTGTTGGTCCAGCCATCACAGTTTGATCCTTGTCAAATCCTCTCAGATCCTTATACTGACTGTTCACTCGCTGCCCGATATATCCCACCCCTTGACATGTGCCCACAGTATTATTTATTACTCCATGGTGTTGCGATCAGGCCTGTTTAACTACATTTGGCGCGTGTGTGTGTGAAGTGTGTGTGAAGTGTTGAATAAAGGTATTGTATTAATAGTAATTGATATAATTGTAAGCAATTGGTTTTAAATGCGACTCTGCTGGCTCTTCTTTCTTGTAAAACTTCATGAGTTAATCAGATATGTTATATTTGTGCCTTATTGACACTAATGTGTATGTACCATGACACTAATAAGTTTAGTGAAGAACATATTTCGCTGTTTTGCCTTCTCAGATCCTGGCATCTATCGAGCTTTTGGCACGCTCTCTACCCAAGATCCACCGCAGCGCCTCTGAACCGTCCCTCAACCGTGCCGGCTTCCAGACAGAAGATTTCAGTCTGTATGCCTGTGCCTCTCCAAAAACGCCCATTCAGGCCGGAGGCTATGGTAACTGTCCACACACACACACACACACACACACACACACACACACACACATACATACATAGATCCACCATGAGCTCTATAATATACTGACCTTGATTACCTGCTTTATTCTAAATATGAAAATTCTCATGCCCACTTCTCTCTCTCTCCCCTTCTCTCTCGCTCTCTTTCTCTCTCTCACATTAGGAGAATTTTCAGCATTTAAGTAGTGCTGCCAGCTCAAAAGTTCATCCCTCGTCACTTTTTAAGATGTCTTGTGTTCCTACAGTGGGTTCATCCATAAAACAGAAAAATCACCTAGTTTCAAAGAATGTGCTGTTTTTCTTCCTCTTTACCTGAAGAGCAACGGTGTTGATGGAATCGGGAAAAAAAAATGTAAAAAACTTTTAAAAAAGAAAAAAAAATACTCAGCCAGGAACCATCGCTGATTTTTAAAGAAAAAAGTCACAACCTGAAAACAAGAAGACTTGAAATGATGCGCATTAAATACAATTGACACTGAAGCTGCAAAACTCTGAAGGTGGCCACAGGGCAGAAGAGGAGGACAAATGCAGGACGTGAGGTAGAAGGGTTGGTGTCTCGACGCTGGCTTTCAGAGCCATTCAGATGGAAAAGGAAAGGTGCAGAGGAGTGTCCTGCCTCTCTGTTTTCCTGCTGCTCATCGGATCACAGGATTTAAAGCTTGACCAGCGGTTTGATGCTGTCGGGGAGTGTGTGTGCACGTCTGGCAGTTTCTCGTTGGATATCATGAGGGAATGAGGTCTGATCTCGTCTGATCTCAGAGAGGACGTTGGGAGATAACTTGAATGACATTTAGAGATGTTTCTTTTTCTCGTACTGAGTTTGTTACATGTCAATGTTGCCTATGGCCAGAGCTGCTGATAAGGTTTTTTTTTCCTTCCCTGTTTATTGTTTATTTTTATTTTTCTGCATTATCACAGTGGTTTCTTTTTGTGCTTTTCAGTAACATGTAGGCAAGTCAAGAACATTCCTTTGTGGGGGTGGGTAAAGGGAGGAAAAATATCTTGCCACTCATTTGGTTTTAGAAGTACATGAGAGAATATTTTACAATTTTACAAATATGCAAGATGGCCCAAGCAAAACTGTTTTTATTGGATGGTCAATTTGATCAGTACTGAGTATTCATGCTATAGCAGTTGAAGTCCTAAGAATTTTTTTTTGTTTTGTTTTGTTATTTTTGTTAGTTTTTTTTCTGAATATGGTGTGCGCTAGATCATGGGCTTTTTTATGGCCTCAAACACAAAACGATCTGCCTCCCTGTATGTAGGATGTTTTACTAAACCTTGGGTATTGGCTAATGGGTTCATGCTTTGTCATGTTGAGGATTTTTGAAGATGGAGAGCTGATCCTAGATCAGCTAGATTCTCCCGGAGATTTCTGCGTGCCCTGATTTTCACTTCAACCCTCTTTCACGTTGCAAAGCACCTTTTTCATTGCTGCTGCCACACTCACTGTGAAGTGGCCGTGTGAAACGTTTCGCTTACAGATGTGTCCAAGCTACATTCGCTGTTCCCGGATTAGACTCCAGACAGGACATCGTTAAGGACCACATGCAGCAGGTGTTGTACCGTTGCCCCTTTGAGTATTCATTCCAGTGTATTTGTTGAGAGCTATTTTTGTGTTGTTTTTTTTTTTCTTCACGGACAGGCGGGCCTGCAAAACAGATTTATTTATGTAGCTTTACTTTTAATCCAATTTTTTTCCTCTCACCTCTAGACGAGGTCTTCTTTTGTGATTGCCTAAATTAACAGTTAAGCTGTGTGTCCTTTGCACTTTTGTAAAACAGATTGATGCAAAACAAGCAATTTGCCTTTTTATGGACACAACCATGTTGTCAGTGTTCTAAGCATGACTAAACATTCTCAGTATCACAATGGGATTAAATGTTATTCCACATTAAGAGGTCAGTCAGAGCGTTAGGTGAAAAGTCCCCACAAGAACAGTGGGCTACACAGTTGATGCAGTTTGGGATGCAGTGTTGACCAGAAAGAATGCTCTTTAAATGGTTCAGATTACAGCAGATGATCAGGTTTGCTTTCCTCATGTATGAGACTACGCAACTCTCATTGTCAAGCCCTTAGATCCAGAAAATGCTCCTCAGACCGACTGATTATAGGCTTCTCAAAGAATTTTCACTTGCGTTCTGTTACAAAGGCAATGACTGTACCCAGTTGATTTCTTTTTAGAAGGATGACTCTGAATTAATTTCATGAGTTTAAAGTGCATGAGTTTTTCATGAGTTTGTTGGAGGAACCCTGTTGGATCCGACGGCTTTCTGTGCTTTCAACCTTTTGAGATGTTTAAATGGACGGTTGTTGCTCACGTGCTGTGGACTTTTTCCATCCTCCTTTCAGCTGGCAAACCCGAAGCAAGTCACGAGGAAACGATGGAGGCCCGGTTTTAAGAGTGCTGTATTTATTTTCAAGGTTTCTTATTTTATATGGGAATGTTACTAAAGAGGTTTACCTTTCGAAGGATTGCTCTCTCAACTGTGGAACACTTGGTGACTACCTTTTTTTTTTTTTGGGCCTGCTTAAAACCATTTTCCTCTTCACTACTTTTTCAGGTGCTTTAGTTTGGTTGTTTTGTGTCTCCTCCTCTCATGTAACCCCCCCACCCCTTTGTGCCTTTGCCTTGCCTGCACCTTAACCCCCCCCCTCCCCCCGGGTATAAGTTAATTCAACTGAGAACTATCATAAAAAGCTTTTGGGAGACTCTTTTCACCTGTAAATAGCTGTACAAAGGAAATACTGTCCGTTTGCTAGGAGGCATGGAGTTAAAAAAAATGTTTCCAATGAAGAAATAAAGGTTAAGAAAAGACATTTTGATAGATGAAATTCTGAAAAAAATATTTCTGTGTACAAATATTTAAGACTGTATAATATAAAAGAAGAAAGAGCTTAATGTATTTGTTGTGAATATGAAAAACTGATATATTAAAGTGCATGAAAACTGTCATTTCTTTTTTGGTATTGTCATTTCTTTAGGTTTAGTTAAAGGCAGATATGTCAGGGCAACATGTTCCTAATTATGTGCCAAATATGTACTAAGCTTTTAGCAGGTACGTTGAGTAATAGGACCTTTAGGAGTTCATAAAAACCTGTTTCATGGGGTTTAAGAAATGACAAGCTAACCCTTTAGACGTTATCATTGCATAACAATATTGCAAAATTTCTTGTGGCATGAAATCGCAGCTAGTATGACCTGAAATCCTAATAAGGGTTGTTTTGAATGTTAACCAGGGCCATCTTGTCAGCTGCTGATTGTGCTTTCATTACCCTTTTGAGATTTTGCTAGAATACCAGTAGAAACTGAATGTCATTAAGTAATATATGTTCTACTGTTTAATAAAAAACTTTTGGTAAAAAATATACCAAATATACCAAATATACCTACCTGTTCTGCCAGAAACACTCTGACCCATTGAGGCTCCACAAGATCTCTAAAAATGTGAAGTGAGAGTGGCTGTTCTGTCATACGTGAACACAGTGTGAACAGCACAGAATTCTTCCTCTGTATTTAACCCATTCATCAAGTGAAGCAGCCAGGAACACAGCCCACAGGGAGCAGTGTGTGGGGACAGTATCTTGATCAAGGGTCCCTCAGAGGTGCTTAGTAGTCTTGGGAATTGAACCTACAACTTCCTGATCGCAGGGTGAACGCCCTAACCACTAATCCACCAGCTGCCCCAGTATGCTGTGGTATCTGACATCACAGTTTCCCAGCAGAGCATTGCCCAGAGCATCATGGCCTCATTCACATCATGCCGTGATTTACTGAGTGTTCTAACACCTATCAGAGCGAGCACCTACTTTTTCAGCAATTTGTGCTAGAATAACTTCTACAGGATCAGGCCACAGGCTAGCATTCGCTCTCCATGCAGACTAGTGGGGCTTTGTGCACCCATGACCCTGTCATCAGTTCACCTTTTGTCCTTGGACAACTTTTGGTAGGTACCATCTGCTTCATATTAGGAATATCCCACAAGACCTGCCGTCACAATTTCTCACCTTGTCAAAGTCACTCAGCTTCTTACTCCCTTTTTTCCATCAACTTCAAGACCTTACTGTTCACTCATCTATATATAACTCATATATAATGTATCCCACCCCTTGACAGGTGCCACTCTAACAAGATAATGGTCTTCACAAGTCAGTGATTTCAATCTTGTGTAGAACACACACTGCACTGAAAACCAGACCTGCTTGTCAACACAAACGGAGCAACACAGCTTGTTGTGTATGGAGCTGTGTAGCCACAGACCAGTCAGAGTGCCCATGCTGACCTCTGGCCACTGTTGAATGCATCTACAATGGATATGTGAGCATCAGGACAGGACCATTGAGCAGTGAAAGAAGGTAGTCTGGTCTGAATAATCACGTTTTGTTCTGCATCATGCAGATGTGTGTGCGCGTGTACACCTCTTAACTGAGTAAGAGATGGCAACACTATAGGAAGAAGGCAAGATGATTTGGGCAGTGTTCTGCTGGAGGACCTTGGATCCTGGTGTTCATGCGTGTTATAATTGTTGTACATAATTGCTTCCTTGATCCTTCTCCTGAAATTCTCCAGGGGTTTAGTGCTCCCTTGGTGTGTTTAAGTGATAGATGAAACCATGTGGCTGCACAGTGACTTTTTTTTTAAAAAACTCTTTTCATTCTAAATGTAGTATTTTGATATACTTTGGCTCTTTGTGAGTGTATTTCAAGCTTTGTTTTTCTGGTGAGACACCTGAGTGAATAATTTTACGCCCTTACTAGATACCATTTCCACCCTTGAATGACAGCTTGGTCTTTATGGCCAGCAGAGGGTGGCAGTGAGACTCATAGGCACAATGTAGACCAGAGAGTTAAATCCAACTTATAATGTGTACCAGTTATACAGCTCACACTTCTTACATTCTATAATTCACATTTCTCATCACAGCCGTATATTGTATGTGTGTAATATGAAGGGAGGTTAAGAAGAAGGCACCAAATAAAATGCCAGCAGAAAAATTTATTGTAATTTTCATCATATCAGATACTGCATATAAAGTCTCACACTCTACTATAGAGTGTGTTGCTCACACAGACAAATCCATTAAAATCAGAGAAGCCTGGAGTTTCACTGCATATTGGATGTATTGTATTAATGCATAAGTAGCTTTTTTGCTGGCAGTGAATGCAGGCTCAGTTCTGTAAAGGACTTAATGCTACATACATATGCTACATGTGCGGAATTTCTTATTCAATAACTACAGATGAAAAAACATTCAGAACGTTTTAGAAGTGGGTAATAAACATTTAGACCCACACTGAAGGATCCATGGAACATTGTATGTTAGATCTGTATACCTGAGGGCAAAGGATAACATTTTAGATTATATGGCTTTAGCCCACTTCTGCTTCAAAGCCGTTTAAAGCACTGTTCGAATCCTGTTTTCGTGGGGCAGAAACTCCAGGTCCCAGGATCAAAGCTGAAGAGCACTTGTGGACAGCATCATGTCCTTGACATTAAAGAGCTGCACCTTATTCCAAGCTCACATGTTCCTCTTGTGCTTTTAGAACCACTCAGGAGGGCTGATGCCTTCTCTTCATTACACTAACAGACCCATCGTGTTCTTTTAATTTGATGCTCTCCCTGGCCAGGGGCAGTGCTTTGGTCTTTCTCTGTTTCGTTTACTTGCAAAACTACAGTCAGTGAAACTGGAAACAACGTGTTGGTGCTGAGCTTAACAGGCCATTTTATTCAGGCCTGGTCTGGGATCATGCTGTGGTGCCAGTAGTGTTTTATCATTAACAATCTGACACTGTGGCACAATTGTTAGTCCCAGCACCAGGAGACAGGGAGTGTGGTTCCTGTGATGCCACAGCAGAATTGGCTGTTAGTGTTCTTCTCCTAACACTTGTGCAATGATGCTGCAATAGCAGCAGTTTGGGTGAAAATTGAGTGAAAAAATATGTAAAATAAAATAAACAAATTTGTCATGTAGCAAAAAGTTGAGACGTTTACATCTATTGCCGCTAAGATACGATAAAATAACTCTTTATTAGTCCCACAGATGAGACAGGTGCAAATAGTTTAAAGTGTTTTTGTGTAATGAATTAAGCAACTTCTTGCCATGTAGTGCCAGAGGGAGGCTTTCCAGTCTGCAATGCAAAAGGAATTTAGTGTTGCATGAAAGTCTGATCATACCGTGACTTCTAACAAAATTAGAAACATTTTCAGTGCACAGTACCCACCTCACCCAGCCCCTCCTTTGGGCCATGGTAGTCTCAAGGCCTGCAGAGATTTATGGCATTAGTCTAACGCCCCTCAGCCCCACTCTATTGTCAAGAGAAGAGGAGACAGAAGAGTGTGAGGCTAAGAGTCAGTTAACATACAAGAGAACTAAAAGGAATGTTATTTTCCATCGGCTGGCTTCATGACTATGTAGGATAACTTTCTCTGGAGGTAAGTCTCAATGATGTCAGGCTTTTTGTTCGCATTCTACTGAATTAATTTATTGCATTAATTACACATCTGTATGCAAATATTTGAACACTCCTGTTCTGTTTAGTTGATTTGTAAAAAAAAAAAGACATCTACAATGAAACCATCAAATATGGCATTTCCCACAATTTTAATCCACAATTTCTATTTAGCAGCTGAATTTAACAAAATTTCAAATGTCTCTCTCTTTCTCTCTCTCTCTCTGTCTCTTGATCTCCCTCTCTTTCTCTCTTTCTTTCTCTCTCCCTCTCTCCCACTCTCCTTTTCTCTCTCCCTCTCCTCCCCCCTCCACTATATGTATATGCTCTAGCGTCTTTCATTACATTAATTAATTAAACAGCAGTTATACATTAAAATGTGCAGGAGTGTTGTGAAGGGTGTTCTTATTTGCACTTAGATATTAAATAAAAAAGTAATTTAGCCAGGGGTGCCTAAACTTGTGCATACAACTGTGTATATAAAAAGATTTGCTCATAACTGAGATTCGATTCAACCAGTGCACAGAAGAAATGTATTTTAATCATGCTCTTATACATTTTACTCACATTGTGAAGAACACAATACTGGTGTTCAATATGAGTATTGAACTGTGCGGAATGAATTTGAGTTTGGATCACAGCTAGACCTTTGATTTTGCAGACGTTGCTTGTGGATCGTCTGTCAGACTGACTATGTCTACTATTACAGCTTTGGCTGCAGGGAGCAGGAAACCTATTGAAAAAGGTACTGTAATATATTTATTACAACTAATAAAAACTCTGCTACATTCAGTCCAGGGATTATTACAGCTTGATTTGAAAAAAAGATTTAGCAATCAATAGAAGTAGTTGCTGTAGACACACAGCATGAAAAACAGCTCTGTCAGATCCAAAGATGGATAAAAGAGTGGTTTAATTGTGTTTAATTGGCCCAATCTGAAACAGAAAATATGAGAAAAACCTTTAATTGTGTTTTTTACTGTGTGTATCACAGTTATTGACACCCTTGCATTTAGCACTTTCCGGAGAACATAGAAAGAGCAACTGAGGCTCCTCAGATCCTCCAGGTTTCTCTTTTATTTGGATTCTCTTGACCTCAGCCGCCATGTTTTCAGTGAGGTTCAGGCTAGAGGAGTAGAATGGCCATGTCAACCCCTGATGTTATGGTCTTTAAAACATGTTTGCATTGATTTGGAGATGATTTGTCTGACTAAACTAAGACAGAGACAGAGTTTCATTTAAAATCCCTGAAACCATCTCAACAAGGTTGCCTGGGCCTTTAATAGAAATAACACCTCCAAAACATAACAGATCCTCCATCATATTTAACGGAATAAACATCCTTCACTTCATGTCACACCCACATGCAAAGAAAAGAGGGTCTGTTGGCAAAAATCTTTACTGTTATCTCATGATCACAGAACCCTGTTCCTGTCAAGGTTACAGTAGTATCCAGCAAACTGTAGTTGGTTATGTCTTCTGTAATCATTTCCCTTTTTATGAACAAATAAGAAAATTTGGCCTCAGTGTCACCTCATATTTCTAATCCAGTGAAACAGGAAAGCTGCTTAAGAACACTCAAATGAACAACTATATATATATATATATTAGGGCATTAATGACTCCAGATTTTTTCAAGTCGACTAGTTGCTCAGCATAATCGAAGTCGAGTCGACTAGTCGTGATGACTATCACACACGCAGCGGAGGAACACGGGTGTGCTACATTGAGCCTGAGCGTGTCCTCGTGTCCGGAAACCTGGAAATTGCGGCCGGGGTTTTGAGCTGCCTAAACATTCGTCACGTCATGGGCATCTCTCATAAACTAGTTGCTATCCTACACGCCTATTCACTTCCACTCGTGCTGTGGATCCAAAAGGTAAGTGAGCGATTGAGTTGGGGGAAGGTTATACAAATGTGTCAACGACAGCACGTGTTTTGTTTTTTTTTTTTGTGAATCGTCAGTGAATTTACAACGGCGTTTAGGCATTCTGGACTGCAAATGTCAAGTGCCGCCCCCTCTCGGATCCACAGCGCGAGTGGAAGTGAATAGGCATGTAGGATAGTAAATAGTTTATGAGAGATACCCATGACATGACGAATGTTTAGGCAGCTCAAAATCATGGACAATTCAAAAATCTCCAGATTTAAAAAAGAGGACGTGTCTGGGGAAAAGAGGACGTCTAGTCACTCTATTAAAAGTTATCTGTAACATCAACAGTCAACACGACAAATAAACAAAATAAAACCAAGGCTGATACCTTGAATTCCAGTAAATTTAAGTGTCCAACTGAGAGTGGGAACTCCCTGCAGTGCTAGCATTAGCATGCTAGCTAGCGGTGCCGTGTCAGATGGCCCTGCAGAACGCTGGTACTGTCACTGTACTTTAACACCGACTTGCAGATTGTGCAGGTCTCCGTGCTGTTTGTGTCTAGAGTGAAGTATCTCCACACATGTGATGTGTGTCTGTCTCCTCTGCTGCAGGTCTCTTGTCTTGTGGTCTCGTGTTTGCATTCCCCTCGTGCCAAAGGTACCGCCCCTTTTACAAAGGGTCTATAATAATTGGTTAAGTCACACAACACGTGTCAGCCAATCAGAGGCAGAGACTGCATTGTGTACACAAATGAGGACAGAGAGAGGAAAAAAACACTCAACTAGTCGAGTTCTCTCAGGAGGCGCAGACTCGTGCCTCTGAAGTTGACTTTTGTGTTAATGCCCTACTTTGGCCTGATGTACTTTTTTAGAAGCCAAATGATAAAATCTAAAATAAATTTACAAATGGCATTACAAGTCCAAACTAAGCGATCTTTTTGGCATTTTGTTTTTTGCCAGTGTGATGTTGTCCTTAAATAAGAACAAATATAAGTGCAGTCTTTTTTACTAGCAGCAATCCAAACTGAAACAAAGTCAGACATTGACAACATTCAGAGTAATAAAGGAAAAGAGAGTAATAAAGGACAACAAATCTTGAAAATAAAGGCATTAACCACCACACTGTGTATGCACACACAACTTCACAGTTTGATTTCACATTTGAATTCAAACTCATAACTTCACAATTCAAATTCACATTTGAATTGTCTGCTACTCAATTTCTTTTTGTGTTCTAAATCATTATCATAACAAGCAATAGCTTTATTATAAAGCAATAATCTTATCATGTGCTGTATGACTACCTATATCACTACTACGTACGTGCACTAACACGTACGTCTCGGAGCAGGGGAAACTAATCAGTCCCTCATAAAGCAGAATGAGGTGCTTGTGTAGGAATTTAACAGACACTGTCATGGAAGAGATTTAAAAATAAATTTAAGTGCTCTCTTATTTTTTCCAGAGCTGTATAATAGTGTATTTAGTACAGAGTATTTTCAGTTTTATTTTATTTTGACTTTATTCAATGTGTTAAATTGTTCTCGTCTCTGTGTGTCTGTGCAGCCATAGCATAAGCAATTTCCTCTGGAATTAATAAAGTTAGTATAATGACTATAGAAAGTATAATAGTTAGTCTGATTGTTTTCAGGTGGGTGAAAGGAGGTGGGCTTAGGGCAGAGATGGTAATCAGTATGTCAGTGAAGTGCCGGATGGAGTAGTGGACCTTGGCATCACAGCAAAGTCCTTTGTTTCATTCAACAGTTCTCACACTACCTGTATTTTGTTGTATCAGGACATGGCAAACCAAGAACTGAGGCCTCCTACTGAACCAAAGGCTCATTTACACCAGTTGCCATACTAAAAATAATAGGAGAAAATTGCTGGTTTGTTTTCTGTTAGTTGTTGCACTCAATATTCCCCTGAAGAAAAGTTTGCTTTAAAGTGTTGCCAGTTCTAACTGATTAATAAGTCTAATGAATGTGTGTAGCTTCTGAATCTAAAGACAAAAGGAACGGTTAAACCAAATGAGGACATAATTCGACCGCTGCCAAACTTTTCCTTCTTTTAAAGACCAGTAAAAAATTCATGCCTTGTATGTTAAGACTTACAAACAGAATAGCATACTGTGATTTAACAAAAAAAAAGGAAATGCGTTCGAGGATGAATACTCTCCTCGCAAATGAAAGAAAATGGAGCACTCAAGCACCCTGCTTCTTTGGCACAGACAGACTATAATTGTTCTGTAGGAGCCATTGAGTTTTTCAAACCTCACCGACGTTAGACAGACTTTTTATTTCTTCAGCCCAGTGGACTTCAGCATCACTCAAGCACACACTGTTTCTCTCCCTCTTTCAGAATTAATCGTCTGCCTGAAACTGCATTTCTCACACGACAGACCGTCCTTAAGTGACCTTAAATGAGCGAAATTTGTCATTATTCTGTCTAAATTTCTCATAGATAAAGGAAGAAATTGGTGGAGTATTTACTGCAGGATCCTCGCAGTTCCATCGGTGGCATTTTTATGTATATTCATACATGCATTAATCCATTAACTACCAGTCAACACACTACACACAGAGATTTTCTAAAGATTTAATAAAAATACTCTCAGTATTCTATGCTAACAAATACATTTGAAGTTTGTTCAGCATTTGAGTTCCTTTATTAGAAAAAATTTATTCATCACTACTGACAGACAAAAAAACACCTAATATAATTATGATGTGGATCTCCAGACGAGTGTTAGATATGTAATGAGCTATTAAGTGCTGAAAAAGTGAACGAGTGCATTTAAAGTTAAAGGATAATCTAGAATTTGACCAGCAACCAGTTAATAGGAGTCAGACCTGCACTGTTACATCTTTCCATGTTGTTAAAGAAACTTGTTTAATTTGACATTTATAGCTGTACACTCAACAAAAGTGTAACAAGAATAAAAACGTGACGTTTGTGAAATAAAGGGATAAGTGAAGTGCACATTTTTTGACTATAGGTGTATGTACTTATGTTTCTCTATTTTTTTCTGATCAGTCTGCCCAATTTTTATTTTTAATTTTTTTCCAGGAGTCATAATAGCCGAGTTTGCCAATGTGCTGTCTCATGGGCTCTGGGGTTGGGGTCATTTAGACGAAGCCTTAGGCGTGTCCCACACTCAGACAGTGCACACACAAGAGAGAGCAAGTGACAAATAGTAGACATTTAGGAGTAATGCTCTGCCTCATCTCCTGATGCATTATTAAAGGAGTGAAGAGACAGAGCCATGACATGCAGAGAGAGAGAGAGAGAGATAAAGGTAGAGAGAGACAAAACGAGAGAGAATGGGCGAGGGCGAAAGAGAGAGACCTAATGAGGCATCAGTTCAGAAATGAGGCAGGGTCCTGCCCCAGGGCAAGATGTGAGCGCGTCACCGGGGCAACAGCCACTCACCTCCATAGAGACCCAGCAGAAATGATCACAGAGCGAACAGGAGCCACCACCAGCCTGTGGAATGTGCCAGGAAACAGGAGAGAAGAACAAGACTATGTGTCATCCACACACACACACACACAAACACACACACACACACATCAGCCATGCAAGCCCAGGGCCAAGAGCTCAAATTAAACACGTCCCTAATCACGTCATAGCTTACACCCAATGCAACACTGACCGAGCCGAATAACTTTTTTTTTTCCCCCCAAACAACCATGTTGGTGAATTGCGTTCAGTGTTTGCACACACCAGCCTCACCAGAGGCACCGACTCGAACCAAGGCAGGAAAGGAGGAATAGTACATTGTGCTGGGGAAATGAAGCAAACGGGAGATGTATCTGCTGGCTGGGCACAGCTGGATATCTTTTACACACCAAAACATTGGCTACATAATTATGCATAGAGTGGGTGGAGCAGGTCCACCAGAATAAGAGCAAAAAAAAAAAAAGAAGTATATATATAAATAAATAAATGTGATTTCAAATGAAAGCCATGTCATGAATCATAAATGATATCTCCTTTTGCTCTTCCTCACTGTGTGCGTGTGTTTGAATGAGTACTGGCAGCAGACTGCTGTTATTAATCTAACACATGGTGTTCGTGGCACAGGTGCTGGTTGCTGAACACAGTGATAAGGCTTTCCATTTCTGACTGGGAAGCGCCAGGAACCATCCTGCATGTACCTTTTCCATTCTCGTACATTATTCAGTTCCTCTTCTTTGTATAGGAACCATGGAGCCAAACACAGGTGTGAGAACTCATTTCAAGGCTTTGCTGTCTGATGAATCAGGCCATGCAACTGGTACACAGTAATTGAATTCTTACTTGCCAGAAGTCTGAAAGAGTAAGAATGATCACACACAATCTTCAGACAATGAATGGCTTGCACAAATGATTCACACAGCACCAACGGCCCTCCACATTACGATGCACTGACACATCTGATTCAGCTAATAATTGGCAAGCCAGTCCTCAATTGAACTGGGGGTGTGCGCAAAATCATCCAAGGCTACGGTTGCACTGAAGCGCTACACCCAAGATGTAAGGAGTTTACATATATTTAATTTTAATGTAGATTTATTAACCCTTATAGTCACGTGTGAACACACCACAGCACAATGTGAGCTTCTTTCTCTGCATATTAACCCATTCACCAAGTGAAGCAGTGGGCTGCCGCCAACAAGGGGCGCCCGGGCAGCAGTGTGTTTGGACGGTACCATGCTCAAGGGTACCTCAGTGGTGACACTAGTTAGGATTTGAACCCCCAACCTTCTGATTGCAGGGCCAACGCCCAAACCCCTAGGCCATCCAGCTGCCCCAAAACTCTGCTCCAGGTGATATTTGTTTTGAAATACCTGATTGCATTTCTTAAAATGACATGCTACTGGTTTCCCAAAAGCCCCTCACTGATGTGATTTTCATCAGACTTTTCAAACTACAGCAGATGTGCGAAGGTGGTTTTCTGCACCAGGATGAGCACAAAGGTGTGATCAAGTCACTCACATTCTTAGCTTCCCTTATTACAGACAATGACTGGTGTCCAGTTAAAACTGTATCTTTGTATGTGTGTATATATATATATATATATTGGGGTTGTCACCAGATTTAATTACAAACTCTCTGATGAATCTAAATTAATTGCACATTTTTGCTGTAAAAGTGTTTTAAAAATTAAAGAAATTTTTTAATATGAATGAATAATTATTACAGACTTTCAGCTAATTTGCTGAGGGAAAAAAATGCTTCAGCAAGAACAATGATAGAACTAAGTCCATCCATAAGACGCAGTTTAAGACAATGTGCATACATTAACGGTGTTATGATGAATTATGCTGTCTTATCGAAAAATGCTACCTAGAAGCTTATACTGTTTATACAGTCAGTTTATCACTGATAATGATGAGAAATAGGCAGATAACATAGGCCAACAAAAAAAATAATTATCAGAAACCACAATACACTTTTCTAACCCAGTTTTTCATGCTGATTTCAGATTTCAGTTTTTTTCAGTCACATCAACTTTTTGAGTTATGTTAGATTTGCAATAGACTTGCATGCGGTTTTTATTCAACCACAGGTTAAAAAAAAGGTCCGGGTAAAAAAAGGGACCACTGCAATTTATTAAATCAGCATCTCTATGAGTATGACAACCATTTCATGTCTGTTAAATTCCTACACCAACACCTCATTCTGCTTTATGAGGGACTGATTAGTGATCACCTGAATCACATCTTATTTAATGAGGAAAAGTATAAA
>JBBPCY010000130.1:21897325-21924009 GCA_037974405.1 Brachyalestes nurse | reverse complement strand
GGGGTGTGTCGCGATTCACCCTCCTCACACCGCGACACGGGTTCGTGGAACTGAGTGTCGCGAATTCGGTTTTGTATTGTATATCATTACAGCCCTAATATATATATATATATAATATGAAACATGGTTCAGACACATTTCTAGAGGAGACACTAACCGAGACATCTGGTTTGATGAGAGTATTGTTGCACATTAAATTTGCTTCAATTAAACATTAGATTTGATCTCATATTTTCACTTTTAGATTGAGATTACTGAAAAGACATTTTTCACGATGTTTTGCCCAGCTTTATTAAGACTAGCTTTACATGGTGAAACTTCATGCAACAAGTTAAAGGCACAGAATCAGCAGAAAAACAAATGCTGGCATACAGAGCTGTTCACTTTTACTAAAAATTCACTTTTACTAAAAATGAATAAAATTGAGATCAAAGATGAATGCAGTGGCGGTTTCTATAAGAATACAGGCGAAACAATGTTTCACCAAGAAAAATAATACAAAAAACTTCATAACTATCATTTTTTTATTGGTGTGAAACTTTTTTCTGGTCAAAAATGTGAAACAGCTGTGAAACCGCAATGAAACAGAGAATTTCAGTGAAATATGTTTCACTGCGTCCCCGTTCATTTCAATGTAAATCTTTACAGACCCGCGGCTCGTTGATTTTCCAGGTTTCAATGGACTCTAATGGTAAATAAGTCCCACCTGTAAAACAAGTGACTGCCTAATGTGATAGGATAGTTCTCCGCTTCAAAATGACTGACAAAAACTGTGGCCAATCGCTGCATTTGTTTTCACTTCATTCTATTTTCTGTACTGAGCACAGACCTTGAGTGTGAGACTGAAACTTCATACATAACAAAACACACAGCATATTATTTACTAGTATTTATGAAAAATATTTCTTTTTCTTTTATATTTTATTCATCTACGAGTGCACAGAAAGAAGGGTATTAGATTGTTAGCTTGACCGCTTGCCACCCAGCCAAGCCAAACAGGGCACTGATTAACAACTTCACCAAGAAGATTTAGAAATATTGATAATTATGTAACGTTACTGTTGAAATAAACATTACTATTACGTGTTTGTAAGATATGTACAATAAAATACCTTTTATATTTCGTAGTGATTTAACACTAACTATGAGGAGATTGAGGGAAGAGCAGGAGAGAGAAGATACATCAGAATGTGAGGCAGCAAAAGCAGAACATGGAGGTGAAGTAGGCACTTAGGACAAGAAAATCAAGCTGCCCAGGGTTCGGCGAGGTGCTGAGTTTGTTTCACGGTGCGTGCCAGGGATGAAGGGTGGATTGTTTCAGGGTGCCGTTTTTTATAATCACTACTTTTGTGACATCATGAAAAACCAATACACTGATTTATATCTGCCTATTCAGTCTGAAGCACTTTGCAACTATTATGACTGAGAATCAAGCTAGTTTGAAATGGATTCCTTTTTACATTATGGAATATGTAACTTTACATTAAGCTACGCGGGTGGAGGCTTTACAACATGCATTGCAAGTGATAATTTCACACTACTGAGAAGTGAGAATGACAGTGTTGGAACCAGAATCTTATCTGTTGTCCAGAACGCTGGGTGGCCAACGCTGTGCGGCTGGAGAGCATACATTTGTGCCGGAGGCTGCGTTTTCTGGGCCTGCAGCACCGAAAGGAGCTGGCTAGAGTGCATGGGGCTCAGCTGGAGCTCAGAAAGGCCTTAGACCACCTCAGAAGTCACAGACCTTCATCACGTCCTGTTCTGACCAGGCCTGCGGGCACCTCCACTGGGCTGGCCCCTCCGCTCCCTCGCGGACAGCTGGCCGCTCAGTCGTGCTGCCCCAACCACATCGTGTGCTCCAGCTGCAATCTGCGGCTCAGGCTGGCCGACACACTGACACGCCGCTTCACCCCGAGCCTGTGGACGATGTACTGCCAGCCCACACCCGCAGCCTGCTCTGGACACAGTCAGGTCGGAGTCTATCGCATGCCCAGCTTCGTGGAGAGGAGGAACCTCTCTGTCTTGGACAACGCCCTTAGATACTTGCCCTTTGTGTAGTGCGCTTACAGCATGGGCCCAAGACGAGCTTTTACTGGGACTATCCGCTCAGCTAAAGTTAATCAAAGTAGTTTTTGTATTTTTTCCTTTTTGATGTGTGCCCTGCAATGACTTCTGCTTTTGAACTGCTAACACTACTTATCCAGTGTTCTATCTATCTATCTATCTATCTATCTATCTATCTATCTATCTATCTATCTATCTGTCTGTCTATCTGTTGGTGTCTGTCTGTCTGTCTGTCTGTCTGTCTGTCTATCTAGTCAATTAAGATTTTGCTTTACATTCACACATACAGTACTAAGCAAAAATCAGAGATTGTCTTCTCGTTTCCAGTCAAAGCAGCCATCTAATACAAGTTGAAAAAAAGCAGGGAAGAAACACCTAACATTTCTCACCATTTATTGTGTCCTCCATTTTCCCTGCAGCTTCTTTTTATGGAGACTTGCAGTCTGATGTTATGCAAAAATCTGCAGGGATATTCTTCCAAGCATCATGTAAACACAGTTGGCTGCATTTGCTGCTTCTCACAGTCCAAGTAATCTCAATTACAAATTTACACTCATGTTCTCCACGTCTCAGATTTCCAGCTTCGGTTTTAATAGTGCATTTTTTGTCCTATTTCTAACATAAGAAAGATTTAAGTGCTGTTTATCTGAAGGGACAGTTTTGGTTTAGTTTATTCTAGTCCTAGACAAAAAACCTTTCGGTTTTAAATCACCTTCATATCTGCAAAATGAGCATTAGTGTTGAAGACTTTGGTGTAATTTTCTGTTTTCTGCTTCTCTGAAAAATGAATAACCTGAATAACTATTTCTCATTACTGTACCTGCATTTTTGTAATTAAAAAAAGTTTCTTAAAGACTTTCTTGTTTTATAAAGTCTGTAAATGATTCATTTTTGTTCGGTTAAGCCCATTGTTATTGTTTGGCTTCTTTGAAACTCTGATTAATCCATTTATTGTCAAAATGGTCTGTAGATTACTCAGTTACCAATATAATGCTAACAGCTCTGTAGATACTGAAGGTTTCTTATGACAGTGATGATTTGGAAAATGGTATAGTGCTCTACTTCGCAGCAGTAAAGGTTTATAAAGGTTGTTATACCCTTGGTACTGAGTTTAAGACCCCCCCGCCCCCACTTCACTGCTGTCTTAGACTGCAGTTTGGAAATAGTAGTGAAAAGACATAAAAATGCCCAAAGCCATTTAAAGGGCTTGGCCAGCTTTCTGACTGGATTTATCTGTAACCCTGAAGCGGCCTATTGTTCCTGCTCAAACCTTTGCTTTTATACTGACACACATTCCACAGCTCTGGGGGGCTCAGAGCTTTTACCATTTTTCTTACACAAAATGGTAAAATGCGGAATATTTCCCACACCTCTGGACAGGTAGATGTCTGGCATGTAAAGTCTTCTATCGAGGCTGACAGAGTGAGGAATGCATTGAACCGTTCTAAGATGCTGTTCAGCCGCATGGTGCAGGGCTCGGTTTCTTTTGTAGTTGTCAAGGTGATTGCCTCGTCGTCAGGGTGATGGAATCCAAGCCTGGATGCTAACTCAGCCATTTAAACCATGCAAACTCTTGTGAATGCAGTATGGTGACTCATTCTTCTTTTGCAGCTTCGCTCACCATGACAATGTTATGGGCTCCCAGACAGCGATTGGTGAGGGCTGTTAAATAAGGATTGAAATTTAAAGGTTTCCCAGAGAAAAGATGGAGGGACAAATATGGACACGGAAACGGCTGACTCAGCTCTAAACTCCAGCAGAATCTCCCTCATCGCCGACGTTAATGCTGGAGTATGGAGTCGGCCTCCGTGTGATGGGCCTCCAGCTTTCCCTTCTGCAGTGAGGTCATAACTTACTGTCTTATTTATGCCTCACAGTAAACTACAAGCAAACTGAACTAAAGCAGAAAGTTTTACTTTGAAAAAACGGACACATTGAGTTTACCTGAATTTTCTACATAATAATATTTTCATATAGTCTTTACAATTTTATATTTTTTGTGCAAAAAAAAATTATATATGTGTTTTTGTAAGATCCTCTGTTTAAATGTAGTGAATTTTGCTCTGCCTCTAAATCATCAGATTTTTCATTACATCGCCATGCACCAGTGGGCAGGAAAAAAGAGAATCTCCCTCATGTTTTTTTTTAAATTTGGAAATACATCACAATATTTAAGGCAGTTACAGACCATCTGGAATTGAGATCTGAACTGCAAAAGTCTGTAAAAAGGTAAACTGTTTGTAGAAAACTTATCTTGAAAAAATGTCTTCAATAATAATAACAATAATAGTAATTACAATAATTATAAATAGTAGACCCCAGCATTCCAAGAGCACCCGCAAATTGTTAAAAAATGCCTATTTTTATAGCGTAAACCCTAAATATGCCCCCAAATATGCTCCCAAACGCAGCTTAATATATTACCCTTAAAGAAATGTAAAGGTAAACCTGAACCCGTACTGTACAGTTTACACTGAACCGCTGTTTCCCGCAGTGCTGGAATGTAAAATACCAACGTTACCCCAGTTTAGAGTGTACTGTAATTCGTGTATGAGTGTTTTCTTAAAAAATAAGGCTGTGAACTGTACATACATAATCCACTGAAATAATGTAACACTCCAAAGAGACAGATTAAATCATGATTGTTTTATTGGCTGTACACAAATGCATGTCATTGAACAACTGCACTGTAGCACAAGTGTGACATTCTTTTTTTCCATTGGTAAAGTCAACCACATCCCTTATATTTACACTATGTTTAATATATATAGATTTCTATATATGTATCTTTTGTACAATGTACAATGTTGCAATCAAGTGAAATAAGGAGAGCAAACAATGTTCCCTCAAACTCAGGTTCAGTCAAAAGCATGCAAGTTTTGTCCAGTAAAGACATAAAAGAAAATCACAGCCCGGAGTTGTGTTGTCTGTAAGCATGTCTTTAGTAGCAGCCAAAGCAGACAGCCAAGTCAAAGCCAAGACATACTGAGCGAGTGACTATTTTTTTCATCTGAAGAATTTCAGTTAAAGGATCCACGTACAGTACGAATGGCCTCTAGTTTTCATCTGTGCTTAGTGAATACCTAAGTAGTATAGTAGTGAACTACTATTGGACTATTTCACTAATTAACAAAGAACTAAAGACTACCATTCCCTGCGTCTGACACCCATGAAGTGTACACAACAAAGTACAAAGACTGTGTTTTTCGGAAAAAGTGTGTCATATTGCTTTCACATTTTGAGTTCTACCCTCTTTAAAAAAGTGCCAAAATGGGTGATATCAGTAGATTCATTCAATGGCTGGTTCTTTAAAGAATCAGGGAGATGAGATGCGGAAGAAGAACCTTCTATTCCTCCTCTTAGCTAGGACTTCCCCAATCACTCAGTGCTACTGACCTGGGAGGGTAGAGGCGAGCTCGTGCGTCCTTTACGACAGAAGAGCTACCGTCTGCTCCAGACTGCTTCTGTCATGTCATCTAACAGACACCTTCGCTAACAAGCTTTAGCTGAGTGATCGGGGAGAAGAAGAGCCATCCTACCCACAGAATTATGCTCTCTTGAGCCCCCTTTCACATTCAAAACCTCCAACATTACTGGGACCGGTAAAGTGGTTTTGCGACATCCATGGTATGCATTCCAACATGCCACTAAAATCATCGTAAAACAGGAGGGGGTGTCTTTATGAGCAGCCAACTGCTCTTTGTTTAGGTATTTATTTAACTGATTTATTTTTTGGATTTTCCCCAATTTTCTCATATCCATTTCTCCCCCAATCACACACTACCATCACCACTGGGAGGGTAAATTTACACTTCCTGTAAAACCAGCCAAACTGCCACTAATGCAAGGTCATTGAGCTGCTCAACACGCTTGTAGGAGAACACTAACCACCAATTGAAGAGCAAATTTCCAAAACTCACTCAGTCCATTTTTTGTGATTTTTTGAGGCAACACTACTATTGCTTTCCAATAGGGAAAACGAGTAAAACGCGATTTTCTGGAAAAAAAAATGCTTTTGGACTGAGTGAGTTTTGGAAATTTGCTCTTCAATTCTCTAATGCTGGGTAAAGGGTGAAAAAGAGAGCCATCCATGCTTCTCTAGATCCATGTACAAAATACACCCCCATGATGTTTCCACAATACAAAACTCAATTCTAAAAGAAACATAATGGAAAAGTTGTAGACGTTGCTGAATTTCCTGCAAATGTATTGGCTTCTATTATTTGCTCCCAGTAATTTCCCATTTATATTATTATTACACGCTCCTGTGCAGGTAAACTGCTGTGCCAATCCCTAACAGGGATTGTGACTCCACCTTCGGACAATATTTGTAATGCTTATTAAAGGAGCTCCATGTAATGCAAAAGTCCTGTACCAGTACCAAGAACCATTTAGGAACCTTTAGTGTATGAACATAGTGTGTAGAGGGTCTTCAGTGAAACAAAGCCATGAAGGATCTTATCAAAGAGTGGGCTCTTTAAGCAAAGACTACACATTTGTGGTTGTTGTTTAACACATTGCACTTCATTTTGGCACACGGAATTGAGGCAGGACACTTAACTGACAAGTGACATTTTGAGCGAGAAAATATACGCTATATCTTTGTCTTGGCTACACAAAATAGCTGAGTGGAGTTTACCAACAAAACACATATTGTAAGAAAATAAAGCTACTATACTATGATCTCAAATAAAATTCTCTTTCACAGTTTAAAATTATTTGCATCATGATATAATTCCACTGTTAGCTACATATGAATAAACTCTGCTCCTAAATATCTTTATTACACTTTAGGAATGGGACAATCCACCAAGTTCAGTTAAAGAAGAGAGTCCATTCTCTCCTCCCTCCATTTATAAAATACTAACCAGCAAACTTTCTACTGTCCATTAAAAAATACTCGGACTCCTCTAGCGCGTCACATAACCACCCTCATATACTAAATGTATTTTTTGTAGAAAATGTATGATGGATGCACAAAGCATATCTTTGCAAGGTGCCGTTTATTGAAATGGCTTTGACTTTCAAATGGATAAAAAGAACATTTTGAGATTTTTCTTTTTGTCTGATGCTAACAGTAACTACAAATGTTCTTTGGGTGAAAGTGCCTTGTTATTTTTCTTCAACGTTGGTTACTTTGGGTTTAGCCCTGGACACACACGCCCATGCTGGTATTACACTTCCAGGACACTTTTGCGCTGACACACACCAAAAGCTACAGACACACATAGAGAAATTAAAAACGAGAAAAAAAACCAAACAAAACACACATAGAACATGCATCTTGGCAGTAACGGAAATCCACAAGTAAAACAGCAACACTTGCGCTGGCATCACATACAGCAAAAGCGAGGTTGCAGGTAAGGATCTGGAGTATGTACATTTGGTTGTGGTGGTGGCGGCCAGGGAACTGGCATCTTCCTGTAAACGCTATTCGACGGATTTGCAGTCAACAACAGCTGAGAAGAAGGGAAAAAAAGAAAATCTTGCACAGTAGATCCCATTTCTGTGAGTTCCACAATGGCATGTACTTGCTGTCCACAGTCTGGAATGCGAGAAGAGCACTCTGTCCTTAAATCAGGTAATTATGTAGCTGTTTTTTTCTGTCTTTCTTTCTTCGTTTTATTACAAAAGTCAAAGCTAGGCTGCAAAGGGCCCATGCAGATTATTGACATTGAATGTTGATTTAACACAACTTCAAGGCAAGGATGAACTGCTCAGTTTTCAGTGTACTAAGCACAGTGGTAGTTTCGTGGGTCTTTAAAACTTGTGGGCTGAAACAAACTTGGACACTTAGCACAGGATCTCCTACAATACAAATGTTTAGGGAGGTATGAGAGCTTATTTCTCAACTATGAAACAATTCTACTCTTATATGAGCTGTGTTGCCAAAAGGGACATCATTCTGTGTAGAAAATTGCTTTTCACATAGTTTGCAGTTTTGTAGATGAACTAACCCATATTCATCACTCCAAACAATGTAAAACCAAACCCACGTTATTCATTTAAATAGCTTCAGTATCACTGGCGGACACTACAAAGGTGCTCAATGTTGGCTTAGCTGGACATGGCAAATTGGTACAGTGCTTCCAATGAGTCCATGATGAGATCAGTTAGACGTTTTCTTGGAATGTGAATGGGGTTCAGGCGTGGTCTACCAAACTTAATCAGCATCTTCATCCGTAAACACATGAGGCTGGACACATGGTCAGATGGCCAGGCAAACTTATACATTATATAAGCTGCAATGGAAAGATAAATGACTTTAATTCAGTGGAAATGGAGCCACTTCAGCCTAGTTCGAGGAAAAGCTAGCATGGGTTCTTCCATTATGGATGATCTTCAGTCCATAAGAGTTGCTCAAGAGCATGAGTGCCCTTCCATGCCCAGAAACATTTCCATTTGTTCAGGGTGCTCTTTAGATGTTTGGAGGATGACATGTAATGTAGCCCTTGACATGGCACAAGGTAACAGCAGACCGGCCTTGCAGTAACATTATGGAGATGTTAGCCTGTGAAGAAAAGCGAAACAGTCCTTCATGCATCCCACAGGGCAGACAAGATGGCGGCTGCCCCCAAGCATACCTCTAAAATACCAGCCAGAGACAACAAGGAGCCCACATTGAATCCATGGTGAAACAGCAGGCCGAAGTGGATAAAATCTTGCGCTAAATTATGTAAAAAGGTGTCAGACGATGGAGCCCTTGGAAGAGGAGAGATGGATGGACTGGATGCGCGTGGCCAGGGTCCGCTCCAGGTCGTGGAGGACATCATAAGAAGGGCCTGGACCAGGGCTCTCTGCAGGCACCTCATAGAGCAGCTGCTTAAAGTTCTCCAGCTCAATCAGCAGCACCATGTTCTTCAGGAAGAAGCCCTCGATGAAGGCTGAGAGCTCAGTGGCCCCCAGGAACTAAAAATGGACATCACATTAACTAAATTAGAGTGATTACTGGGTTTAAACACATCACAAAATAGGTGAGGCTGTAGTGTATACAGGTGATTCTTCACTTCTACATTTTCAAATATACGGAAATAAAAGATGTAGAAGTTTTCTACTATGCCTCAATGATGACATTTCCTTTTTTCAATTTAATTATGGGCTTGCCTCAGACTTTTTCCCTTTCTATAATGTGTATTCTATAATGTTAAATGTATAAAAGGTATAAACATGGTAAAAGAACTCTTTTAAAATACCATTGCACCAAAAATGCTGAGAGTAAGCACAAAAAGAAGTGTGTCCAAAATAGCAGCTTTACAGGAGATTTTGAACATTTCTCTTGGTCTTTCACACAAAAGACCAAGCTGTTCAAATAACAATAATAAAAAATATGAACACATGGTTTTCTTGAGCCAGCCATGATATTTCCACTATGTGCAAATAGTAACATTTTGTTGTCCTTATAACTAAGTCAATTTAAAATTAAGATGACCTTTATGACCTGAGAGTATTTATATTTAGTGCCACCACCAAATACGTAACTATTTCAGCATGTTAGTTCACAAATAGCCGGAATCACTTTATTTGAAATATTTAAGGAACACAGCACGTTTTTCGCAATTATAATGGTAAGGACAAAAAGTAATGACAACTCTGGACTTAATTAAAGCCAGACCTCTTTTCGAAAACATAAAAAGTGGGGAAATTAGATTTTTCAATATTGCATGCAGTCAAGCAGTGCCATTAATTGAAGAATTACTCAGCCACTTTATTACGATGAGCAATTTTGGAGCCTCTTTGTAGTGTTTTTGTAATACCCTGATTAAAGTCATTATTTATCTCTCCTGTAATCATTATGTGAAGTAGTTAGCAATCATGAAAGGTGGAGAAAGAACAACAGACGTATCATACATAGACTCTAGAAGCTGAGCCACGTCAGTGGAGGAGCTCATTAAATGCATAGTGACTTTTAGTTGTGAGATCTTACCTTGGCATGTTTATAGATGTCCACACACGTCTCAATAGTGATGTTCTTGGAGCAAATGATCTCACAGTGTCGTTGGAGGGCTTCGAGCTGGAAGAACTTGGCTGCAGACAGGAGCTGTGGATGGGACAGAAGATGCTATATTATCACACTAAAGGTATCTTGTGATTTATCATCAATACTGCTATATCTACATCAGTCTCACACAATGTTGATTTTTGGTCTTATGTGAGTTAATGACAAAACAATGCAAATCTTAAAATTAATAATAAAAAAGAATTTTCCTTATGGAAGTGTGCTTTAATAAATATAAAGATATTCTATTTTTGTCAATATAACCCCCTAACTGAAGTTTCCATCGTATAAAACCAGTGAGTAAAAATGCATTACGGAGGACCCTCAATCAGCGTTAAAAGTGGAGGGGGCGTTGAGTGGCCCTGTATTTACACTGACAGAACCTTTCACCTCTCAGTTACAGTTATGGCTATACTTTGATTATCTCTAAAGTGCCATCTTTTTTCTATGCAGTTGAAGTGAGTCATTTTATGACACATGCTTCGGGTGTGGGAACAATTGGCAGACTGAGTGGCCTTGGCTAGCATTCAGAGCCGCATGGCCAGCCACTTTCACATCATATTATATGAGACATCCCATTTTCACCTCAGAGAAAAGAGAGAAAAGTGAAAGAGGAGAGAACAGAGCAGTAATAGACCGGAGCGCCGGGAAAAGAAACACTGTATAATACCTCCATGACTTCAGTGTTTCTGATGTGCAGCGACTCGGTGCCTCCACAGTACAGGTACTGCATCACCAGCTGCAACACACAGCACTCTTAGTGTACATAGTAATGATACATCAGCACAGTCTACACAACTCTTACACAGTCTTCAGTCACATGTGGGGTCACCATGTTACTGCATGCACACTTGTATGGCAAAAGAATGAGTGACATTCGATTTTTACTGTTACTTTTTTCAATTCAGTACGAGAAAACACCAGCGCAGGCTTCCTTTAAAAGATATTCAGTGATATTTTGGGCATAATTTACAGCTCTCAGCTTTGACATGAATCCAAAATGTTGTTAAAAGCACACATTAAAGCCCATTTGGCCCAAGAGTGGTTTTGAGTGCTGATGAGAGCTGATAACACAACAAGGAGAAAAACTGTACGAGTTTTTCTTTTGCAGTCAACAACAATTGACTTTACTTCTGTTACTCCAACTGATCCGTACTCCTCCCACAAATACATTTTTTCATAACAACCGTCTCAAGTCTGATGAGTTTCTGTCAAAATGGTGAGTTTCTGTCAAAATGCCTAAATTTAGCTTGTTATTCATTCGGAATGATTCTGACGTTGTATGTGCGTAGCAGATCACACTGTTATGATAAAGCAGGTGTATTATCCATTTATTTATTTGTTGAGTAGTGGGGCTAGTTTGGGAGCATAACACTGTAAACCAGAACCTCGAGCAACTCAAGTTAAATACTAAAGTGGCCAGATTTCAATAATTTAAATGTTTAAAATTTCTAAATGTATTGTCAGCTTGAATGGGATTTTTGCTAAAATTCTGTAAAACGTATTCAACCTCACAAAAGTAATTTGTCAGCAGAGCACAGAAAAACATCAAGATCTAAATATATCTATACATTTAATATATTTAAGTTCATCGTAAAGTTTTTTAAACCATTTCAAGTTAACCAGCATTGTTTATGTTAGATGACATGGCAGTTTTTGTTCTCCTCAAGCGTGTTGAGCTGTCCACTGAAGCCACATAAGTTCCCCCAACAGTTTTAACAGCCAGTTTAAGTGCCAACGGATCACAAAAGCATCCCAACCTGAAAAATGTTGTACTTGACATGACTGATTTCAATGCAAGTGTTCTCGGCAGCAGGTCTGTTGGAGAGTAGAGACTTAAACCTGAATCACGAAAGAGGCAGAAAACCAGAGAAAAGGGAGAGAAGGCATTCATTCTCTTTAAACCACAAGACATGAGTGTTCTTCAGAAATGCAGAAAAATCAAATAATTATCAGTTTATTCAGTCACAGTGACCACGAGCATGCCCTTTAATCAACCCCTCAATCCTCTTACCTGGCGGAGGCTGTGAAGAGCAGCACTTTATGGGCATAGAAAGGTTTTCCCTCCACCAGGAAGGTCACGTCAGACATTTCTTTATTGTTCAGAAAGTGTGGATCTAGAGACACACATGAGAGGAGGTGCTAAAAACAACAATTTCTTGTACAGATGCAGTGAATTACACATAATTCTGCAAAAAATAATGGAGTCCTGTTGGTTTATAGGATATGAAAACATGTTTTACAGCCACTAAAAGTTTGAAGTGAATACTTACTAGCAGGCCATGCTGATGAATTTGGTATGTTCTGGTGTGATGCCACTGTGTACAGTAAAACCTGATGTATTTAAATACTGCTGACATAAAGGTAATGTACAGGTAGATTATGTTAATTACGATTTGGCATTTTTTCAGGGAGAAATAACTCACAATCGCCCCCCTCCATAAAGTTAACTAGTCCTTTATAAAGTTAACTGGACTCATAAGCCCTTGTATCAGACGTTCAGGTATATTTTTACTGTGTTTTTTGCCGGTTTAGAGAGTGTGAATGATTTGAAGTAGCTTTCTAAAGGGGTGCTGTTGATGTGTGGGCTACGGATGTCATTTTTTTAGCCCTCCCATCCAATGTTGTGACCAAGCTTCACTGACAGTAACAACAGCTTATTGAATTTAAATGTCCCTTCCTCAAAACCAAGGACAAAATATGAGACCAGAACAGACAAAATTAGACAATTCTCAAAAAAAACCACAAAATGCAACAGTAAATGTAACTGAAGACAAACGAATTGAACAATCAGGGTGTAAAAAAGAAAACGCAGTATACAATGTAAAGTACAAACATCTTTTTTTCTAGATTTCAAAATAACTATCAAGCTTCTATTCCTAGTATTCTCTGCCACAATATTGCAGATTTTATTGTAAAAGCTATTCTTCATCTGCTGCCTAGATGGCAGTAGTGTTCCTCTAAAGCCCCGCCAGCCTTGATTCAGTCGAAATGAGCAGAAAATTCTATTTATCGCACTTGATGATGCCTCTCTCTCTCTCTCTCTCTCTTTCTCTCTCTCTCTCTCTGCCGATGATGAAACTGCTGTGTTTTGGGGCACTCTCCATTTTAAAGAAAAAAAAAAACTTGACTGTGTTGTTTATATTTCACTGTCACAGTCCATGAGACAAAAGCACACAACTGCATTCAGAGATTTATGAGCACCTCAAGCCAATTTTGCAACCTCAAATGAAGGTATTTGGTAATGGCTCAGAAAAAGCTGTTTTTGAGTCCGTTTTTTTAAGGACAGATTTTAACTGGGGCAGCAGTGCTGGTACTTACCCAGTCGGGACGTCTGTTTCTTTTTGATCTCTGTCAGCTTGGGGATTGGAAAGGGCCCGTAGCACTGGGTGAAGATTACAGATAGCTGCTGGCTGATTACTTCGTTCTGCAGATTATACATGTACACACACACACACACACACACACACACACACACGTACAAAGTTTACATAAACATAAGCCAATGCCTTCAAACAGGTATGACATCGACCATTTGGAATCAATGACCCTTCTTGGAGAAAGTGTATTTAGCTTTTTTTTTTATAAATAAAGAATGTTAAATAACTAATTCCTTCATCAAATTTCTACCTAATATCATTAAAGTATGATTGAATGAGGTAACACTTTAATTTAAGGTCATTATTCGTTAGCATACATGTACATATCCATTTCATGACAACCAACACAAAGCTGCAGAAACCTTTATAAAGGTCTATTCCAGCAACTGTTTGTAGTCATAATGTTTCCTGAGGTGAAATGACTGAATTGACTGAAGCAGGCTTTATGAAAACTGACACCTGTTAAAGTAAGCCTTTTATAAATGTCTGTGTAGATTTATGCCAATTATCATTAAATGATAGCAATCAAGGGTAGCAAGGGATGCCTTAGAAATTACAGCCTCCAGTGAGGTTTTTCTCTGTATAGTGTAGCCAGTACTTAGGAAGATTTTCATATTTACAGGTCTGAACTGTTCACAGAGGTGATGTCTGATGCTTGTAACATCACTGACATTTTTGACTTACACTGTATTTTTTAAATCCACTCACAATGGATACATGCATACAGGCTGTAATTAGATAAATAATGTACAATAGTACATAAACTATTATTTGAGTCAGGAAACAAATTTGTTTCATCAACATTATGTTTAACAGCTTTGGTATTGGTAGCTATTTGGTAGCTTTGGTGATTCTGAAAGGTGAATAAAATGACTATATTTGTGCTGTTGACATCGTAACCCCTGGTTCCTGCCACAAACACTGTACAGAAATCTAGCAATACATTTTCTGCACATCAAACCACTCTGAATAACTTTAAAAATGAAAATAATTGCCCTTTAACCCGTTTCTGCGAGCCTCCTTGTGGCCATTCCATGGTGGAATGGATTTTTGTTCATTAATATAATTAAGTAAAATGCATTCATTTAGAACTGAATATATTTCAAATATGAATTTAAAAAACATTAAATTCAAGGCTAAACCGAGGGTCCTCCAATATGCTACTGTGAAAAAGGGCTAACGGATGCTGACCAATTTCACTTTTGAATAAAGAAAGGTTAAATTGGGCTCTAAAGTGAATATATTTTAACTTTTTTTTTTTTTTGTGGAACCACTTCTGGTGCAAACTTCATGACAATGAAATACTGTAGCCTGATATATTTGCTATATTGTCCATCCTTGTGACTGTATATGTGTAAGCAGGGTCAGGGTGAGAACCTTGCTGGCTCGGAGGATCTGGAACATGAGTGGCAGGCCGTGTGTGATGAGCTCCTCGGTGTACTCCTCCTCCTGAATGCAGCTGAAGTCCTTCAGCAGGCCCTGGATGAGAGGCCGCCGCTGCTGCATGAAGCACGTTCGCAGAGACTCCAGCCACGTGTGCAGAGTCCACGGCACACCTACACACACAGCCAATGAATCAATTACTCTGTCGATACTGTTCAGCCATCCAAACATCCGGATTAAAGCGGCCATATTACAGAGACTTACTATTTTTCTTCATTTTTTTAAAATAAGAGTTTAATATGGAATGCAAGCTGTGTCCAGTTTCCAAGAGATAAAGCTGCAAAACCAGGCCATTTTGAATTCATCATGGTTGTGTTGTCACAACCATGAACACAGTAACACATCATTCAGCTTGCAGCAGTTTAGCCAGGCCATGTCAGGTTGAACGAAAAGTGTTATTGTAGACGGTCTGCAGAGTGTTTGGAGAATGAGACGAAGGGGAAATGACTAAATGTTGTTTTTGCTTAATGTGTCACTGCATAGCTTTTGCAAACATTCATACATCCGGAGGAAGAGGCGGATGTTTATTTTTGCCCAGTGTCCCTGAAGATTTCAGTCCAAACTTAGTTTGTTCTGCACTTTTCAGCCTGGAGAGCTTTTTGAACTAGTCACATTAACAAAGGTCAACAAAGGAACAAAGATCATTAACATATATTGGCCTTACAGGCACAAAAACAAAAAAAAAGGTTTGTGTCAAAAGTTTATGGCATCTTTATGTTCAAAATGACTGCAAAACAATAATTCAAGGAAAATGTATAATATGGCCTCTTTAAAAAAACATGCTCCAGCACACTATGCTTGCTACAGTGCTATATCAGTACCGACCCATGCAGTGAGTGTCTATGATAAACCAGGCAGTGGATGTCTGTGGTTACCTAAAGAGGTCAGTGCTAACAGGCTGCAGATGTGGACGGCAGGCGTGCAGTGTGATTACTAACCCAGGCTGCGGATGTCTATGGTAATGTCCACATGGCCGTGTTCGGCGCTGTGGTACATGGCCTCTCGGAGGGCCCTCAGTTTGGCCTTGCCTGTCCGCAGCGTACCCTCCGAGTGAGACGTTCGCTTCTCGCCGCTGGCCTCCGAACCCTCAGCCAGGATCTCTTCCAGAGACAGTACATCTCCCTTATCCTTCTCCACCTGGGACAGGAGCTTCCGGAACACGTTCCTGCAGGAAAACACTCGCTCAGTCCTCAGTGATCCCGATTGGCACCAATGGTTTGAGTTATTGGAATAATAGTTATTGGGATACAAATTCCTGTGATAAACAGCCCGCTATAAAATAGCAGCAAATCTTTCAAATAATTAACTAGTGTGCACAGGTGAGTAATGTGGTTAGATAAGAATCATAAAACTCATTTTAAAAGTCTGCACTTCAAACTGGCACTGATGACTTGTCAGATTTTTGGTTTTATGAATCACAAACCAAGAGCAGACAAAATCAATGAAAAATGTGTTCTAACCATTATCTCCAACAATTAAATGTCTTGGCAACTTTGATTGCACTCTATCATGTCAACTTTCTCACACATCATGTTTTTTTGTTGTGAAGCCTTGAGAATAATTTGAAACGTAAAAATGTAAAAAAAAGAATTAAAACTGAGGGAAAAATGTGTAATATGGTCTTTAAAAAAGCAGTGACAACCAATGACAACCTTGAGCAACTGAAAATAAAAGATACATTTTGAGTGCGGTGCTGACCTACGAGTGCTTGCCGTTGGGTGGGTTTGTATTTTTTATGCTACTGAATTTACGGCATTGTCTACGATGGACTGAATTCTTGATAATGTTCTCCTTTGTAAGCTGTCGAGTTCCTCACCCACCAGTGAGCCTGTTTTCCTGATTGGCTTGATGAACCTCTTGGTGTCCGCCACTTTCATGCTACCACCCTAGAACACCACAGCATAGAAAACAGTGCTGGCCACCACAGACTCATAGAACATCCACAACTGCAGACAAAGGCTGGAGTCCTCAAAGGCAGCACAGACAACTTTGATCTCTCTTGTATGTGCCCAGAGAGTTCTTTGACCAGTCCAGTTTATTGTCCATGTGCACATCAAGGTACTTCTGTCCTGAACAGCAGCTGATTCAGCTCACACCAGTTAACAAAACTGTCTACTGCTATCCTATATTCAGAGTCATTCCCATGCTTGATACAAACAACTATTCCTGAATCATCTGAGAAGTTTTACAGATGGGTACAAAGTGAAGAGGTGTGGTGACAAAACTGCTCCTGTACTACACAGCACTGTGTCAGACACACAGCCCTGTATCCGCACGTACTGTGGTACTATGCACATAGTGCATAATCCACAAGACTAAGGGAGCCTGAAGCTGCAAAGCAGGCAGCTTACTCCCCAGCAGGGCTGGCTGAATAGTGTTGAAAGCACTGGAGAAATCAAAGGACATGATCTTGTCCTGGTAGTCAAACTGACTGGGATCCAGTGCTGGTCTGACGAAGGCATGGAGGGTGTCCAGGACCAGTCTCTTGAAGACCTTTCAGACTGTGTGAAGTGAATGCAACTGTCTGATGGGCCACTACGATGCACCTTCTTTGGCAAAGGAAACATACACAATGTTTTCCACAGCCCAGGTGCCTTCTTGATACTGAATCTCCAGCTGAAGATCCTCCTTATTTCATCTGGGTCCAACACCTTGGCAGGATGGTAGTTCTCTGCGTATTTCTCTCCTCACTTTGTCCTCAGTGATGGTGATGAATGATCCATGGATATCAGCATTGTCCTCAGCAGCTGAAGGGAGAAGGCTCTAGTAGAAGAGTTTGGTGCTGTCAGAACTTTTACACCAGCTTTCTCCTGTAGCTGTCCTTTCCCTCAAAGGGACCTGAATGCTTCCTTCTTCTCATTCAGGAGGGCTTGCAGAGTGGATGACGTCACATGCCGCCGTCACATTGGCTGATAGAGTAATGTAAAAAACAATGGTAAGCATGGGTGAGAACACTCCGAGCAGATAGTATGGACCTAGCCCCACTCCTACCTGCTCGATATCCAGGCTGCAGACATGTTCTCTAAGCACATTTAGACCAGGGTGGCATCATTGCTCGTTAACAAAAACAGCAAGTTCTCCCCTTCTGCACTTTCCACTATCATGCCATGTTGTCTCTGTCCAAACACATGCGAAACCAACATGTCCACGGAAGGGTCAGGAATATGCTCATGCAGCCACGTCTCAGAAAAGCCATGTTGGCTTCTGCTACTGACAGAAAGATAAGTCAAAGTTTAAAACTGTTTAAAACATAACGTCCATTTTTTAAAAACCCCAAAGTCCTTTGATGTTTATGACTCTCATTTATCATGGCATGAATATAATTTTTCCTCATATTACTGCCACCCGCTCTTGGGCGCGTATTAGAGAGTTAGTGTAAAGTCATTATAACTCAGCGGAAGTATGCTCAGAGAATGACTGGTTTGATACGCGCAAGCCACAAATCACTGTAAGACGCAACACTGCAAATGTCTCAGGGGCCCGCAGCGCAGCGGAAGCAGCTTTTTCAAGCCCCGGATCAAGCTGCAATACGTCTGCAGATCCAGGCCAGCCTCCATAACGGATTGCCTTAATATCGCGGCATTGAGGGGAGCTGGCCGTCTAATGCAGAGGATTCTCGGTCGGGATGCATGCACAGTGAATATCAATAAGCATTCATTATGCGGTGCTGGGTTTGGGTGTGAGTGAGCGAGTGGGCAAAGACACTCACGGTTTACAGTTTCCCTGCAATGGGAAATGATAGTGCCGAACTTTTATTTCTCCAGTGGACCTGCATGCAAAACACCAGCTGGTCTTTGATTTCTGGCAATAGTTGTGGTTCAGAAGTTCAAAGCTGATGAATGGGATGTTTACAGTTATGATAAAGCAGAAACTAAACTCACTCACAAGTGAGGGAAAAGATGGGTTATGTGAAAAAAAAGTTGTAATAAAAACCTAGGTTCCAAACAATCTGGGAATTTTAGAGTTTTAAACAATAAACAGTTTTATGGAAAGTTTCAATATGACAGAGAAAGCTGTATGAAATTATGAATAATGACACAATTAATGTGTAGATTTCAAAAGAGACTTATTCAGACTGATTCAGCAAAAACAGTGTGCTCTAAAAGTAAACATTCACAGCCATTTTTTTAAACTGAAAATGCTGCTTATGCCAAGTACTTATGACCTTCACACTAGTACATGGTAGCTGGATGGATGACCACAGTCCTCAAATAGTGCCACAGGATCTCAATTGGACTTAGCTCTGGACTTTCACTTGGCCATTGTAGACTATTCACATTTTTGTTGTTCAACCACTCTTGTGTTACTGTGGTCCTATGTTTCACCCTTTGTCCTGACAAAAGAACATTTGTCACAGGTGTAGTTTTGCCTCCCTGTATTCTGCACCATCCATTTTTCCTTCAATTTTAAAACCCCCTATCCCTTCTGAGGAGCATCCCCACAACATAATGCTGCCACTCCTCTACTACACTGTAGAAATTGTGTTTGTTTAATAATGGGCTGTAGTAGTTTTGCACCACACATAGCGTTTTGAATTCCAAAAGCTCCATGTGTATTTTCTTTCCATACAGCCCAAATATACAAGCACTCTTGATACAGTTGACAGGTGTTCTCTCACCCCAGTCTCAGTCACTAAACTCTGTAGCTCCTTCAAAGTGATTGTTGGCCTTCTTGCGTCCCTTTCTTACTCTAACACTGGGTTGTGACGGACGGCTAGGCACTGCCTGGGTGGTATGATGTGGCGTGCACTTACTCACAGTTGATCCAGCAGTGTTTGCTAGGATGTCAAAACACTTTATTTTGTAGCCTTTCTTATTCCTATCTTATGCATGTCTGTAAGTTTATCCCCTATTTCCTTAGCTCTTTGGTCTTCATTTTCACAGCTTTCCTTTCACAGTCTGTACCAGCGGTACTTCAATTAATTGGGTCTTTTATCCAGAAAAGGTCACTTTTTTAATGGTTTCCTGGCAGGAGCCAGTTGTGTCCTCGTTAAGGTAAAATCTTTCATCTGTGTAAACCTGGAACTCCCACCACACAGAGGTTGAATACTTATGTAAACCCTGTTTTCCACAAAATATGTTCTTGCATAAAACCAATACCGCCATTGGTCTAATACATTTGTATAGAAGGTTAAGTCCTTTTGCAAGGTAATAAGACACTGTATGTACAATTAACTACATTCTTGTTAATCCCACAATATATATGTATAGTGTCTTGGTTAAGTTATAAACATTTACCCAGCAAAAGCTGTTCTGCAGGTTTGTGTTTTACCTGTGTCCATGTGCTGCAGCGAGGCTGTATGAGTTCATATCCCCCTGGGGAGCAGAGGTGATACCGTTCCGGTATGTGGTGCCAATCAAAGGGTCCGCTCCTCTCTCCAAAAGCAGGCTGACCAACTCAAAATTACCTGCGAACATTCATAATGACTAGTTAAGGATATAGTACAACATTATCACAACTGCTAAGTAGAAAGGTGATGTCACTCAATTTTGAATTAGTCAAAGATTTATTTTAGAAAAAGTTAAATGTAGATGATTGCAGATGCAATGTAGTAACGTTTCTTTTAAGATAAAAACCAAAATTTCACTTATATTTCACTTGCACTTGCAGACTTGCAGCACATAAAGGAAATGAGTCACAATGTGAATAATATGCAAAGCCTGCTAAAAGCTTGGTGAACACGTCTGGTGAATTAAACAACACATTCTATATGCAAGTCTATTATTCCATGATATGTTTAGCTCCTCATGAAGATCAGAACGTCTGTAGGCCTCGTAGTGGTGACTCTGTCTGTAGAACAATGGAAATTAAAGAAAAATATTTTCAAATTGTAGTGAAAAATCTTAAACATCAAATCTAATCTTCTACACAGTGTAAAATTGCATGGCTACTGTGAAAAGGGGTTAACAATGATTTTTAGCCTATTTTTTTCTGACACAGCAAGAAGACTTGCTGTATGTGCATTTAGGTAGCTGTACCACCAGATACAGTTTGGCATCAATTCCTCCAACCACAAAAATTTGTTCAATTTCTTCTAATCATTAACTATATGTTACTGTAAGGTACGGTGTTGTCTATGCTTTACAGATCATAGCTGTCTATTACAGCCTCAACTCACCACTGAATAAATACATTAAAGCTGCCCAGAGAACAAGAAACATACTTACAGAAACACAGTTACAGTTAATGTTTCACAAAAAAGAAACTTAATAGGGTTTCTTTCATATGTTTTTAGCATAAAGATTGTTCTTAAATAGAAAAGACGGCATCCAGTCTATACCCATCATTATTTTGGAAAAGCAGTAATTTTTCCTCTTTTTTGTTACTCAGTTAAACGCGGAACTTGTTTCCATACAATGGGACAGGATTGATATTGTAAAGCTTCTCCATTATGACTGAAAGTCAATCAAAAACAACACATTTTACTTTCAAAAGCCACTGGGCCATTGTTTCTGTGCTCAAAGCCATTTCTTGGCACAGATCCCTTTGTAGCCACTTTTTTTTGCACTTTCAGAGAGGTCTGAAATCATAAATGTTCTGATAATTAACTCATAAGTTACTCTGGAGCAATGGTTCTCAACCTTTTCAACATCAAGGCCCACTTATCTATCACAGCATGTTGCCAAGGCCCACTTGGCCACATTAGATGATATTAAATAACCAATTGTGGACCAACGGCCTGTCTCGAATTTTGGACTCACGGCCCAATCAAAAGCCTTCACGGCCCACTGGTGGTCCCCGGCCCTGTGGTTGAGAAACCAGGCTCTAGAGACTGTAGGTTTCTCTGCGATATGTCTCATGTGATACATGCAGATGATCACAATACACTTTTTATCCACTGATACAGAGATAGAAATATGTCCTCAGGTGACCTGTTCCCACAGTTATTGATGGTACAAGTTAGTTTCTGGCTTTATTCAGTTGGAGGCCATTTGCAGAACGGTTGTACATCAAACAGCAATGCAGTACATCAAACAGAGATTAAGCTTGGCCTTGATGTAAAAAAGAGAAAAACTTATAGCCTGTATAGCCTGTCTAAGTCTAGGTCTTGGTCTGAAAAATACAGTACAGTATGTTCCAATGTTTTTTAAGGTGAAAAAGTCAGGCTGCTCCAAAAGTGACCAGCTGGCCCACCAGCAGGTACATGCAGGTTCTCCTGCTGATCCCAGAGGTCAGTTTAGTGTCATTGCTGGAGCTCCGCCGCCTCCTGCTGATTGTTTTGTTAATGCGAAACAGTGGCTCGTTCCATGCGCATCCACACTGAATAATGTGGAGAAAAGTGTTTCCGTGTTAATGCGTAAACCCTGCGGATTGGAGCGCTGGGGGTAATTGACCCGCTGTACGGTAAATGGAGCGTGAGGAACGAGCCTTGATGAGCTTTCGATGTGATGAGCCTCAAACAACTCCAGCTTTTCCTGCACCGCCACATTAGCACACTCTTTACCATGCAGACGGAAGTTTCCATACAATTATTTTTGCACACTCATGCTGTGTGTCTGTGTGTATGTGTGTGTGTTGTGGGGGGAATGGAAGCATTTGCCTGAGCATCACATCAAAGCATTCTGTGCTTCATGATGAGGGACCTTCAAGCTAAGAGGAGGTTCTAAGTCGTTTCTTGTACAGGAAAGCGGTTAAGTGCATGTAATGAATATCATTTGGGCTGCCTCTGCCAGGCTTTAGAAAACTGTGTATGTTCTGTGGCCTGTCATAAAAACACGCTTTTACGTCTATTATACTTGCCCAGTATGTTTCATTTTCAGAAAAAAGTTTCTATGACATTTAACTGCTACAACTTTAGTAGAGGTGGTGCTGCTCTACAGCTCAGTTACTGCCCACTCAGTTCAATCAATAGCCTACTGCACACCGAGATCATCCTTTACTACTAATGCTGCATTTCTATGTTGACCTCTTTCAAAAAAGCATGTCTTTTCTAATCAACGTGTGGCTATCATAAAGTAATGCAACATTAAAACAACGGAGCGTTAGTCATGTATTTGTTTAATCGGTAGCTAAATGCTTTCGGCATGAACTGTTTATGGTCAGTTGCGAGTGGCAAAGTGTGTTTATGCTCATCTGAGGTTTAATAAATACATTTCATCATCATGTTATCCATTAAAGAAAAGGGTTTTTATTTCAGGCTGTTGGAGCAAAGGTAATAATTTCTGGCTGGCACCTAACAGAGCCTCTGGTTGAGAAAATGCAATATTTCTATGAGTCATGGTCTGTGAGTGTTCTGCATCAGTTCCACTATAAAGTACTACTGGAGCTATATTAGTTTTACCAGAGGAGATCGTGTAATGTAATTATTAAGGGGTCTGACTGGCAGATTCTCATGGGATAAATTATTGAAGTAAAGTATCAGAGTAATTCTCTCAATGACCGCAGATAGTCCAGACATGTCGCACTGTTGTACACTGTCTCCACTAGTTATTTCAGTACTGCTTCTCGAGGACACGTCATGTTAATTCCTGGATGATGTGCACAACCTACGTGTATACATAGACAAAGGCCTGTATAACACCACCCTGGTCCTACTAATGTGTTTTTACTGAAATACAAGTCCGCAAGCCAACAAACCAGGGCAAATGGTGCCAAATTGCTCAGGGTGTCAAGGCACGGTCACTTGTTCTTCTTCGGAGACTCGCGGATCAATGATTAGCATTTCGATCCCACAAAAGCCTCGCTCTTTGCGGTCTCACAGACCTTTAAAACTAATTATGTCCACTTTAAATGCTCCAGAAAGGTAAGAGAACTCACATTGAGCTCCCTCAAGTAACATAATGCATAATACAAGCAGAACTCCTCTGTGTTGATGAAATGCCCTGAAGTTCTTGTTAGTGAGGCTCGCTGGACTACCTGCAGCAGAGGCCAGCTGGAGAGGGGTTTCAGTGTAGTTCTCGGCTCCATCCTGCAGTGCCCCCTCCACATTGGCTCGAGCGTCCAGCAGCAGCTATGATAAGCGGAACATAACGGAGAGGAAACATTGTTATGAAATAAAACACGCCAAGCCTAAGCTTACTGTGGAGCTGACCTATGACCTGAATGGCTGGGCTGTGCATTGTTCATGCTTTCCACTATCTAGGCAAGTGAGCTGACAAGCTAGACAAGTGGCTTTACTTTCTGTCACTCAGTTTTTAAAGAGGGGGAAACTGAGAGTGTCAAGAAAGAAAGAAAAAAAAACTCTAAAAAAAAAAAAGCAATTACCTGCTTCATAAAGCAAATGCTTTCGGTTTGAGGGATTACTCATACAAGGGAAGGCAAGGAGGAGGATTTCATTTCAATGACAATTCATGTTCTGTTTCCCTCAGGATAGCTGGCGCTCGTTTGGGCAGTTTTATCCGGTAAAGTCTTGGCATTTCCTACCTATTAGCTTTGCCTCCCCCTAGCGCCAATATTTACACAGTAATACCAAAATATTGATGACATATAGATAGGATAGCTGCTGCCTTTTCCTGACTAATAACATCACTTACATGAGAGCGGCTGTGAGAGTGAAGATGTGTAATCCAAAATATCTTGGATAAGCATTAAGATTGTCCTTCACTGGATGTAAGGGGCCACTTGAATTCAATAATTAAGAGGTGTGCCCCATTCCTTTTGTCCATATAGTGTATCTGGCTGTCCAGCCAACAGGAATTTGGCCCCACCCACTCACACTGAAGTTATAAGCAGTGTTTCAGCTTGGACTACATTTTTGCTTTTTTGAATGGGCACAATACAGGGCAGCAAATTAGAACAGAACTCATTTACATAGCTCATTTACCTTAACATAACCCAAACAGCCCATTTAACGAGAGCGTACAGAGGGGTTGGAAAATGGGCATGAAAAAGTGAATTAGGACTGTTATTAGCACATAAACCATACAGTCGTTATAAGTGGACCTCAGGGGAAACTTATCCAGCAATTAGAGTGCCAGCAATGACCTTGTGTTTTTTTAAGGGTGAGGAGGGGTAGATTTACATGGGGGTCCCCATATTATGTGCTACTACAGTGCTTAAATATTATTCCAGGTTTGTAAAACAGTGGTTAATTTCAGATCCATAGGACATACTTCATGCTTCAAATGCTGCACTACTTTAAATCATAGCTAATGGTTACGGAATAGAAACACAGCATTACACGTACGGGGAAATAAACTTGTTTCATTTGCATACAGTATGCATAGATTTAAGCAGAAACAGTATGAAAGCAGCACAAACTGACATTTTCTACAGAGCATGCCAACAGCAAAGGAAGAGTACAGAGAGACATACTGCGACAGCACACTTTCATCTTACTCTAGAACAAGTACAGGGCAAAGACACACTGCATACTACTGCATACTGAACAGCGGCCCCTTGACTGATGAATACTGACCTCGCTGTTGATATCTGCCCCAGCATCCAGCAGCATCTGCACCATGGCCTCGTCACCACGGACACACGCGTACATGAGCGGGGTCATCCCCTGGACGCACATCCAAACACACAAGCCAAAGTTACAAGAGTAATAACTCGGAGAATTGAAAACACAAAGCAAAAAGCACAGTAAAAAGCGTCGCTCTTAAAAGCACAGAGGTCATTCAAACACTTGATAAAGCTTTTGAATCTTAAGCCTCGCTGTGGGTGGGCAGAGCAAATCTGATCATCCCGTATTAAAGCCGCAGTGAATATTGATTTTACCAGAACCACCCGTTCATTGTGAGTAAATTGCTTCTATTATGCTCTTTTCAGTTTGTCACATTTAAAGTGCCTTGGAAAGTACTAATCTTCAGACTACAGCATACAGCAGAGCAGAAAATGGAACACAGTAAATGGACCTTTATCATAGGGAACTGAATTGTCTCAAAAAGTACCATTCACAGTTCGCATACAGTTCAATTAGAAATCATCTTGTTTGTGATGTCATGACCATGAACACATTTACATATTGCATAACCACTTTTTGGTCTAAAATGTTGTCCCTACACATTTCAGCTCAGACTGCTTATTGAATGATTCACAGTCCAGAGTAGCCAATCAAAGCAAAAGGGAATTTGCATACTTCAGTATTGAAGGTGCAGTAGGAAAACAACATCTTTCCAAAAAACCCACAAACATAAGTGGACTTTACTGGGAAAAATGAAACACAAAAAAATGTGTGGAAATGTCGTAGAAACATTGAGAAATATCTTAAATTGTTTAGTGATTGAATTGCACCTCGAGTTAACAATATTCTAGTATAGAGACGTTCAAGGGCCTGATCACGACGTCCCTTTTATTGCAGTGTGGTGAAAGGAGTCATTCATCAGTCCACGAGACAGGAGTGAGCTGAACTCAGTCCCAGCTGGACTCAGAGACTGCATGCTCCCGTCATAGCCCCCTCACTGCTTCTGCCTACAGCCTGGCATCACTTACTTCATTTTACAAGTTGTGTAACCCAGTGTGTCAGCACCACTCTGTCTCAATCAGTCTTCTCATGCAATAGCTTGAACATCAACTGCATACGTCAGCATGTGGGATAGCAACGAGAGCTGAATTTCTCTGTTACTAATGTATCTATTATTGTTTCAATATGTGATTGCTACACAGCATGACAGATATGAAGCACATTTATATATACACATTTATATAGTATTTATATGACCTACAATGTATAATAATAATAATAATAATAATAATAATAATGATAATAATAATAATAATAATAATAATAGTCTGCCTTTTGTGACAAAGATAGAACAGCAGAAAATGCACTTTTTCATCAGGTAACTGATGGTATAGGTCAAGTACGCTAATATGTCCAATAAAAATGAAGTACAATATATTTAAAGACATTTGAC
>JBBPCY010000130.1:21863472-21880557 GCA_037974405.1 Brachyalestes nurse | reverse complement strand
AGTCTTACAGTCATTAGTTACAGAGACAGTCTTACAGTCATTAGTTACAGGGACAGTCTTACAGTCATTAGTTACAGTGACAGTCTTAGAGTATAAGATGTGATTCAGGTGATCACTAATTAGTCCCACATGAAGCAGAATGAGGTGCTTGTGTAGGAATTTAACAGACACTGGCATGGAATGGTTTCACACTCATAGAGACACTGATTTAAAAATAAATTGCAGGGGTCTCTTATTTTCTTTCAGAGATGTATATGAAGAATCAGCCACTCCACAGTCTTTGATCTAATCCCAGTACCATGATGAACCACATCACTCATCCTATTGAGAACTGGAAAGTTTTCTGGATCTCGATTCTTTGAGTGAATTCCATCACCTATTCCCAAGAACCAATCACTGATGACCACTGATTCACAACTCTCATAAAATGTAGCAAGCCAGGATCATAAAGGGAGCAGTTTACATCACGTGGGACCTGGAGAATAAGAGCAAATGAGTAAAAAACAGTAACTTCTGAATGCAGCCAAACGCACAGAACCTGCAGCATCAAGCTGAACATGGAAATAAAATCAGGAGGCAGAGGTGATGAGGTCAAATTGCTTCCTTTCTCAATCTTTTCTGCAGCTGTTTTTCTCGTCTCCAGCAACAGTCTGGAACTCTTGCAAATCTTACCATAACTGACTTTTCTGCCCGCATTTCAAATTGAGTGAGAGGGAACGTATGGAACAAAGTGAAAACGCAGCAAGTCTTCGATACGGAGACTTTATTTTCCTTTAAACAAGTTTTCTGAACTGTGAAAACGAACAGAGGCTGTTTTAGATGAGCATGTTTCTGCCATATAAAAGTGAGTCCTCTTTCCTCCCTTAGCCATTCATAAAAGAAACACATGAAAACAACAAACAAGCAAATGGAAATGAATGCAACAACTGATTTCCGAAAAACAGGAGACCCAAAACATAATAATAATTTAGCCTTGGTCACTGCGGTTTACCGTATGATATATTTATGTAAATGTTACTGGTACATGTTGTAATTGCTGTAATACTGAAGGCTTCAGTATGAAAATAAGCCCCCGAACTAAACACATAATTATTTCTTGGATATGGAAGGATCCCAAGCAGTCTTAGACATTCCAGATTAACGCTCTCAGCAAAGCAGTGATGCTGACATGGTTGTGGCATATTAGTGTGTGTGTGTGTGTGTGTGTCAGTGTGTGTGTTGTACAGAGTGGATCAAACACAATAGTACTGATGGAGTTTTTTAAACATCTCAGCGTTTCTGTTGGATTGAGAATAGTCAAATAAAATGTCCTTTTGTGTACAGAAAGGAAAACAAGGTATTGTGTACCAGAGATATTCACAAGTCATTTTTACCGAGTCAAGTCTCAAGTCTTTGTGTTCGAGTTCAAGTCAAGTCTCAAGTCTTTGAGTGGCAATGTTTACAAATGGCGACTCTAAATGTGGGAATTTTTACCTGTAAATGTTGAGCTCTAAATGTTTAGAAGATATGCTAATTGGCCACGCCCCACAATTACAATTGGCTGTTGCTTAGCAGGGGGCTGGACTGCGTGCTGTGATATTCCCTCACCAACATGGAGGATTTGCCTTAAATTATCTTAAATCTAAATGTTAAATATAAAAAATATATCTCACACTCTAAATGTGAAGCTTCACAGTTAGATAGGGCTCTGTGAGACCTTTCCAACGACCCCTCGTTCGCCATAACCGGCATAAGATCCGGAGTTATGCCTTTCACCTCGGACAAAAGAAATGGGACACCCCAGATCTCCGGGGACTATTATGGCAAAAAAGGGGTTGTTGAAAAGCCCTCATCGAGCCCTACCTGACTGTGAAGTTTCATGGAGATTGAGGGTTGCCCCGCCTAGAAAAGCTGCAAGCACGTTCCGTGGAGGACTTATTGGGACACAAAACTTTCAGCAGTCTTGGCTTTTTTTTCTTTGAGTCTGAAGCAACTCCAAACTGGAGTTATCTCAGGGCATCTCTAGTGTTTACTCAAACAATTTATTTTAATTAATTGAGAACACATAATTCACTCAGTCAAATATTTATAAGCAACTTAATTTTGTTAAGGAACCACTTAAGTTAATTTTTGTGTGCGTGAAGCCAGGATGCCTATTCATTATAACAAAGATAAAGATTAGACATTAATAAACATAACTAAAACAACTATATTAGCTCATTCATATCTGAGCTTTGTTATGTACTAGTACATCAGTGTGGCTTTTAAATAGCAGTCATGCAGTCACACAATTGTCTGTAATAACTTTACCCCATGATCGCTCAGATCCATCATGCAAAGCCATTTGCACCAAGGACAGGACAGACAAGAAAACTGACATGAGTTCCTTTCGCAGCCAAGACTCCACTAAGGTCTGACACTAAGTGCTCCAGAGTGATCGCTCGGCCATGCCGCCCTCAAACTCCTGCCTCTCTTCTCCACCCTCATAACTTCACCTTCACCTTGACTGGATGCACCTAAAAAAAATGGGGCCTCTATCTAGAAACATACCCCGCAGGCTGTGAATAATAAGCCCGGTCTTTCAAATGGGGCCTAACAAGATGAATCTGGTGGCACGGAAAGCGCTTAGTGGATGGGTGAGGGAGGTTGCAAGGTAATCAGTGTGTGCAGAGAGAGAGAAAAGGTTGGCGAAGGGGAGGAGATGAAAAGGAGAGAGAGAGAGGGGGGAGGAGTATTAAATGCAGGGTAAGAGGTGTCTCTCTGGCATCTTGTTCTCAGGTTTTATTCTCTCCAGAGACTTGAATCCTTTAATGAGTGTAGTGACCTGTTTACGGGGCTGCAAGGCTGACAGCAAAGAAGGTTATGGCGCTATTTTAGAGGCTTTATTGAAGCATCCACATTCCATCTCATAAAGGCTATGACTGGTGTGTTATTCATAAGCTCTGAAGATATAAAATCCCTCTGAATTTGGAAACAGAGCCTTTGTGATTTGAATCAAAACTGTCAGCTCTATTTCTAGGTGACTGTCTCATTTGGATTAACTGCACCGACCTGCCATAACAGGACAACTTTTCAGAAATAAGTATGCCATTATAATGTAGAGGTCTGTCTGCATTAGGGCCTGGGTGTATCATTCGTCTATATTAATGCCTGACCGAATCGACCGAATCGTCACCAACATTGTGACGTCCCTGGTCAGCAGCCGCTAGAGGCCACCCTGCACTGTCCTGTGTAGACTTTTATTTTGAAATTGTGTGTGTGTTACAGTTAAAGTGATTGTCTATTCTTATTGGTAGTAGTGTTAGTCCTGTGTGTATTTAGTTTCCTCTGTGTTGGACTCCTGTGTCGGTCCACTGAGTTTACACCTGTGTAGTCTCCTGTGTCTTGGTTTATGTTTTTGGCTCTCGTGCTTGCTTTGTGTTTTGTTAATAAAAGTTCAGTAGAATGGCAATCCGCACTTGCGCCTCCCTCTCTCCCTGGAGCCGTGCTTATGTGACAAACAGACTGTAAGGAGCTAAAGATTCATTGCCAATAATATTGATCACGATGATTTTATAAGCTCAAACCTTTATTCAATTCATTTCAAATTCACTTCCATTTAATTCAGTTCCATTAAATTTAATCACATTTAGTTCAATTAAATTTCAGTTGAGTTTCAGTTCAAACTCTAATCAGTGTGTGAGTTGTCACAAAGTCGCCTCACAGGGATTGGATTGGACTGTTAGCTAAATTTGATTATATTACAATCTTCAAAAATTACCCTTTTCATATTACTGGTATGTTCTCATTAGAAAATCAATCACTTTCAAAGAAATGTTGCTTTAACAGCAGGATTTTTGCCAATAGCAGTAAATCCGCACAAACCTTAATATCAGCCAACATGTACACGAGTCTGGCCCCAGTCTCTATTCACGTCCCCAAACCACCTTACACACCAGCCCAGAGCTGACAGACAGCATAGTGGTGGAATAAAGAGTTGAGACGTCGCTGCTGAGAGCAGGAGATATGCAGCTGTGAGTTTTGCGCCGTCCCACTTGGCCAAAGCCAATCAGCTTCCAGCCTCTTCCGCTCCGGTTTGAGTCCGCTCTATTTCCAGACCTCATTGTGGAAGTTATGACTGCAGAAACTACGGTAGTCAGACAGACACTGTTTGAAAGTCATGATAAAAACAAATGCAATCGCATGGGGAATGGTGCCAGAGAACCCTGGGGAGGAAAAAGTCTTATAAATTCCAAATAGATTCTTTTTAGTCCCACCACAAAGATAAGCTTACATGCATTGTAGATGCACTAAAGTGAGGTTTTCATTTGAACTGGTCCACATATCTTATTTCCATTTGAAGCATCATTATATAATCAATTGCTGAAACTGTGAAGGGTCCCTAATTGCCTCTATGAAGAAAGCACAACAAAATAAGGAGGAGGCAGGTTGTCCACTAGTACCTTATTACGATTAACGTACTTGGCTACACTGTATTTGCAACACAAAGAACTAACTTATTTATGCAAGTGCAGTAAGAGTAAGAAAGCAAATCAATTCCCTAATTTCCACAAAAAGGAAAAAACAAGAAATGTCGTGGTGGGTCCAGTTAGCAGAGTGACCATGGACTGGGACTGCCACTAGCTCTCTGGTCACAGTCCTGGTAATCAGCAAATGGCCAGCCTGCCAGTATACTGCTTGCATCAGTGACCAGGAATGTGAGTCCCATGCAAGCTGCTAGTACACAGTTATAATTATGTCTGAATTCCACACAGTTTTACTGTGGATATGCATCTACTAGGTTGCAGACTGCATGCATGACAAAAGGTTTGAGTGGCAGCAGGATGCTGCCACCTGGTCATAACTGTCTATTTGCTTTGCTAATGACTCACTTATAATTCAGACATTCACATCCTTCCTTAAAGTGGAATATTTTTAGATGACGCTCCCACTTGGCATTTGAGGCTATGGCTACTGCTCTACTGGGTGAAACAATGCACACATTTTAGAGTCCTCAAACAATGAGGTCATATTTGTATATATCAGACACCTCCAGGATTTAGCTTCAGTTATGGTGGATACTATTCACCATTCACATAATAAATTAAAAATAAAAGTTTGCACAATATAATTGTCTACAGTGCCCATAAAGGCCTTTAATAAAAAGGTGCAGTTATACCTCAGTAAAAGGTCATTTTACAGCAGGTATTGCAACCCTCTTATGTTTTTTTCTAGGTTTGTCCCATATTATAGCCTACTTTCCTGCTGTCTTCCCATTTTAACATTTTTTTCCCATATTTTTCCTGATTATTCACTTTTATTCTATAAGGAAACATTTCTATCCTGGTGGCAGTGTTGTCTTCCAATATGACAATGCCCCCATCCATAAAGAGTGAGGGTTTGACTTGTACAGAAATTATGTAAATCAAAGTTAACAGACTGATGTGCTACTAAAGTACTGGAGAGCACTCTCAGCTACCACCATTATCATAACACCAACTGAGGGAAAAGCCTTTTCTATCCCCCAAAACAGTACCAGAATCCTTACGTTGGCTTTTACTTTCATTTGTTTACATGTACGGTTACGGCATTTAGCAGATGCTCTTATACAGAGCGATGTACATCAGTGCTTAAGTAGTCCACGTCTGTTCTTTATACCTGTAAAGCTAAATTAAAATCAACACCTGCTAGCTAAGTTACACACCTTAACAAACCCTGTCAAAAGAAAAAAGTCAAAAAACATTTAGCATTTAGTTCCTGCTCCCCCACGCCCACCAGTGCTAGATCTGTTACAAATGCCTGCCACAAGCAACATCAGTAGATTATAACTTTCAGGACATGGGAAAACAGGCGAAGTGAAAAGGGCAATGAAATCTCAACAGTGAAAGACCACCACACTGAGACAAGACAAAAGTACAAAAGGACAGAATGAATAAAAATTGAAGCAAAAGAAGCAACAGTGGAAGAGGAAGAATAAGGAAAGAGGAATTGATTTAGATGTTGGAGTAGAAAGAAATAAGCTACACACCAGTGAATGGTTCCCAAATGCTGCACACACACCATTCAGAGCCAAGATTCAGATTAACAATTCCTCACCCTGGTGTCCTCGTTTATACTCCAGTTCTCTGCCTCTTCATACTTTGAATTCATCATCAATTGATGTTAGGAACAATGGAGGGCCCAGAATAACTGTACCACTTCAGTTTCGGGTCTGATGCAGTAAGATCTTAATGACCAAAAATGATGACCATCTCCCAAAAGCTCTGAAGCGTCCACTTAAATCTGCCTCCATGATCCACAGGAAACTAAGGGAGTTGTGAATGAATGGTCTAACAGTTTTAGTGCAAGATCCAAACACAAGAAAATTACATTTTAAATGGTGCACACTTCTCTATGAACACATTCATACTCAAATAAGTGGGTTTTTAAATCTAAAGTTCAACTGGTGGTGATTAGATTAGAGCTCGCTACAATCAAAATAAGTTAAGCACAATTTCAAAATTCAAAATCAAATCAAGCCTAAGAGTAAAAAATAGCACTGGACCTAAACTAAGTGTAAAATGTAAATGTAAAATCGCATCAATTACTTCTCAGTCATAAATAATGGAAACATTCGAAGAAATTCTGTCATGTGTGGATTTAAAACTTTTACTTCTAAAATATTTTACTCATTTAATGAAATGTAATCATTCTTTGAAAGTCTAATATTGCAGACTTGAACTTGATATAGAATGTACAGCAAATGTAAGTGTAATAGAAGTATTCGCCTAAATAATAAATGGCAGTGTATGTGTAGTATATACATATTTGTTTGAGAAACATAAAGGTTTTCATCAGAAATCTTAAGTGAGTCTGCACTGTCACTGCTCTCTCTGTTAGTGAATCATGGCTGGTGGCTTTATTGTTGCAGTGCTGAACTGTGGAGACGCTTCCTCACTGTAAAATCCCAGCAGCAGCTGTAACACCCAGCCCTGCCTTGCACTGTTTTTGTCTGTTCTCCCTTGTTTTCATTCCTCCTCATGCCTCTGGCCATGTGCTTCTGTTCTGCTTCCCATGGTCTGTCTTTGCTCCGGCCTTATGTCATGCCAGTCACCTGTATCTGTATGTCTGTAATCTAAAGGGTTCCTCGGTATTTATCTCCTTGGTCTGTGTCTGGCCCTTTTGCTGACCCTTGTTTGTTCATGTGTGGCCCTGTTTCCAATTATTTATTGTGTGATTACAGTGCTGTTAGCTTTAGTCTTCAGTCTTCGGTCGCAAAAAATGTACTTACAAACACAAATGAGAATTAAAACACCTCATAAAACCTAATTTTGCCTGAGAATTTTAATTTTGTTCGAAAATGAGTTCAATTTGTTCAGGTTCCAAAATCGATGCAGTTGAATCACTGCTCTCAAAATGATGCATTTGTGGACCCTTGAAGGCAGTTAAACTGGGTCAGTCCTGACCGCTTTAGCTGAACCTGTGAAACAGCAGGGACACCGTGGCTCCCAGGGGTCTCGGTGGGCCCTCCACACCACCAGAGCAAATGTTTTCTCCTGATCAGGCTGGCTGGACAAGACGAAGGCCTGTATCCATGCTAGATTTCCCACAGTGCTTTTAAAATCCCGAACACTGGCTTTAATCCACTCTGTCACTGCCCTGTTCCCTTTGCTTAATTCAATCAAATGGAGCCGGCAAGCCTCTGGGGCTTTCCATTATTTTTATCAAGGCTCTTCTTCGTCCTCGCTGGGAGTTAAATAAGTCTTTCTTTCAAATAACTCACTCTGTGTTCCTCCCTCTACATAACCAGCATTGAGATTTTGGTGCAAAAGACAAAACCACAGTCTGGTGTTCATTTTTAAAGTAAAATCTAAGGAACTGGATCACTATATTGAAGCAAATGAAAATCTAAAGATTCATTTAGTTGTGATCGCCACTAGCAGTGTGTAACGAGAACAAAAACTCTTAAATAAAGCTGCCAAAATAAAACTTCCAAAAATGGTTCTCTGGCATGTTGCCATATAGCCCTGAAAGGTTTCCTCTTAAAAATGGTTATATTTACTGTTAAAAGGTTCTTCTCTTCGATGGAGACACTGCAAGAACCTATTAGGATTTCACTGTTTTTACAAGTCAAATAACTGTTTTTATCTTATATAGACCATTTTCCATAAAAAGCTTTCAATGTATGTTTTTTTTCAGTGGAACCACATAAGGTTCATCTACACTTTATTCAAAATTAAATGTTACACAAAGACTAAGTCATGATGCCACAGAAAACTAGTTTTGGTTTCCTAAATGACCTTTCAATGGATGTTTCTAAAAATAACCACAACTTTCATATATCTCATTTGCAGATTTCCAAGATGAGTCTTTTTTGGACATTGGTCTATGGCAACACTCCAAAGACCGTTTAGATCTCTTTGTGTTTTTAACAGCAATTGGTATAAGGGAGTCTGAACTGCAAAGGAAAAGAATCATCCTTTGAACCATTAACTGAATGAAGATCCCACCATGATCTGGATACAGGTCTTTTACAAGAATGACAAATGCAAATAGCTGCTGTTCGGCCTCTGATACTCTTCTGTTATCCTCCCCTGCATCAGAGATCAATATCGATCAATTACCTGATGGTGCATTCACTGCAATTAGCTTTTTTTTTTTGCTCCATTACACTATGGAAATCAACCCAACATGTTAAAAGTTACTGCAACACTGATTACTGCAATATCTGCTGTAATGCATTACTTATAGCACTACATCAAGTTAGAGCAGGCACTACTCAGCATAAGGGTACTCCAATAATTCCAGAAATGACCAATGAGCTATGATCACACTGACCAGTCACAGATATCAGCAGCCTAAAATATATCATGTCATTTTGACCATCCTATTTTTAAGCAGGTCATACTGAATCCACACAGACTTGTGGAACTGCAATATGTAGCAACACAACTGCAATATGACTTTTTGTCCATTAATAGTGTAAAATCTCATGAGGAGCTCTGCACATTTCTGCAGTTTAAGCTGCAGTTTTGCTCTGTCATAACTAACAAATGTCTTGGATGTAATAACTTGAAGCTGAATTATTAATTTTCTCTCTGTTTCACTGAAATTCATGCTGGAAGTATTGCAGGCCTAATAACCAGGGCGGCAGCTTTTAAGAATGTCTTAATGTGATGCGGAGTGGATGTAACTATGAAGCGGATGAGGCACGGGAAAGTGCACATGGCGGAAAAATGAACTTAGCACGATAAATCCGAAGGGAGAACTCATTCGCTCCAGAGGATGCTCTGAAACATATGAAAAAGAGATGATGAAAATAAGGAGATAAACCTTACAGAATTAAAGCAACTTAAAATTTTAAAAGAGCATAAATGGGACACGGCATACAAAAGCAGGGGAGTTCAGTAAACCAACGAAATGTCACTGCCGGAACCAGGCCAGAGGAGGTCACTGAAAGTTCCTCAGTGGAGCTGATAGAGAATGATGTCTCTATGGTAGAAGTGCTTTATATCAATAGAAGCTGTCAGATTCAACTACAGTATTATCACTGGTCTTCATCAGGACATTTTCTTCAGGTCAGAAGCAAAAATCCCTCGCATACACTCACAGGATCCATGATTTACTGCCTGTTAATCATTTTAGTGATACTGGACAATGAAGTACTGATCTCACAGAAGGCTATAGTTCTAACCACACAAGGCTAAAATATGCAAATGAACCTTCTGTTTTTATATAGGGTGCTATTTAGAGATGAGTACTGAGTCAAAACTGAAATAAAGATAAGCTCCTGGACAAAGTGTATTGAAATCTGTATTTATGCAGAGTTAAAGCATTCTAACAGGGCATTTTCGAACGGTGGGTGCTATACTGGGTCAGTGAAGGGACGGGAGGGGCGCTCTGCACATCACCACCACACATTTGTTGACCAGACATTTGTAACGAATGCTCCTCCCTCCATTATATAATGTTTGTATTGGTTGTTATTTCACCAGAAACGTCATCATAAAATAATTTTTGAATGTTTTCACAACTTTTCATGTGATATCTTTATTTTTTAGCACCAAACTAAAGGGAGTAGAATAAATTAGAATATAAAGAAATACTGGTATTGATAAACAGTACCAGAATCGATGTATCAGTAAAATCCCAACCATACCTAGTGCTATAAGGATCCTGACCAAAGTTACAGACAAATGTTCTGTCTGTTTATTTTAGATAAAATAATTCAGGCCAACCATGTCAAACTTGGTTAGCCATGCATTTTTAATATATTGCAAGCCCAATTTTGTCCACATCATGCAGCTCCAGTGAGCTCCAGGGCTTCATAAAGCTGTAAATAAAAGGAAACACAAACTGTACAGGCTTACCAAAGTTTTAAGCTCATTCTACAGCTTCTGCTTTGTCTCAGAGTTGATAATTCTTTTAAACACTTTTATCCTGTGGACACAAAAAGATGCAATGTGGTGCATTGCATAAATACAGCGTCTAACAACAAAACAAAACACAGGTGTTGGCACCCATAGGCCATGCACAGCCTGCTGTGTGAGTGATGAATTGCTTACATAAACCTGAGCTGAATGGGGCGTTCTTTTACGCACAACTGTCCCACAGCCTTGAGCTTGGGGACGCGCTCCCTTTGCCAACCGCCTGTCTGGGCCTTTTTTTCAGAATGCTCCAGAGTGTGTGTAATTTCTGACAGATTAGGTCCTTTACATGCGGCTGCAGATGACAAGGTGCCACACTATTCTTCTGCACTGTGACAAATGGCATATGATAAACCGCTGCCGCAATGAATATAAAACGGTATAATGATGCTTTTTCGCATTCTCTTCACCCGGTTCGGTTCTTCCTCCCTGCCAAACCTCGCCGCTGTAAAACTCTCTGCCCCTGTGCTTAATGAAATTACCCTTGAGCCCCCCGCTCCACTAATGCTTTCTGACACGATGGGGTGCGACGCGCCCTCAACGAGCTGTCACTCATGACCAGGAATGACATCAGTCCGGCCCTCTCCTCTAGTAGCCTGACACAAATTAGCCCTGACACTACAGCAGCATATCACCCCACCAAAAGCCCCTGCCTCATACGGACCCCAGAAGTGCATCATACGGAACTTACGTAAAGGTCACACTAAAGGTCACGCTGAATGCTAATATTATAGACTGGTAAATGTTTGGCAGTGTTTCCTTTGGCTCAAGAGTTGTGGTGTGGCAAGCAATTTCATTTCGGCGAAGAGTGGAGGCGGAGCGATTTCAGTTCGTTGAACTGGTGATGGCTGGCAATTTTGGTTTGTCAAATGGGGGATTGGGAGGATTGGGTTTGTCGAATGGTGTTGAGAGCTGGGGGGTGGGATTTGGGTGGGGGTTGTTCGGTTGGTGTATTTCTTATATTGATGTGGAGGCAAACATTTTAGCAGTGTGCCGGTATGTCACCCACTACTACTTCCAACACTTCAGCTTCAACAACTGACAGTTCACTTGATGACTAATATATCCCACCCCTAGACAGGTGCCACCCTAACGAGGTAATCAACATTGTTCAGTTACTTCATTACATTCCACTGAAGCGTACCGTCACACCTGTGTGTTTTGTAACATTAAGCTACAAACTTTCTCACGCATTTTTAACTGTAACAATGCAAGTTAAGGTCGATTCAGGATCACAGCTGATATGCAATCATCTTTACAGTTAGAGCTTTATGTTTATACTATTTTTACATTTGAGCGTTGATCCATAACTACATTACACTGAACATGTGCTGCGTCCGAACAGCTGACAGACTGACTGGTGGACGGAGTGAGTGCTGTGCCAAATATGCAATGAAGCAATGTTGCTTGATGAGAAGTGCTTTATTAGAAATCTTTTCCTTTTGCGCAAGTGTTGAGAATGCTGGACATGCGTGTAAGCAATAAAGGCAAATGTTTTGGTTACACACCTTAATAAACTGTCTTTATCGAGTATATATGTCCTTCCTTATTCGCTGATCATTACTGTATCCACAGTAACCACAGAACAACCTGTTGTACAAAAACATAAAGTCTTTTTGTTAATGATGGTCATTTATTTTTATTTTCCAACTTTTTTTCAAGTAGTTTCCAGTGCATTCATACTACTGCAGTATTTTCCACATGGACTGTCTGTGAAGACTGGCAAGGTCATCATCCCTTATGTATGATTGTTGATGTGTCTCAGAGTTGCAGACAGCCTGCGAGACATGATGAGCACCACTGTGTTCGATCATGTCATGACCTCATTTGTCTGAACAGTGTGTGCACCAATTGCTGAACCATAATGATTTATATGCCTTCAGCTTTTTCGCTGTATGTATTTGGTTCTCTCAGTCCTAGCTCAGTAGTGATGATTAGCTTATTTTGTGCTAACAATATGCAATACTACAGTAAGAGAGAAAACTGATTCATTGCACTCCAGAAGCCCACTGGGTTCTTACAGCTTGAAGGTTGACTTTGAGTGCAAGATTTTTATTTTCCAACTTTATTTTTCAGTAGTTTCCGATACATTCATACTACTGAAGTATTTTCTACATAGCCTGTCTGGGAGGACTGGCAAGGTCACCATCCCTTATGTATGATTGTTGATATGTCTTGGGGTGGCACACAGCCTGCGAGACGTGATGAGCAACACGATGTTTGAACATGCCATGACCTCATTTGCCTGGCTGGTGTGTACACCAATATGCTGTACCGTAATGATTTATGCGGTTTCAGCTTTTTTTTTTTTTTTAAGGCTGTATGTATTTGGTTCATTAGCCCCGAGGCTCTAGGACACTGTCTTATACTCTCACTCTGAAACCACTAGAATGTCTTATATAATGCTGAGTGAGCTGCCAGGAGCAATAAAGCTCAAAGTTTGATGGGGAGGAAGCTGAGCAGAGGAAGATCCAACCTACAGACGGGGTTTCTAAAGTGGCTGGTCTAAATTTTGCTTCCTCTCTCTTTCACGCTCTGTCTGTCCCCTCACATACTGTTATTTGACCTCATTATAAAGCTTTAGGGAGGTAATATTAAACATTCAAAGTGTATAATGATATACGACATACAGTTTAAAGTAGCATGAGCAATCACTAGTTATTAGAACCTGATTGTGGTAGAGTGTGTCTGCAATGCATGTCTCCTCATTTTAATTCTTTCAAGCACATGAAATGAAAGCACATCTGTTCAGGTTTTGCAATCACACACACACAACACACACACGAAACCTTCAAAATTCAGAAGAGTAGTCTATTATTCAGGCAGTAATTGTTTTGACATTTTCAAGCTTGGCATTAAGAGTTTTGACCTTCAGCTGCTGAGAATTCTACCTCAAAAGTCAGAGCCCAGCACCGGCTGTAATATGGCAATAAGCACCTATAACCAACACATTATTAATAAGAGCCACTAGTATTTCACCACTCTTTCACCGTCCTCGTTTACCAAAGGCAGGAAAAAGAAGAGATTTTATTCTGAGATGAAGTGCAATAACTAGTAATTATTCTGCTCTGAGTCTTACAATAGGATTTGTCAGCTAGCACTATTAAACTTCTCTTAAAAAATAATTACAGTCTTAACCAGAGCATACTAAATTTACCAAGTCTAATTAAAGCTTAAATTATCCCAATGTATTCTCTCAGTCTTAGCTCAGGCTCTGTCAGCAGCGGTGATTAGCTCATTTTGTGCAAACAATATAAACTCTGATATTAGAGCAAGGGAGAAAATTGATTTCTTGCGCTTCAGAAGCCCACACGTGCTTTTACGGCTGGAATTGTAAAGGCTGACTTCAAGTGCACACTCAACAAATCTACTCTCACCATCAGAATGACCGTTAAGTCAGGTCTTGAGAGCTGGAGTGATATCTGCTAGTATCTGCTTGAAATGTAATATCTAGTGCCACGATCACACACTGTTCCACTTGAGTGGGCCGCCAAAAGGTGTGAAGCTAAAGCTTGTATTATTTCTTGAAAGTAAGAGTCTTTAAAACCACTTTACCATCCCCAGTGTCATTCCATATTGGTAATTGTTCCACTTGTAGCTCACTGAAACGAGCAGAGTTAAATGGAAATAGCAGTTTTAAATGTTTAGCCACATTTATGCTTGTAAATGGAGGAGGAGATGTTTTATTATGCCTTGTATTTAGGAAAGTCATTATTTTGGGCACAATCCTTTGCAAAAAGTATAAAAATTGTCCATTCTTGATATTGAAACAAATAAAAAAGTCAGTAGTACAGACATCAATACATGATGTACTGTAACTATGTAATTATCTGTATAACTATGTAAATAAATTTGTCATTATTTTTAAATAAAGGAAAGTGCAAGAAAGAATAGATAGTAACACTTTAGCTGAATATTTGCATAATGTGAGTTCAGTATCAAAGTGGGATCACCGTGGTGTAGTGAGGACTCTGCCCTGAAATTCAGACACTCTACGGAGTAACATGTGGCATACAATCTAAACCTACTTCTTAAGTCACACTGACTCTAAAACATATAAAAGTGTGTTTTAGTGCAGCAGAGAAGCCACGTCACTTCCTCTCTGCCGCTCCCACTCCCCACCTCAGCTTGCCGTAAAGCCAGGGGATTTGAGAGGTTCTCTGAGCTGCTGAGGCTGCGTCCCACAGGACACTCTTTCACCAGCTGAGCCGACACAGCGAGACAGGCAGCCAGCCCTCCGCTCCAGGAGCAGCTTTGCTTTGTAGAATTTGGATGTACTGCAGTGAGAGGGGCTGATCCAAAAGCAGCTCTCTGATGTATCCGTTCCCTTGATTCCAGCGGAAGAGCGAGGGAGAAAGCTGTCTTAACTCCAGGAAACTGTAGATGAAAACCTGAGGCCTCGTAGATTACAGGGCAGCACGATTAAAACCCATTTATAGAGGAGGGCATACTGGATGTCCAGTCACTTAGAAGCGTGCTCATATGAAAAATGCCGTTTAAACACATTTTATTTTTCCTCTGAAGTCCACTTTTAACAGTTGCACAGATTTATGCACCAACCTCACTTCTACCATTAGAATTAAACAAAATTTATATCCAAAATCATTCAGTCACTTGTTGAATTTGAGTACTTTAAGGTGCACCCATTACTGATACAGCTGTGCACATATAGGACCATTTGCATAGAAAACCGTTGATAATAGAGTCCTCTGGAGTTGCTGAATGTGAGGTTAAGGTATTGGGATGTATAACCCCCAAGGCCCTCACTGGGCTTTGGAGTTGTGGAACTGTGATTCCTTTACTGATGAAGCTTTGGTTGAGTGGCGATTATTCTGATTTAATCCTCCAGCAACATCTCACTACCAATCCTCCAACATCCCTGAGCTTAATAGAGCACTTCTGACTGAATGCATTCAAATTCTCACATCAGTGTTCCAACATCTAGTGTAAAGCCTCTCCAGAACAGAGGAGGTCGTTACTGCAGCAAACTCCATTTTAATGCCTTTTAATGCTAGCTGAGCAGATGTGTACCAACTTTAGGACACACAGTATATATGGAAAAGGCAGAAAACAGTGTTTACATAATACATAACATTCTTGTTTCGAAAACAAGATAAAATTCAAGATACATTTCTTATGAAATATTAACTGTAAAACAGGTGCACAAGTTAACGCTCGGCTCAAAAAGCCCATTGTCCTCTAGCCTGGCGCATGCGGCTTATCACACAAGCATTCCCCAGCGAACAGGAAGGAATCAGCCACCGTGCGCTTCCATTAGAAATGCACTGTTCGGGCCACCTGCTGCTGATAGGGAGGAGGTGGGAGCTGGGGGCTCCTGGGAGCCGCCTCCAGACTGCACCGTAATTCACTCCGATGGGCAACAATGCTGCAGGGACTCAAGAGAGTGCCAGGGCCGCTAAGCTCTTCCAGGAAAGGCTCCCTTTGTGACAGGCGGAAAGCCGGCTCAGTCTGTGTTGGACTTAATCGAGGTGCTCTTGCCGCAAAGCTCCTGCTCCCCATCCGTCCAAGCTTATTGATCTGTTAGCAGTCTCCTGTTTGTTCTGGTATTAGTGTAAATGTGCTCTTCCAAAGGTCTCAGCCGCACTGACAGCACCCAAGAATAAACCGCATGCTGTTTCAATCAGGATGATGAGGTGTGGCAACAGTACCAAAGCTGATTGCTAATACACAAGTCAGGTGTTGTGTTACAGCATATTAATGCAGAGGGTAGCACAAACCGGTGCATTTGCAATGTGCTGCCATATGCCATATTGATCTAATGTCTGCAAAGTAATCTCATGCCATTTGCCACAGATATTTCAGTTTTTTTTCAAGCTGGCAGATGTGTTTTCCTGCTTTAGTTGCAAAGTAACTCATCACTGTCAGAACAAATCCTTCAAATTAGCAACTTTACAGGAGAAGCAAAAACCCTCTTAACTAATAATAGAAGATCCTGTTACGAATGTCGGTATATCTGTATATATATACTTTACTTTTGAACAATTTTAACTGGTCCACATTTTTTTCCTACAAAGTAAATAAATGACAAGAAAGGAGAAATAAGGCTTTGTTCTTGCAAATGACTACAGACTGATTATTTTTGACCTAGAAACAACAGAAAAAATTGCTTTTTTTTGCAACCCTCCCATACAAGCCATATTTATGGAGCTATTCCAGTGCAATACCAATCTATACCAATCTATTCTATCCCTGTAAAGCACAATGAATGGCCTTTGTGTTTGATAATGTGCTGTATAAATAAACCTGACTTGACTGAGCTACTATAAGCTACAGCAGCCATTTAGTTTTTGTTTGTTGAAATTCCAAAAAATCAAGAATGCAGAAATTAGATTCATGTTACATTTTAATGTATTCAAGGAATGTATTTATTATTAAATTATATTAATTGGTAAGTTTAAGGGTGTTTTCACATATAGTCCTCTTTAAAGGAACCCAAGTCAGTCCTCCAGAAGTGGTCCAAAAAGTGGACCAACAGAAAGGGAACTCAGTTCTTTTTCTGTTCACAGTGTGAGTTCATTTGAACGGGACTCAGTTCTCTTTCTGCTCCACTTCAGCTCAGATGGGGTCGTAATTCTTTTTCTGTTCACACAGCTGTTCCTTCACATTCACTATTCTTAGGAATTTTTTTCCACATAAGAGTAGATGGTTAAAAGCTCTACCAAACTTCTACATTTTCCACAAAGATCTCTGCTACCATCGT
>JBBPCY010000130.1:21837517-21859124 GCA_037974405.1 Brachyalestes nurse | reverse complement strand
AGAGAGAGAGAGATAGAGAGAGAGATAGAGAGAGAGAGAGAGAGAGAGAGAGAGAAAGAGAGAGAAGCACAGAGAGAGAGAGAAGCACAGAGAGAGAGAGAGAGAGAGAAGCACAGAGAGAGAGTCAATTTTAGGCCTTGGAAAGAGGTCAGTTGTCCTGCAGCAAGCATAATTTCCAAATGGAGATTATATTCTGTTCATTCAGTTTTGCTGGATTATGTACGATGACCCACCCTGCCCATCAAGTCCAACCTTGCACAGATGGCTGGTGGGATTTTATGTCTGTAATCCCTCTTCTCTCCATCTCTTTCTTCTTCACTCTTCTCCCCCCTCCCCCTTTATTTCCAAAACCGCAGTGGTGAATGGAGACGTGGAGTTGAACATATGGCCACTGGATCCACTTTAACTGACTGTGCCCCATTTTCTTTTCCACTTTCCTCCTCCACGCCTTTTCCTGCCAACTGATTTTAAGTTTCTCTTTATTTTCTTCTACTTCTTGATGGACAGAAGTGGACTGAGTCTCTCAATTCTGTACATTCCCGGACCGAGCCTGTGACTGATTCCAGGGCCAGAGGTACCAAGCAGTGAGCTGGAAATGTTCTCATAAACGAAAAGCATTACCGATGCATGTCATCAGCATGGCCATGGAGAATAACAGACATTACACAATCCAAATACGTTTCACATAGAAACACAGACAAAGAAAATGTTCATTGCTCAAAGACAAGAGATAAAAGTGGATCTGAACATTTACACTGGTTAGTTGGTAACCAAATTGTAACCAAAGGACATTTGCAAAAAGATCAGGAAATGGAGAAAAAAATGTGTATGGTTGTAAAGTGCTTGAAGGAATTTGGAATACATTAAAATTAAACTGCCAACACTTTTCCGCTGTTAAAGCACATTGTTTCAAAATTCTCACCACACACACACACACAGCCAACAGAGTAGCCAGAAGCTTCTTTTGTTTGCATACATTTACGAAATTCACTTAAATTAATTTCAAATTCATTTTAATGTTTCCCACCAAACAGCTCAGTCAGTGTAAATTGCCCCATCGGGCATCTCAAGCCCAGTACAGGCCTCAAGGGTTGTGCATTCATTTGTGGACGACAGGCCAATATAACTACTGCAGGTCCCAGCTATAAAAAAAAAGAATTACATTCTCAAAACCTAGAATGACATTCTGTTTCTACAGAATATAACTGTGTCCTCTGAAATACGAGGGCATTAAGTGGTCAATTGAACTGTCAACACCCGGAAGCATAAAGGTATGTTGCAATAAGGCTACACAGCATTTTATTGCTATTTTTTGACAAAACCAACTGTTAAACTGTAAACAAGCATTAGCTTCTCTGTGGGATATATTTAATCATATTCCCATTTTGGTTACTTATCAACCGCATAATCCAAACAACTATCGATAATAAGATAATAACCATAAAATGATGATACATCTACAAGAAAAAAATCTGAAAAACATTAATGAGCAAAGTCATTCACAAACAAACTTCATTATTCATGAGAAAAATTCATATAAAACATCTGGACTGAACTTTGAAGATCCCCCTGCAGTCAGGAGCGCTCTGGAATTATCTGCATTCTGAGAGAATGACGGGGCAGACAAATAGGGGCACGAGAACAGCTGGACTGCAATTCCCACGCTGAGGGAGAGCGAGAGGGTGAGGCTTGATGAACGCTTCCGCAGTGCTGTCATTTACCACTCCCCAACACACACTGCAAACTCACACACTCCTCCCTGCTTCTACAGTGCCAACCCGAGAAAACCCCATTAACGGCTGAGCTGTGGTACTCGTGCAGTTAGAGGCGGGTGACAGGCAGATGCAGGAATTTAATATTCTCAGTAGAGATCCTTCTATGCCAGAATGTGCAGGTGGGGGAAGAGGGAAACAGAGGGCTGTGTGAGTTGGGGGGTGTTCACTATATCACAATGTGTCATTTTGAGATGGGCAAAAACGTAAAGGTACCAAAAAGGGTGGAGCAAGGGCATAGAAGAAGCATTTTAGTTCCTTGAATTACCGGATAGCTGTGAAGATTCTGAATTAATTCAGTGCTTTTCCTAAAAAGTAAAAATGTATATCCAAGCCAAGAACCCATGAGGCACCTTTATTATTAAGAGTGTATCACAGATCTTTCAAAAAAAAAACTAATAAAGTCATAGTGTGGTTTAGGTATTGTGAGAATATCATACCAAGAGGCTTCCAGTGATTCCAGGGATCCTGCCTTCATAATGTAGTTCAGTAAATAAAGGTCACAGAGGGCAGCTGCTGCCCAGTGTGCCGGCTTTGCCAAAGCTGGGATTACGGTATGTTTCACAGTGTTGAAAAATCTGCGAAATATGGGCTGGTAAAGGTGAGCGAAAACATCTGAGCAAGAAGAAACTGTCAAACTGTGCTGTTAGGAGCCCTGACACTGACTGAAATGTGAGTGTCTCCGCTGCTCTAATGTTTGGGCTGTAGTCTTCCCTCCCGGGAGGCAGGTAAGGGTGTGAAACTGTGGGAGACAGTATGAGGTTATGACAAGCCCCTTAAGACCATGGTCAGGGTTTTGAAAGGCTGTAGATGACAAGCCCTTGATGATATCAGATTTATATCCCAGAATCCCCAGAAAAGATGAACTGTCTTTGGTAGGCCGTGCTCGCCAGCCTCTGGGAAATTAAAATGGAGAAAACAGAAAGGTTTGGCAAGCAGCGTGTTATGCTGGACAATAAGGCATATCTGCTGTTATAAACACAGAATTATAACACTTGTTCCCGTTGCTATGGCAGGCAGAGGCCTTGTAATTGGAAATGAATCAAAAAGAATTTCAAATGCAGAAAGTGCTAATGATGGAAATAATAGGGTTACATTTATTATGAAGGTGCTCTGTGGGGATCTGAAAGATGCACACAATTAAGTTACATACACAATTAATTAATCCACTGCACTCTTTATAGAATAATAATAACAAAAACAAACTTTATTATCTCATATTTCTGTTTGCTGCATATCATTTGCTTGTTGAATTCTTAACAAATTCTTTCCATTTATTACTACTTACTCTTTAAATGCGTTTCTTCTTATTTGTTTTCATCCTTTTGCTTGTTCTAATTGCCATTTTGCTTTGTGAATTATTTATACGTATAAAGCTCAGGCTAAGCCGTGTGACTGATCAGACGTCATTTATTTATATCACCTCTTTGTTAAAGCGGAGCCTTCTGTGCTTTGCCATGCTGTAAAGCCTTTTGCACAAAGACTTTTCCTACGGGCATTTACTTTTTTCTGCATAAAAACGAATGCACTTGTAGCCACGTCTGTGTGGCCGTCACATGATCAGTGTGAACGGTGACCTCCAGTGTCCTCACCTCTTCGTGTCAAGACTACAACACAAGTCCAGACGCTCACAGCCAGAGGGCTTAACGGTTGTTCGTTATCACCCCACAGCACCAGGAGCCACCAGGAACACCCAAGCAGGTTTTACCTGATCCATGGCAAAGTAACAATTATATCCAGATTCATTTATGTGGATTCAGGGTTAGGGGGCGGGGTCATTTCATACTCTAATTGCATAATAAACAAATTAAGATCTGATGTTTACATTTTAAAAAAAAAGGTCACCTGTCTGTCAAATTTAGATCCTACTTTTTACATTTTTAAGGCAGTGTGGTTACTTACTGGTTTACTGATCACCTTCAAAAAGTTATGATATGATTTATCATGACAGCAATGTTTTTTCAGACCTGTATTCAGCAGATGTCCTTATCCAGAGTGTCATACAGTAGAATCATGTTCTATATGCTGGAGAATGCAGCATTAATTGTATTGACCAATAAGCTTGTTGTGCTTGCCCAGACAGGGATATTGAGCCCAAGTCTGCTGCGTGGAGGATAGTAATGTTTAAAATACATTTTAAAAGTAAAACAGCTGTGTTTTTTTATCATTATCTAAATCACATTAAATACATTACGTAACGATCATCCACAGCATTAAAACCACTGACACGTCAAATGTAGAACACTGATTCTCTTGTTACAATGGCACCTGTCAAAAGATGGGATATATTAGGCAGCAAGTGAACAGACAGTACTTGATGTTGATGTGTTGGAAGTAGGACAAACAGGCAATTGTAAGAATCTGATCAACCCTGACCAAGGAACCAGATTGTAACAGGCAGCTGGGTCAGAGCATCTCTAACTAACGCATGACCAACACACCTGAGCTTCATGCCATTTAAAATAGACAAAATATTAGTATACCTTTTCTTTTATCCTTTTAAAATATTCTATTCTATTCTATTCTATTTCTGATTAAATGTTTAACATGATGGAGAAGCCCCTCCCACCTCTCGTTTGGTGTTTCCTGTTTGTTTTAGAGTGACATGAGGTCCTGCAGAAAGAGCTACAAAATGGTGCAAAAATTCATGTATAGTAATCAGAGTAGTGATGTAAACATCTCTTAACTATGCCAAGCCTCTGTCACCTTATCAGACTAACGAATATTCTTCACGCTGTTCACATGATTACATTCTAGCTAGACTAGTGTTACTGTTACTGTTACTGTTACAGTGTTACTGATGTAAAGTTTCAAACCAACTCCATTTCTCCTTCAGGCTGATCTAGCCTAATTTAAATGAAATCATAACAGAAGAGAAACTGAATCAAATGTAAGGCCTAAGACAAATTTGCACAGATGACACAGAATATTCTTCAACACACTGCATCAGGGCAAAGATATTGTAATTTATTCTGAGTACTGCCTTTTTAAAAAGCATTGTGAACTGAATGCAGATGCTTCATTTTTATTCTGAATACATCTTCACTTGGGTTTGGTTACAACCCAATGCTGCTCAGGCTACATATTGCAATACAACCCACAATGTGCAGAAAGAGAGGGCTTAACGGATACTTTAATGCATGCGTTAGAAAGTAATAAGATACAATACATTAACTTTGCCAGGGTCATGACCGGCAAAACTCAGCCGTTTGTTACAAGAGCTTAATTCAGAAACTACCACTGTATGAAACCAGGAAAAGGCAGAATACATCAAAGAGTGCACACTTGCAGTCCTCCTTTCTAAAAACGCCCTCTTTCAAAAGCCCCCTTTCCTGCTATTGAATTGCCATTAGCATGTTTGTTGTGACCTCTGGCTAAGCCTTCATCTCGCCCCATAATTGAAACTCCCTGTTTGCTTTGCCTCGGCATCTGTCGAGCGAAAGACACATTTCAATTTGCGGCTTCCTTTGGGCTCTACTCTTCCCTCCCGAGGCTGCCAGCAAAACAGTAATTAGTAGGGCTCCCAGAATAGGATAGAGAGGCCTTTCGAAAACTGTTAATTACAACTTGATGAAGACCAGGCGACCACACGTCTATTATGAACCACTTGTAGGGAATCGGAGGCTCTGTAATAAAACATGAACATGTGAAAGTGAAGGGAAACGGCTTCTCCTTCAGCAACCGATTCAGTTAAAGAAACTTAATGAAAGTTTTCACACTGGACATCAATACGCCTGCTCATGTGCTCCGCCTTAAGGCCTTGTGCATGAATAATTTAGGACTCAGGAAGACCAAATAGTTCGAGACTTAAAGACCTTGAAATAGTTCAGTAACATACTCTCAAAAAATACCTTTCAGCGCTACTGCAGATGGCTCTTCATAACTCAAAATAAAATCACAGCTAGATCACTGACCAAATTATGCATGGTTCACTGGGTGAATTACCACTATACACGAACAAAAGAAACAAAACAAGCTTCATTATTTCCCTCTCATGAGTAGTAGCAGTACATCTTCAATTAAATTAATCTCAACAGCTGATTTGCCTCTGCCCACTGGGAACAGTTCCCCAAATAGCATCACCAGCCAATTTTACAGCTTGAGAAACTTTACTTGAGATGCAATTTAGTGGCCAAAGGAGAGTACAATGACAAGTTAAGACTTTCTGATTTGCTTCAATCATCATGTCAACCATCGACAATGCTTTACACATATCATGGCATCAAATGCATCTGTTTTGGAGACCTGTCATGTTAAGATAATGAAATTAATGAAATTAAGATAAGCATCCATTACTTGTTACCTAAAAGCCTGCTAACTGAAGGAAAACAAGTCTTTCCTTTTTTTTAACCAAACCTTTGTTTAAGTATGTAGCATTTCCAGTGTGTATTATGGAGGAAAACTGAACTGACAGAAACGAAAGACTGATTGACTGTGTGTTCTGTTTTCTTTAACACTGCTGCAGTGGCCCAGAACAAAATGACCTTGTCAAATACTGCAAAATAAGTCTTTCCAAGCAAATAGGTTTTCCAGTAAATCTGCACTGGAAAAGCTCTCTGCTGATCAATGTCATCCTGCTTTTAGGCTGTTAGCAATGGAAAAATCAGTGCCTGTTTTGGACAACAACCTCCAACTCAATATGGCAACCTGAAGGGCTTAATCCTGCCCATCTAAAAACGTGGATGAAGCCAAATGATCAGTCAGGCAGGCCTCGTGCATTCTGAGTGCTGATGAGGTTGATGGGTCTGCTCACACTGCTCTGACTGCAATAAAGGAGATGCATTTACTGGAAGCCTGTTGCCAGACATGTGTGAGGGAAGACTGAGAAGCAGGGGTACCCCAGCTCCCCTCAAAGAAGAAAGAAAATGTCCACGCATCACAACACATGCAGAAATAGGACATATTAGTCAAAAACTGCTGTTATAATAGGACACCTGAAACACACACCCAAGGGAGTCCGATACAGCAGTTAAACTCAAATAAAACCACTTTTATCTTGGTTTTATGAGACACTATATTAATATCAGTATTGCAGCCATTAAACAGCCACCCACAGAGAAACACTTCACACCAGGTCAGTTAATCAGGATCAGCTGCAAATTGGGCATTGTTTTCTTTAGTGTAACCCTGGAGGTTGACCTTGTTAACTAAAAACTAATATCCACTCATTCACAATAAAGTCATTGTTCGGATTTCCCTAAAGATTTAGTTTGACAGAACAATATCTCAGGTAAAATAAAATAATACACTATTTGGTAAATGTGTGAGCAGGTTTTGTCATATTTACATGCTACTATGGGCTTGAAACAAAATTCATGAAGAACTTTTAGCATTCACTATATTCTGCCAAATAGATTACAGGAGAAATAAAGAGATAAAGAGAAGGAAAAATAAAGAGAATTTTGAAATTCTACTGTTCTTGGAATGTGGTGGGTTTGCATACTGGTCTACATAATAAAGTTACTGCATAGAAGACACTGTTAAAATGAGTATTCCTAAGAGTTATACTAATAGTATCAATATCAGTGATAATAATAATGTACTATCAATACTAATGTTAATATTACTAACATAACTATTACCAACTAACTAATTGTACAAATATTAATCTCAGTCCACACAACACACTTTACATTAACACATGTTTCAAGTCAGCTGAGCCTTGGATGGATCAGAAACATGTCAGCTACCTTAACATTTGGCTCAAAACAGCTCATATTACCAACTGACACGATACGCAAATGAAATGAGTCGCTTTTCAGCAAAGATGGGAAACAGATGTCTTTGGTTATGCTGTCTCTGTGCTAATAGTGCTAATGGTGAATCCAAACCACACAGATTAACCCAAAGCTGACATTTTGACAAACACCCAGAGGCAGAAAAACAAATCTCTGAAGACATAAAATCAATCAGAGCATCTAACCTTCAAGTGTTTCTGCAAGAACGTCAAACCCTGCGCAGCTCCTCAGGATAGTCTGCATTACAACAACCGCCCACTTAGAGCATTTCGCCTGAAGATAGGTGGAGGGTGTTGGGAAGTAAAATACAATATTCTGGATAAGTATTAATTTCCCCACCTGCTGGTGCACAATAACGTCATCAAAATGTAATTATAATCTAACAGTAGATCCTCAGACTGATAAAAACGTGTGGTGAAGTGTCATGTGGGTGCCATTTATGCAGTTACTCCACAGTAAATAGTCCATAGTCCACTGTGTGGACTGGTCTACTACTTTTTTGGACGACTAATTAACTTAAAAATCAACAGTTGTGCCACCCCTATTTTACACAGAAAAATGTCTGCCACATTTTTCGATAAAGTAGGTAAGTCTTCGTGTATGATAACTTAATGAATTAACATATTTCTACATCAAAGTCTTATTTCATGTCATGCTTAGTAAAATCACCATTCCAACTCCATTCCAAGCCATTAGGATCTCTGGCACAGTCTTTACTGTGCACTGATTATGATCGCTCTTGACCTTGAAGTCAACGGCACTTTGATAGCTCATATGGGAGATTTAGCATGATATTAGACTAGAAGACCTGTCAGAACAGAGGCTGGAATCAATTATTACTCCAATTCATATAGAAACTATAATCCATCTGAAGGTGCCAGAGTGTCATACTGTATTATTCCGGCCCAATTTAATCCAGATGTCCATTAAATAATTATAGGCTCATAAAACTACTCTGGACGTTCACATATGAAACTCTCAGCATGTAAATGAATAAAACTGAATTAGGTTCAGGGTTCACTCGGAGGTTTTGTTGATGGTCAGATGACAGTTAACCCTAGCTAGACACGGTTATTGCAAACTTCTATATTATTTTTTCACTTGCTATTCTTTAAAACAAGCGGCGCCATTCTATTCAAACTCCTAAACATTCTGTACTTTTAAGTATAAGCTATTCTGATTTCAATTTGGTGGTTATTGTTGTGCATACAAGCATGTCTTATAGAAAACTCCTCTTTTTTGTCTTTTTTTGTCATTTTTGAGCAGACTGTCAATATGTTAACTGAAAGTAAATGTAATTTGTCACATGCCTCAGTACATACTTTAATAGGAAATTACATATTTGTTCAGTAATTAAACAGTAATAGCTCTTAACCTTTATGGGTTAAAGTCATTGGCTGTGGATAAAACTGAGGGGCAGTGGCAGTGCTCCATAAACCATTACTGCTAAATATCAGGCCAAACCACATATGACATCACTTTGAACAGCAGCTGGATGCTGGAGTAGGGCTATGTTTGATATTTTCCGTAAATGACCTCCACATCTTCGGCTGAAATCATGTGCAATCTGATTGAACCATAAAGGTATATTGTCAGGGGCAGATGACTCATACACACAGCGTGTGCTGCTGCACTCAGGTGCTCTAAGTGAAGCACTCCCACCGACCATGCACAAAATCACCCACTGCTGCAAGCTCTTCTTTGCAGAAATAAAATGTAATGAAATGAAAAGTAATGAAAAGTATTCTGGTAACTGAAAAAAAGCTTGGTTAATGGTAATCTACCCGTGTGTGTGAGGGCTCCACATTCTTCTCTGCAGATAAATGACCTCAGTTTTATACTGCAATTATATTGTGATTACAGTATAACTCAAATATTAAAAAGACATTAGTGAATCCTTGATCTGACATTGTTAGCCATCATTATCATTTAGGGAGGGACAATATGATGAAAATGTATTATTATCATCATAAATTATGTCAATATAATTATTTAGACCAATTATAGAGGGCCTGTAAACAACAACAAACAATATAGAGTAACTGAATAACCTGCTTAGTAAGACCTGCTAGATATCAGTCAATTATCTGCTATTATTAATGGTTAAAAAATGGGGGCAAAAATATCATTTTAAAGATTTTAAACAGAGCCCAACTCATAACAAATCCCAATTTAACCCCAGTGGCAGCTATAAAATTACTGAGCAAGCCTGGCTGACCTTGATTCTGGATCAAGAGGAAAAAGAAGAGAAAAAGATTTAAGAGACTTAAACAGGTTTATTATTGGGGCACGGATGAAGAGCTTCAGTCACAAAGACTGCTCAACTGGCCAGTGTTTTAACAGTGACATCTACATTAGGATCTAGGGAGGAAAGACAGCAGTAAACTGGTTTGGAAACTGTAGTAGAAAAGCAGACATTCAGTAGACATGATATTAGTGTGCTGTGTAGATAATAGCAGAACAGCAACTGATCTTCAAGTGACTGAAAATGTCAAGGCAGGATGTGATCAGACTGGATCTGCACAAACAGTCCATCCACAACAACACAGAGTGAGAGGTGTTAGAGCTGTAGTGCTTAAACCCCTCATTACAAAGACAAATGACCATGCTGAGAGGTCAGTGGTGTAAAAACAACAGGCACTGCTTTACAAAAACATGGAAAATACTGATAGGATCAGATGAGTCATCCTTTACCACATTCTCCACAAGTGGGTGAGTGCATGTGTGGTGTACACCAACAGAACGATAAAGGCCTGAATGCTTGACTCCTACAGCAATCTGGTGGGTCTTTTATGCAATTTGCTGGCATCAGTTGGGTCCACATTGTCCCCTTAGAGGAAAGGCTTACAGCGAATCAATAAAGTTATTCTGACTCATCATCTTTATCCTATGAGGAAATAATTCTATCCTGATGGCTCTATCCAGGATGACAATGCCTCCAAGCACATGGTCACTGAATGGGTTTGAAGAGAATGGAAATGATGAAAATCATAAACTCTGGTCTCAATTTACCATCTTAAACCACCCACTGAGGAAATATGTTTTAGAAGAAAAGTCTCCCAAAATTTCCAGGGACTTGTTACATCAAGGCACACTGAGGCTGTTCTGGTGGCGTATGTTGAACACCTTATGTTATTTCTTTCTTTATTTGACACCCATCTCTGACATATTGTCCACCCTTACTGATGTATTATTTTTTTAACCAATAGTAATGTTTGTTCATATTTGATAACAGGAATTACTGGACTTACAATAATACGCATAGTGACTTGTTTTAGGCACGTAGTGACTTGTTTTGCTCATTGCAACCTTTCTGATATTAGTAATGCAAAGGTCAACATGACAGTACTCTGTAGTGCGACCACTTGTCTATGGGAATCTTTTACATAACTGAAAGGAATCATATGCAAGGCAACAGCACTTGAGGCTGCACAAAAGATCCAGATCTTTAAATCGCCAACTTGAAGTGGGAATCTGGGCTGACAGGATTTGGAACAGTTGAGTTTGTTTAGGACCACCAACTGGCCTGTAGCACTGCAAACAGACTGAGGCTGGATCGTGGCTGAGTGAGCACGAGGAACACCATGTGAAAACGTGATCTACAGAGTTAACTCTGTTCTCTTCCTCTAACGACCTTCAAATGTAATCATACTGGGCAATGGTCTGGAACTTTTTGGAGATGGATTTGCATCACATAGGAAGGCCAATACAGTGCTTTTAATCCACCTTTTCTCTGCCATATATACGTATGTACAGTAAACCACTAAATCGTGGTTCAGCAGTTGTGGCTTCAGTCTCTCACAGATTTTTTCTGAGAACCAAACTCATTTTGCAACATAAACATTAACATAAATTCAGCTACATTTCCATATAAAATATAACTATACATTTATTGGTACTGTCGAGAGAACACAAAGAAAGCGCGTCTTGGGATGGTGAAATACTGCTGTACTGGCGGGAGGTTTGAAAGTAGCCAATCCGAGAATGTTATTTATTTCTCTTTGCTGCTGATTGGCTGCTGCCCTTTGACGCAGCTGCAGTCCAGAATTTCCCCCGTGGAGCGTCTCAAGTGTTCTCGTGTTTTTCGTTTAGTTCTTCTTAAATCCCTGTATTTGTATGACTGTAAACTTAATGTATTACTGAATTTACCTGCTTATACCAAAGAAAACACGCGTGCATGAATTACAGTGCAGTCTATACAGGGGTAACATCGGTATTCACATTCTAGCACTGCAGGAGTTCAGTGTAAACGGTACAGTGCAAATACGGGTTTACCTTTACATTTACTTTAAGGGTAATATATTAAGCTGAGTTTCAAAGTGTTTTGGGAACATATTTAGCTGCATATTTAGGGTTTACACTCTAAAAATTGTCACCAATATCAAGTGTTTAGGCGGCACGGTGGCGCAGAGATTCTGTGTGGAGTTTGCATGTTCTCCCCATGACCGCGTGGGTTTCCTCCGGGGACTCCGGTTTCTTCCCACCACCAAAGATATGCGTGCATTGGGGATAGGTTGACTGAGCACACTAAATTGCCTGTGAGTGTGTATGGTTGTCTGTGTCTGTATGTGGCCCTGCGATGTGCTGGCCAGGGTGTACCCTGCCTTCGCCCATAGCAGCTGGGATAGGCTCCAGCACCCCCTGACCCCGAGTGCGGTACTAAGGTGTAGTTAATGGATGGATCGAGTGTTTACTGTATATATTTAAATCTATATATTCACTGTATGGACAAAAGTATAGGGACAAACTTGTTTTACAGGGTTTGGGCTAAGCCCCTTACTTCTAGTAAAGGGCAATCTTAATGCTTCCTTATTTCAAGACATTTTGGACAATGCCATGCTTCCAACTTCCAGCATGACTGTGCTCCAGTGCACAAAGCAAGCTCCATAAAGACACAGCTAGATGAGTTTGCTGTAGAAGAACCTGACTGCCTCACACAGAGCCCTGACTTCAAACACATCCAACACCTCTGGGATGAACTGGAATGGGGATTGTGAGCCAGGCCTTCTCATCCAACATCAGTGCCTGAACCTGCTAAATACTCAAATTCCCACAGAAACTCAAAAATGACTTCCCAGAAGAGTGGAAGCTGTCCTTAATGTCCTTAAAGTTCCTGTTGGTCAGGTGTCCCAATACTTTTTTTTCCATATACAGGGGGTCCTCGAGTTACGACACAGATTCATTCCTTCGACAGTGATGTATCCCAAATTTTGGCATGAGTCAAAACCCACGCTAGCCTATGTCACAGATCCTAACACAGTTGTAAAATCATACAAACACAACTAAGCCACAGAAAAAGATAAAGGAAAACTCCCTCACTCATACACTGCATTACTGCGTATTCTTCCGCCGCACGCAACTAAACTAGTTCGCCCACTTAGTCTGTAGTCTCTTAGGCCGAATGTCTAGTGGGAGTGAGCGCTGTAAATTCGAAACGTCGTATATCAAGACTGTCGAGGACCCCCCGTAGTTTGTGTGTGTGTGTGTGTGTGTGTGTATACACATTTGAATCGAATACATTCTCTTCATATCTTTTTCTGCTGAATGTGATTTATAAACCTGCTTTGAATTAGCATATCAAACAGCTTCATAAAGCACAGTTGAGTGGAGTGGGAGCTAGCTGGCATGCTGTAGCAGTGAGCTGTCCCCTTAGTGGGCCACATACAGCAGCGGAGAGCTGTGTCATGCCTGCTTTCTGTGCTCAGTGTGGGCTCAGCGTGGGCTCAGTGTGGGCTCAGTGTAGGCACGCTGCACAGTCATCAGCCACCTGCTGGAGAACCATTCACACTGCTTCATCCCTTTATGCAGGGTAGGGGGTGCACAGGCCACACACTCTGCCAGAGTGAGTGCTTTGTGGAGCCATTCCAAAGACCTTATTTTCATGTCTATTCAAGTTCGGGTTCTCAGTACAGCACTCTGTTGATCATTGCTTTAGATCATTCTTACAGGATCGGGAATGATGGCAGCCTTCATTTTAACCCCTTAAACTAAACAACTGTCAGCAGCTCCAAACCTCTCTCTGGCAGGTAGACAATACTAAAGCTGTATCTTACAACTACATCATATTTCTGCCTTGTCTTGGAGCTTTTATTTATCAAAGTGAGGCTGGGGTGATAATGATCTCTTTCTGTTAAAAGGTCTTCCAGAACCATGATCTTATTACTAAGTTTCAAGCCAGTGAGTGAAGGATCTTGGTTCCTGTCATTTACAGACTACTGGATCAGAAAATGAGGTGGGAATGATATGCTGTCTTTATTTTGGATTTAATGTGGTATAAGCCCCTAACCATATAATTATTTTAAAAATAGGAAGTTGAATTGGGGACCTCCTGGCTATACATCACAGAACCCTGGGGCTCTTCCAACCCCACTTCCAAATCATGAACCTTCACTGGATGGATTATTTTAATAAGAACTATTTTAGTCAATGAGATGAATGTGGGTGGATGGTATGACAATGAAAATTTTCCTAAATTTGTACATTCATGCCAAAATCTTACAAGTAGTTACAAGATAACGTGTAAAAAGTAATAACTGATTAGAGTTTTGAGGGTTAATATTATGTGGGCTATTATCATATTCATCCACAACAACCTGTTCCAGACATCCATAATGATGACTGTTTTATGAAAGGGATCTTAAAGGAAAGCAATGCGTGGCCTCTGTTAACTTCTCGAAGTGATAGTCATTACAGACGTTTAGCTTTAATGTTACAGAATTATAGAAATAATTGCATAATTGTGTAAAGAATTACATTTACATTTTGCTTCAACAGATTCCAGGCTTCAGAAATTCACTGTAATTCAAATCATAATACCATGTCTGATTTAAACCAACACAAATGTGGAATAAATTAAAAAGAATTACAGTGTACACTTTTAACAGAATTTCTTCTTTTGTTGTCTCCAAGAGCTAAGAGTGAAAAATAGAAAAAATATGGGTCATAGAAGGGGACCTAGAAGGATTCCTTTCCTGCTCTGATATGCGGTTATTTTCCTTGGATCTGAAACAAGAAGCCTCATACAGCTTCCATTAAACCTGTTAGTCTGAACCTGTCACTGATAATGTCAGCAATATGTTGTTTTTAAACTTGAATAACTTTATAATCTGTGCTATTAACACATTTCTCAAGGTGTTTCCGAGTTAAACTAGAGAAACTGATCTTGCTGCCTTATGTGTGACTGTGTGTTTTCCCTGTGAAATCGTAGGCCCAGTCTTCCGTGCGTCAGAGACCTCTGTATTGTCTAATGAACAGATCACAGCAGATACCGATAAACTGAGTTTGAGATGAATCAGAGGACTAGGATCAGTGTATGATAGTATATTTTATTACAAAATTAATTTTGTAAGTAATCCTGTTTACACTTTACACTTTATGCACCCTGTCTGATCTCTCAGGCCTCTTCAGTGAGCCAAATGTAAAAGTGTCTATTTTTTTCAAGCCACATACAAATTCTGAGGTATTTCCTATAAAACTGAATGTATTACATGTGAAATCTAAAGTTCACACCATGTTGCCCGGCATCGTTTTTTATTTGCATATAACATGGGAAAAGCAGCACAGATCGGATTTGTATCTGTCTAACCATGGTGCATTTTTATAGCCAAGTGTAGATGGACTGTGACCAAATTGTCTCTGGACATTTTCCAAATACAAGACACACGAAGTGACTAAGTGCACCTAGCCTCTCAGTTATGGCGCTTAAAGAAGGAAAATAAAAGCTCCTGTAAAACACCACACTGGGTAAACTACATGACACGGGTAAAGTATTCATAAACTGTCTAATGGTGTATTTCTCCTTTAAAACTATTCCACAAGGAAACCTACTAGAGCTGACACCGTGGTTTTATGGTCCAGTGATTTTAAATCACAGAAGCCTACTGCTTCGGCCGCACACTCTTTTTAACACCCACATCCTTAAATCTGTCACGCACACAGCAAGCTCCTACAAGCATCATTCGATATAAAACGACTTTTTTGGGTGACTGAAGGTTGCTGAATATTTTATCTAACGTTTATGAATAAATTATAGCAGATATCAAGGGAAACAAGAGAAGGTTTTTTGTCAGTGCCATCTCAGTGTGTGTGTGTGGGTTGATATCAAACAATATCAAACAATATTAAGTATTTCAGTACTTAAAAAAAGTAAATTCTTAATATCTGGGTGCTCATATATGTGTGTGGGTGCTCGGACACATGTGTTCGTGAGTGTGTGTATGTGTGTGTGCAGGTGTGCATGTGTGAGTGTGTGTGTGTGTGTGTTTCCATCCAAAGATGACAAATCAAAGAGTATGAAAGCACAAAAACACAACAAAAACAAGAGTATACAGAATCACACTACATGCATTATAAAACACAAAGCATTGCTCACAGGAGATTTACAGGACAGGAAAAACTTCCAGCCATCTTTAACTTACCTATGCCTTCCCAGTCTTAGACAATAAGCTATTCTTCCCTCCTCCCAGTCTTTTCTTCTCCCTGAACCACCTCATTCCTCATCTCTACATCTCGCTCTGCTCTTTAGTTCACGGAGTCATTCATATCCCACCCTTTTCTTCTTTCCATTCTGTTCCTCACGCTCTTCCTTTCATCTTCCAGCTCTCCCTCTCAGGCACTCACAGCAGCAAAATTGTAATTATTCAACTTCCAAAAAAATCATCCAAATGTGGTCTGTCAGTATTTTTCTCTCTCTCTTTCTGGAATGTAAAACCAAAGACAGCATAGAGCAGTTGATTCAGTGCTGGACAAGAGAGGGAAGAGGAATGATGATGGAATTCTGAAAGGAGGATGCTTTACCTTTAGCTTTAGCGCCATGCTACACCCACACAAACAGCTGGTGTGGAAGCTCGGAATACTTACATTAACACTTACACAAATATTTTTCATTTTGTCTGAGAAGGAAAGGTCATACTGTTAAGATAGATTGGGTGTAATTTGTAGTTTTTTGTCTAGTAATCTTACAGCTACAGAAATGAATGCGATTGAAAAATGCCAGAAAAAGCTGTTCATCAGCAAATACTTTATTATTTAATTCAAATTAATTATTTAAATACTTTAAAAATCCCATACATTTTGAAACCACAACATTGGGTTTCCTGTGTTCATCATAAGTATTAGGCTGGAAACTAATCTGTCTGCTAAACATTTATCACTTTACCCCTTTATCACTTATCACAATATCCATATTCAAACTTCTCAGAAAACAAAACAAAAACACTGATTTAAGCTACAGTCCTAGATTAGTAAGCTAGCAGTGTTAAAATAGCTGGCGTTGCTGAACTGTGTGCTTAGTCTTCCAATCTGTTTATCCCTATTAACCTCCACTACATGTAATCAAGCCTCCCTTGCAGCCCTGACTGTGTTGCCCTCCTCACAAATCGAGCTGCATCAGAAAACCAAAAAAGCATTAAACTGAGACTGCAGGTTTACATGAACTTTGACTGAATGCATAATTCCAGAAAAAGTAGAGAATGAGATTCTATTTGTGGTGGTAGCTGACATGCAGGGTGGGGTGGAGGGCCAACATTTTTTTTTTTTTTTGATACGGTGGCAGGAGGTACAAACAGTCAATACTGACTTGTCAATAGCCACTATATGCAACTCAATTATGACAATATGCTAACAACTTGGCTGTATCCTAACAGTTATCGAATAGGGAGAGGGATTAACAAAATGTACAGGGGCTTTGTATCACACATGCATGGTGTTATGTACAGTGTGCTATTGTGGGTTGGTATGGGGGGTCCATGTAAGCGAAACCCTGCAATACTCATTTGAAACAACCTTTTTGCTACACATCATACTGCTATTACAATACACCTGTGCTTCTCAGCCTTGGTCCAGGAGGCACCCTGCCCTGCACGTTTTAGTGTTTTTCCTATTTAACAAACCCACCTCAGCTCAGTGAGGGGTTGGTAATGAGCTGATTAGTTGGAACAGTTGAATTTAAAGCAATGAAAACATTCAAACATGCAGCACAGGGTTGAGAAATACATACAAAAGGCAGCAGAATGTGCACTGCATACCTGCTTACATTGTAACTGTCCCCTGTGGTTCACTGATAATTAAGTGAACCTCATGTATACACATACACAACAAAAAGCTACACCTGACACATAAAAAAGACACATAAAAAATAATAATCACTGAAATGAGCTTCCGAGTTGTGCTCTACTCTTTCTCATTAGAGAATTTTCCCACTGTTCTGTAAAGCTCATTCAACCTTGCAACAGTAGTTAAGAAGAACACAAAGTATGGATGCAGAAGGTCAGTTTCTAACAAACAGAACTAAAACACCATGGCCAGGACCTTCTATATTTGTGAACATTGTTGAAATGTATGTGGTCCATGCAGTATACTTGTGAGAAACAAGAGTGAACTTCCAGTATTTTGTAAGTGAAATGGCTTCAGAATTTTACCTTATTCTCTCCAAAGTTGTGGTGATATTAAAAAGCATCTAATGCAGTCTTGGCAAAATGGCGCTCACATCTAAGCTTTGGAAAGATGGCAATCTGTCGAGTCATCTGTGAATACACCAGGGGGCAGGGCAGGCAAAAATAATAACAGCAAGAAAGTTCCTGCTGCTGCCAGCATCGTCCAATTATAAATCTCCCTCTCTGATAAAACACACAATATCTACAGCAGGTGCAAGGGGTGGATAATGCCGGCCCCTACACGGAGGAAGTGATACGAGCGCCTACCTGTTAAGAAGGCATTAGAGTCAACTGTGTCACTACTATTGAATCGCAGCAGCTTTTATCAGTACATGAACTTTGTTTAAGCTCCAAACGGGAAACAGATACAAAGGTTCAGACATTTTACGCAGAAAAGAATTGCTTTACTGCATGATAATATGGATTTCTGGCCTGCACACAGCATTTAATTGATTGTTCTTTGAATAATATAGATTTAACATTTTGATTATGGGTCATCATTGTTGTATGTAGTATACATATAGAGGACATGCATATTTTATTATTCATAATAACTGTGTCTTTGTATTTATAGTGCTGTCCTTTAAAGCACACAAACCATTGCGTTTCATTTCCAGCCATAAAGTACAAGTTATTCATTTTGCCACACCTCACACATTTCTCTCTCTTGTGCATCTAAAATGACTAAAGGAGAGATTTATGAGTAGATTGGATCATTCACTTGTATAAAGAAGAGCAAAGTCAAAGAAAAGCAAGTGAAAAACTGGAGTTAGAAAATAGAAAGGAAATGGGGCTCCTAAAATCTTTACAAGACATGGCAGACCACCAAAACTGTCCCCTCAGATAAACAGAAATGAAAGCTTTCACATTCAAAAGGAAGGGGAATATCAAGCTTTAGAACTGAAAAAAAGATCTGCAGGTGTTTCTGTCCATCATTCAGCTATAAAAAGACATTTCAACATTCAAGGTCTGAGATGTGTAGATGTAACATATGTAATGCAACCAACAATAAAGGTTAATTTTATTCCTTTGTGTCTGCTTATCTTGACATATGTGTGCGCGTTGTGCTCAGACAGTGGTGTAGGAGTCTGCCAACATGCTTTCACACCATGTGAACATGTCCACTAGGGGGCAGTGTTCAAAGTCAGAGCAGTGTGCGGACCTCACCTTTTAATAGAGTCTATGACCCGTATCAGCAGACCACATCATAATTACTGCCTTGTTTATAGATTTAACTGAATGCCAACTAGATCACAGTCAAGAGGTCAGAATAAATCGACGGTATAATCAGTGCTAATGTAGGCGACTGTTTGTTTTGAAGCATTGAAATGCAGCCCAGCAAATGAGGAGATGATTGTGTCAACACTAGAGACAGTGACAGGAATAGCAATGTGGGCATTTTAAGAACCTCAATAGCTAACAAGAAGTTGCAACTGTGAATTACATAAGAGTGTTTCGGTTGATACCTGATGAAACATTTTCAATGTTTCACTTCATAGCAAAGCAGGACTTCTCCACAACAGTAATGACTGAAGTAACACCAGGCCTGCAAAATGCAAGAGGTGTACAGCCTCTGATGTGAAGAGCATAAATAATTATGCTGAAACGTGCCCCCATTACAGCAAGAACTGAGAAAAAAAGCATTGCTATTGCAACAGGTGGGCGAAAGAGCTCCGCAACACAACATGCAGCACTGGCCACTGTGGAGATCACACCTGTTCTACTATCCAAATGTATAAAGAAGTTCCAAACAGACGTCATGCTGCAGGTGTTGCTGGCCTTGCCAGAAGCGCAATAGAAACGAGGATTTATTCCTTCACAGAAAATGTCACAGAGACACCATGGGTAAATTTAGCTTAAAACAGATACAGATTTCAAAGGAGTACATCAGTGTTATTCATCCTAATCTCTCTTGATTACTATGCACAGTCATTTCAAAACATTTCCCTGAACCTGGAAGAGAATAGAAAACCTGTAACACATTTATAACAGAAGAAAACCCAACATGTTGCAGCATTGTCCTTTAAAACAAAAGCTGCTCCCTAAGCTTTCACTGACAATACTCTCCCCTTCAAAGAAACACACATTCACACCAGCAGCTACCCACACACACCTCAGCTGCCACACACCTTTCTCTCTCATGTGCATCTAAAATGACTGAAGGAGAGAAGATTATACTCTTGGATAAGGAAAAGGAAAGTTAAGTGAAAAGGAAAACAGTTCACAAAATAGTTTTTAAAGGAGAATGTCAGTGTTTTGCCCTGTCTACACTGTCTGTCGATTATCATGGGCAATCATTTCAATACATGACCCTGAACTTAAAACACACCAGAAAACACACTTATAATAGAAGCCACTGGGCAGCTGCGAAATTCTGTCAGTAAGCATGTATAGAAGAATATGTGAACTTGAATCTTGTGAATATTTCAGGAATTCTTTTCAAGAAGCGTAATTCATTCTTTCAGCGATGGGATTCAATTTCCAGAAGGAAAAATGTGTGGTAAAAAAGTGAGGCAGAAGGTTGACGTGATTAGACATGTTATTTAACTTGATGTAAAATGTTGCTTTTATTTACCTTGTCCCCTTTCTATCGGAGAATTTAACTAACTTTAGTAAAAACAGTTCAACTGCTTGTTACCAGATTAAGTAATTTTTTTGGTTGAAACATTACAGTTTAGAGACAAACCACTTTTACTGTGTTGCTCCAGCATTCAGGCGTTGGAAAAATGTTCATAAGAAAAGCTTTGCCAACATATTCTCTCATTTCTTTACAAGTTTATTCATTGAATTCAGTAACTGCCTCATGGCTTGTATTGCCAATGAAGTATGAACCAACCGGTTTTCTAGCACAGGAAAATGAGTTAAAATGAGTGCCCCTGCTAATCGATGGTACAATACAGATGGAGCACACAGAGATGAGGTTAATTAGGAAAGATGTAACAGTACTCTTATTACAGCCTTTTCTAAAATGGAACCCTGTGTTAGGCTGATAACTATCAAAAGAATTCTGCAAGTTGTTTCTCTAACAAAATGTTTCAGCATGAGGGAAATGTGCTGAAAGGCTGTTCCCAGACTTCTTCAGGCATCCCTCGAGAGAAGCCTACTTGATGGGGCTGTGTACTCTCATTTGCCAAGTCAGCGTTGACTCACCTCAAATTAGACTGACACTGAGGTCAGTGGCGCAGAAAACTACGTAAATAAATCATAACAGCGTGATGTGTGGTACACGCTTTAAAAAAACCCAATGCTCAATTATCATACACTCAAATGATAACAACTGACAGCAGAGGCTGGTAGAATACAGTCCTGTCTCACTCAGATACATGCAAGCCTTTGATGGCGTTGTACCATTCAAATTATAGTATTTTCAAATTATACTTCCACCACTACTTTTTTCCTTGGGTCCGATTTCATTCATTTTTATTTAATCCTTAATCCTTGAATTTTATTCTCTTTAGTTGGCTCAGTTCTTTGGACTGCTTTTCAGCTCCTCACACCTCTCACTTTTAATCTTTAATATTTTATTCTACACCCTGTAATAGGCTGTTGCCTGATCCAAGAAACACTCCTGTTCCCTAGGATCGAACTAGGGCTGCACGATACATCGTTTCAGCATCGTCATCGCGATGTACGCATGCGCGATAGTCACATCGCGGCAGTCGCG
>JBBPCY010000130.1:21804615-21829308 GCA_037974405.1 Brachyalestes nurse | reverse complement strand
GCGGCGGCGCGCGCGCCAGCGCCTCATCCCTGCGCAGCGCGCCCTCCACCTCCTCCAGACTCCACGGCACCTCCTCCAGCTCGGGCAGCTTGGCGCACTGGCCCGAGCACTCGAGGATCTCCGCGTCCTCCGCCAGCACGGTGTTCACCGTGTCCAAGCTGTTGTGCCTGCTGTGCATGGACTCGGTCAGATGCCAGCAGTTGCCGCCATGCGCGTGCGACAGGTGCGCGTCGGAGCAGCAGAGCGACACGCTGGACGACCTGAAGGAGTCCGCCGCGCCACCATAACCGGAGTCGAGCGTTAAGTCCTCCAGCGTCCTCGCGCCCGTCTTACCCTTGCCCGCCATGGCTGCGCCTCATAATGCACGGGGCTTTACGGCGGCGCGCGCTGGAGCACAAAATCGATGACAGAAAAATAATAAATAAAAAATAAATAAACCCACGTACGAAACACAAAACCTCCTTTTCGCGTGCGCCTCGTTCTTCCCCTCTCCTTTCAAGCACGACTGCTTCAGTGTGGCTGTTTACTTTCTCCCTTTTCTCCACTTTTCTCTTCTCCGGGTCCTCGAGCTCCAACTTGGCGCGCGGAACTGTGGCGAGCTCGAGCTCCCCGCAAAACAACGCGCTACGAAACTGCGGCGAACAGGGACGGGCGGGGCGGGAGCGGGGGAGAAGGCGGGGCTATGCAAATATACAGCAGCCGACAGCCAATCAACAGGCCGGAAAAGTGAAGAGTGACGGAGAAGGAAGGACTTCGCCTTGCTCATCTGTTGCGGCGTTTATGGCGGACAAAGCGGCACGAGAATCAGAGGAGCGCGGGAGTGACCGGCCACCCTCTGGGCGCGATGTGTGACATTTCATCGTCCGTGAGACCGCGGGTCAGTCAGACTGCTAAGAAGAACGAGGGCAGGAAAATGTGATCTAGCCTAGAGACCCAAATACACTAACCTATAAAACCAGACCTCTTTCATGAGTGGGCTCTTTAAGGGGCTTGTGCTGTTCGCACTGGGATTCAGTCGTGTAATGTAGGACCCTCTGGATCACCTAAGACCACCATAGAGCACGATGGCCAATGCCAAGCCCCGGCTGGAGGGGCACACAGACACACACACTCCTCCTCCCACCCACAGTATTGGGCTGTAGAGCAGCTGGAACTTCATTTTCTGGAAAGACGGAGCTCCATCCAGTACCTCTGGGATGAGTTAGAGGGGTGAATCACCACCATTACCATCCATCTCACCAAAGGCTGAATCCAATCAAAGCACTGTCGTCACAGTGTGTGGTGTGAAGCCTTCCCAGAAGAGCAGAGGCTGTTGCTGCAGTACAAACCCCCATTATTAAAACCCTAATACCCAGAAGAACAGCTGGATGAGCAGGTGTCTGTATGATTTGGATGTACATTTGTGACCTTCCAGACCAAAAGTTTGCCTATTTATATTCATGGTGCATTCTGTACGTCCATTGTTTGTGGGATAACACGGCTTATCCCACAAACAGTGTCATTTCTCGGAAGGTCTTATGTCTGTAGGCTGTGCTGTGCTGCTGGAGCTCAGTCTGTCTCTGCATCCTCTGTACCTGCATGTGTTACTGAACTGTGCTGCATTACAATGAAGAAGGAACGCACTGCAGCTGGGAGATCAGGCTGATATTCATATATTCATATTTATATAATGGTTCACTTGGAGCATTCTGTTTGGCTCACTCAGGTGTGTGTGTGTGTGGGGGGGGTGTTAAAATGCGCCCAGTCTGTAAAAGATTACACTCACAAAACACAACACCTTACAATAAAGCACACAAGCTTCAGGCTACCAATAACCAATTATGTAATGCACAGTTATAACAAAATTATTTCAGTTTGCAGGTCTGAACTATTAATTTTCATCCTTCTTAAGTTGCAATAACTGCAGTAATTGTCTTAACCTATAATCATTCTGTAGAATCACTTATTTACCCACTTATGTAAAAATAATACAACTTCTCAAATAAGTAAAAACTGGGGTTTTGGCGCCCCCTATGGACAAAATCGACAGTAAGTATAGAAGGGATTCTGTAGAACTATATCAGACTGTGATCCTCATCATCACCCCATCTTCACAACATCTTACTAATCATTACCTATGTGTGCATTAAAACCCCTTTTTAATTGGGAACACAGGTTTTTGTCTAAAATAAGTGGATGCTCTCAACATCCCACATCCTGGGAATAATCTGTCATCATACTCAAGACGTAATTAAGCTCATTGTACATTGTTCACTGTTGTTTAGCAGAGCTCAGAATAATCAAGGTCACTGGTTTTATAGACATGTTTAAGTTAAATAAAAAATCAAATTTAGAGTAGTTACACATGTGTTTTTGAATCAGATAATACTTAAATTATTCACACAAATACTTTGTTTTTATTGAACTCTGCAAATTTATATATTCTATTACTTTCTCTTAATTCAGTCAACACAGTGCAAAATTATATGAGTGACTACTTTACAAAGTGACTCAGATTATACAGGATGAACAAGTTTGGGACCCCTGGTCAAATTTTCAAATGTTTTTGTTGATGGTCTTTAGGGAAAATGAATGTACATTTGAATGTACAGTTGCTGTCATGAAAGAATACTAAGGCTAAATTAATTTCTGCATTTTTCTATAAACACTGTTGGTGTTCGCACAGCATGAACATTGAGACCAAAGGTAGTGGAATGCTCCGTGAGTTCCAGACAACTAGCCTCAAAACAGTCAGAATAACTGCTGTATAAAACAAATTTAGAAACAACAAGAGCTGATGAATAGAAAACAACATAAGAATGGTGGGAAGCTCCACCTTCTGATGAGCTTCAAAAAGAAGAAAGTATTGAGCAAACCTGATGTGATTAGAATAAATATAGCATATGTTAAAGAGACAGACAGAGAGAGAGGGAGAGAGACAGAGAGAGAGAAAACCTTCTTCACTTCAGTACTGAAAATTACAAAACTGTTGAAGCAGTTAAGATCAATTAAGATTAGAGTAAGTCGATCTGATAAGCTACCTGTTGGACAGTTTTGAAGCACACTTTATTCTGAGATCATCCAGATCATTTTTATTACATTAAGTTACATATAGTTCTGTGATAGTAATAATAATAGAAAAAACAACAGTTATGTAGCTGAAATCTGAAACGTGGAGAAGTTCACAGATATGTTCTTCTTCAGCACTGCAAAACATGAAATAGCAAAAATACATGCATAAACATGAAGGTTATAGTCTGTGTTTGATATTGCTCAGATTTAGAAAATAACATGAAATCACAGCTTGATGATTAGCTTATGTATAATTAATTCAATTAGGTCTTACTGTAGGTCTTTTGCTTACCATTTGTCAATTTGGAGACCAAGAACCGGCCAGTTTAAAGCTTTAGGTGATGGTGTGGGGTCAGAATAAAGTGATCTTTCAGATTTTCTTATTATTTTGTTGTTTCTGAAACACATGTTAAGGACAGAGGCCGTGGCGAACAGGAGAAAGACTCATAGCTGAGTTCTTGAACTGTGTCTAATGTAATGCCTTGGCTAGTAAAGTGCTACACAGTGGCTACACAGTGAAAATCTCATTTTAATCGCTTCACATCAGCATGACCTAGCGTTTAATTTGGCCTTGTTGTACAGCGTGTGTGTGAAGACCGTTGAGAGCAGCGTCAAACTCAGCTACTGAACTCCTGCCTCTTAATTGAGTTTCTGCTGTACGCTCCTGCTTGGCCGATGGTTGCCTGGAAACCTCAAGCTATCGAGCTGAGCCATGCGCATTTCCCTCCTATCAATGTAAAACATCATTATGCTAATGCAATGCATCTGAATAATTAACATTCCAGACATTATAACAAACGGCATATATTTGAAGAACATGGTATAATAGAGCAATAGTTTTAAACCGTCAGACATTATGGAAGTCTGTTATATGCAGGTTGATCCATTCTGCCCGACCACCTGTTTATATTTATATACATATGAGATCATAATCATAGAAAACTGAATTCTTCATGCTTTTCTGAAATAAAGCAGTTTCATGTGCATAAATGTTTAAGTATCAAAACACAGCCTACTCCAAAGTCCTTACAACTGAGCTGCCTGTTTTGAATTGACTGTACTTGACCTATGTATGAATCATTCAAGCAGAACAAAGTTCGTCTAACAGGAGCAGATGATTCCAGATGATTGGGCGGTGATCAGTATACTGGTGGTGCTGAATGGTAGAACTCCTTTATCTAGGCTTGTTGCAGTAAAGCATGGCCCATTTTTTCTCATTTAATATACTGAAATATAATACTTTCTGGCAAGCATAAAATAGTATTTGGTATTAAAATAGTATTTTAGTATTAACATAATGTATGTTCTTGAGTATGTCTTTGTCATTAATGCTTTTAAGTCATTTTGTACAGTTTATACATTTTTATTTTATACATGTTACACATTTATCATAATATTGCACATCATTTTGTCATATATGCACACACTACAGCACACATTGTGAAATTCTTCCTCTGCACTTACCCCATTCGCCAAGTGAAGCAGTGGGCAGCCAGGAACACAGCGCCCGGGGAGCGGAGTGTGGCGATGGTACCTTGCTCAAGGGTACCTCAGTGATGCTACAAGCAGTCTTGGGATTCAAATCCACAATCCTCTGATCGCAGGGGGAACTCCCTAAACACTAGGCCGCCAGCTGCTCCGAATTTATGATGTATATACAACGTCAGTGTATTGTTTATATTGTTTTTAGGAGTCTATAATCTCAGATCAGGGGGGTATTCCATGAAATAGGATTAAGAGAAAGTCTGGCTTTCTTTCCCTAACTTTCCATTGAAATAAGCCAGACTTTCCCTTAATCCAGTTTCGTGGAATACCACCAGAGGAGTCAAATAGAAAACAAAGCTTCAGCAGATTTGAGAGGCATCACACTGAAGAATCAGTGTAGTTTTACTTCCATCTAGTGGCCAAGGTCAGTACTGCAAGCAGCGCTCTGCTGTTTTGGCAGAGTCTTCGTAGCCAGGCAGGGCACTAACAAACAAACACACAGACACACACACACACCCAGACGCCCATACACACATTATGCAATATGTCATTTTACTCAGTTTGGACTTCACCCCTACATCACACAGGAATTTAAATTTGGGGCCAAGGAAAATTCTCTCTCTCTCTTTCTCTCTCTCTCTGTCTCTCCTTCATGAACATGAAACAAAGAAAGAAGTCATAAAATGTTTCATAAATAAAAAGCCTTATTTGAAGTATTCTAAGCAATGACACACAAACCTTGCACACCTCCACACTTGCATGTCCTTATGAGGGCATCTGGTCCTAAGCATTCCAGGCCAGACACACTCTCATGCCACTGGCACAGTCACAGGCAGGTTTGACGTCACTCCACATATTCAGTGAGGGACAAAATGTATTTCACAGTGATGCATTTAACACAGGCCTTCAGCACACAATACATATATGACTACAAAGTGTAGGGAAGGCCCTTTTCTATTCTAGCCTGACTTTGCCACAGTAAAGACATGGTTAGATGAGTTTGGTGTGGAAGAACTTGACTGGAGTCCTGACCTCAACCCCATCTAACACCTTTGGAATGAACAATAATGGAGACTGCAAGCCAGGCCTCCTCATAAATGCTCTATAGAATGTGCACAAATTCCACACAGAAACACTCTAAAGTCTTGTGAAAAGCTGTGGAAGCTGCTGTAGCTGCAAATGGGGGGACCAACTCCATATTAAAGTCTACATTAATTACACCAACAGGAACTTCAATGACATTTGAGTGCAATGTCATTGAAGTCCCTGTTGTTGTAATGGTCAGGCATCATAAAATTTTGTCCATGCAGTGTAGAATTACATGCTTGTATTTTTTACTGTATTTTTAAGTAACAACCTCACAATGAAGTGCAGCGGTGGTTCAGGTGGATCTACAGAAATAAGTTCGTAATACTACTCATAACTCCTACTAATAAGGCTTTAACAACATTTATAATAGCACATTTTGCAGTTTCTTTGACTTGAAGAGGCAGTTTTTGCGTTTCTTCGCAGGGACGCAGCGCCCCCTGCCCTCACAGAAGAAAACAACCACGCGCCTTTTCCCTCTCCACTCATGCCTGATCTCATGTGCTCATCCGGGAACTTCAGCTCCGACCAATCAGCATCGAAGAGGAGCGGCGCTCCACTGTTAACGTCGACATCTGCGGAAATGTGTCTCTGAAAGACTTTAAAACTGTGTTTTAACATTCCCACACATTATATGATCTGTGATGTTTTTCTAACCCTTTCGTGATCCTCATTTTATATTCTGACTCTGAAAACACACATGCGAGGGTAATCACACTAGAAGAACGTGACTTGGGCTCTCTTGCGTCACGGCCAGGAGCAGCCAATCAAGATCGCCAAGTCCCGTGTGCGTGGCAGCGTGGGCGGGGTCAGGGTGTTCGAGGGCGCGCGTGAGTTCTATGGCCGATAGAGCACGGGAGAGTCTCCGTGGGGAAAAAAACACGCTCGAGTGGACCAAAGGAGGGTCGAGACCGGGACTGCGAGGGGCTAGAGTGGATAAAATGAGGATCTGCTTTTCTCTGGGTGCACTTTTTCTCCGTTCTGGACTTTAGGAGCGTCTGTTCAGCCGCTTTTACTGTTTACATAACTGGGACGGTTCTGGATCGCGCGCGCGCGCGCCCCCGGGCCGCGAAAGCACGGAGCCACTCGACTCGATAAACAAACCGAGACCTCCTCTCCAGGACGGGCTTAACTCGGTCTGGGACTAATTATTGAACGTGTTTTCACATCTCTTGACGATTTCCCGACTTCTTTCATATCTTTTTTAGCTCGTCATTCAGAAAAACAAGTTATACAACCAGTAGGGAAGGCGAGCTCGGTCTGGTCCTAAAGCCCGCCTCTTCCCCGGCTCCAGGCGCTCGTTCCGCGGACACATGGTTCAGCTCCGATCGCTCTGCACCTCTCCTGACACCATGGAAAGCGTCTTATTAGAGCAAGGATAATTCTCCTCATCTGAGAGACATTCCCGTTTCTTACAAATTTAACGTTAGCTTTTTTTGACAGAGACAAGGTTCCCTTGTAAGGGATTTTTACGCACTGCTAAGGTAAACCAGAGCATTAACATCCTAAAGGGACTTGTCCAGTGAAGTAATGGTCGTGAATACGATCCACTGGTTCAGGAAGGGCTTAAGGCTCCACGACAATCCTTCCCTCAGAGAGTCGATCCAGGGAGCAGACACAGTTCGGTGTGTGTACATCCTTGACCCGTGGTTCGCAGGATCGTCCAACGTTGGGATCAGTCGGTGGAGGTGAGGAAAATTGAACTTCAGTAATGTGCTTTTATCGTAATCTTGATGTCTCGTCGCCCTCTTTGGAAGTGAGGGTGCAATGGATGTTCTGTTCTGATCTGAGAAGTGCATCTTAGGGTTCGCTGTGTGATGATCAGAGATGTAACTTATAGCAACTGATTACACGTGTATACATTTCATGCATTGTACCTCTTTTCACATGGAAATATTCTTCATCCTTTTCAGTCTGCTTTTTACTCTGTCACATTTTGTCACTGATTCCTATTATGGGCTGATAGTGGCCACATCTGCACCGCTTTGCTGTTGCTCCTCTGGCTTTGAAGCTTTAGCGTTTAACTGTGGTCCAGTAAGGAGATTTTACTCTTAATTATACAAATGCTGCAATTCTGTATGTTAATTAGCAGTAATATGTTTGAGCTGCTGCATTATTCACATTGTTCACAAGCCATTATTTCATTGGAGTAACACTACTTTCATTTTAATGTTGGTTTTTCTACACTCCTCTGGTTGGGTTGGTGCCATGTTCAATCCCTACATAGGAGACTAATACTCTGCAAACTCTGTTCTCAGTGAGGACTGCACTGAGCAAAAACGCACACAGACATGGGGAGAACATGCAAACTCCACACAGCAAAGACCCAAGCAGGCCCAGCCAGGAATCAAACCCAGGTCTTTTGAGTAGTGTCGTGGTGTCACAGATTGAGTAGAGTTTTGATTTCAGCCTTGCACAGTGGTTAGTAACGCTGGTCCTGGTCCCTGTTATGCATATTTTAGAAGTTGCCTTGCTTCCATCACACCTAATCTGACTAATTAAGATGTAGTTCCTGGGTTGAATTGGGTGGAAAACGCTAAGGTATGCAGGGCAGGAGGCACTCCAGGACTGAGGTTGGAAACCTCAGATCTAGCAGAAGCTTGGGTCTGTGAATGACGCTGCTGTGAATTTCCTGGACATTGCAGACATTTACTTTCATAAAGGAAGATATACTGCCTAAAGCTTCTTTGGATGCAGTCATTATCTAAGATGATTATTATTAAAGATATGCAAAGAATCTAGAAAAACTTAACAAGCAGAACCTGTATATGATACAGAGGCGCAATATATGTTTTAATCTGTTTATATCCGAGTCATGTAAGATATAAGTTCTCATGCTGCGTTTAGTCATGGATCAGGATTGATTAATATTTATCTTCCCATTTACCTCATGCATCTTGTTTTATGGTACATTAACCCTGGTCACAAATTAATGACCTTTACAACTAAACCACCCTTTAAAATGACTAATAAAAACCCAAGTCTAACTAACCATGTAATGCTTTTTAGTGTGGAGAGAGACACTATGATTATAACACATGATGTCTTTTTCACTCCAGAGACAAGACACAACTTAAACTACCTGCATGTCCTCGCACTTTCAGCAGTGCTCTTATCTGTGTATTTGTGGGAAAGATAAACACCCAGACATGTAGAGAACTTTTGTCTAGTTATGACAGGTTCACTCAGGAAGCAGCTATATGTCTAGGACCTCTATCCCCATTCTAGAACTTTGCAGTGTGTATGAAGTACTGAACAAGCTGCAGTAGGCATTGGATTTCCCTTCTAGATGCTCCTCCCCTTTCAAAAGGTTTTTTGAGTCATTGTCAGAGATATTACGGATTGGGTAATGATGGCAAAAAGGATAATCATGGCAAATACGAATTCTGAACTTTCAGGATAACAGTAATGACCATAAGTAGGTGAGATATTTTTTGTGAATTTTACTGATTTTTTTTAACTGAAATTTACTGCTGTGTACAGTTTTGATATGATAAAAGGAAAAAAAAGCCCTGTATATGTGTTTTTGCAATCCAGCATTTGTCAGATTTCTCCTCTGGGTGTTCCACACTGGTTACATAAAGCAGACAGTTGTGTGTCTCCTTCACTCTGTTGATATGACACCATCTTGCATTTTACTGAGAAGTAAAATGTCTAATCCCTTTGATCTTAAATCCACAGAATAGAATCGAAAGGCAAAAGCTGGTTGCAGATAAGTTTTATTCATAACAGCAGAAAAATGCGGCCCTGTCTCTTAGGGGCTCATGTTGACTGTTTTGAGAGGTATATTATGGTTACAAGAGTGAAGAGATGGCCATCCTCATTTATTAGTTTGTTTAACCTGAGTCAGATGTTTCTGTTTGCAGTGGATATAGTAATGACAGGCTGGATCTCTTATCACATGCAACTTAATGATATAATAGAGCATACAGTCCCTCCCTATTGTACGAGACACAGAAGCAGGTCAGTGTGCCAGACGGCACAACTGTAATGACTAATGCATGATTGCTGACTGTAGTAACCAAGTCAGTTACCACTGAGAGGACCTTGAACAGAGTATGTAACTTATAGTATGCAATAGGTAACCATCCCATCTTTTTCAGATATATGCTCTTATTTAGTCTGCAAAGTGAAAAAGAGCAAAATTGTGAAAAGAACAAAGTAAACAAAGTACATTTGTTTAAAATGTTGGTTTTCCGAAAGTGTTTACCTAATGAAGATCTACTTAAATATATGTTTGAAAACATATGTTGACATATCTATATAGAAATCAGAGTCATTCTTTGTGCACCTTTAATGCTTTAGGCCCTCAGAAATGTTTGGGAGCTTAGCAGTGTGAGCTAATCAAGACAAAGCAGAATGTTAGAACTGTGTACTCCCAACAACTAGCTTCTTGGGTCCAGAGACACTGTTAGTTGGTTGGAAAATGTTTTCTGGCTCTCCTCAAACACATTTATGAAATCTGGCAATGAACAAATTAGGTGTACCAGGTGTGTTTGAGCAGGGAAATCACCAAAGTATTCTGGACACCAACACACTAGGAGTGAGATCAGGGTCAGTTCAGACAGCAGGACATTTTGTCCCCTATTAAACTGTACCATATCTCAAGGCCAAGAATACAACTGTGAAAGAGGTCATTTCTTGACCATTATGTCATCTCCATCAGCAAAGTGCAGTAAACATATTTGGTGAATTGCAAAAGTGAGAATAGATCATGGTATTTTCAGGGGTGGCTTTACAGTCATAGTTCGTCTGTGAGCAGACAAATCTAGCGTTTTAAATCACCGTTACCACTTGTGGTAATTTGGACAAAATGTTTTATTTAAAACAAAATCATCAAATGTCACTCATAGTTCCATCCATAATCTGTGTACTGCCATCTGCAGATATATAATAAACATGGAAATCTTGATTATTGGCACCCCAGAATTGTACTTAGTACATTTATGGAAGGTCTAGATATGATGTCATAATTTTGCACAGATATTTTATTATTGGGACGCTTGAGGTGCTTCATGATTAGCATCATGGTCACAGATGGCTACAACCACTCATGCTCCTGAAAGACCACGGGAACTTTTTTGTTGTGTTTTTCATGGGAATTTTTCTTCTATACATGGGGTCAGCATCATTTATAATTATAATCAAACATTTATAATTCTCTACTTTGTCCTCCTTGCCTGCATCTTCAGACTATGGCGGTATGTCCACTTATTATTAGCTGCACCGTGCAGTGTACTAGTGTTCCTGTTACCTGGCAACTGCAAAGAACACCACCACATCCAGATGAACTGCCCATGGCTTCTATTTCTGTAACCACACGCTATTTTAGACAGGTGGAGTGGAGCAATAATATTCTACACGCTTCTTTTCATCCGTGTCACTTTGTGGCACCACATCCACTGAAGTGGTTATAATTTATTATCAAGAACTAATGCCCAAAGCCGTTGGGATTTCACAGCCAGCCCATGTTTTAAAGTTTATCTGTAGACTGATACTTTTACGAAGCCAAAAAAGAGAAAATGTATTTGTATCAAAAGGATTAAGGGCCTGATGTATGAACGAGTGCAGATAACACAAATTGTACCTTTATCCAACTGCAACATGCGCCCACAAAGCACCTGAAAATAAATTAAATAAATAAACGTATTTGTCACCAGAATAAGGAGCCGGTGAGAGCTTAGTGTTGTTCTGTTATAGTAGTTTAGCGTTCACAAAAGGTGGAGAAAATGCATGCAAACCTGACCACCGCCATTTACCCAGACCATGCGGAAAATCAAGCAGAATATGTAATGAGCCACACTTCCAATAGCTCTACCTATTTCCTACCTACTAGCCTCTGCGTCCTTTAAAACAAAATCACAATCAACAGAGCAACAGTCTTCTCTCATGCCAGCATCATGTATATGCTGGTATTGAATGGTATGGAAAACAGTCAAAAAAGATATATATATATATATATGTTCTTTTGCTTTTTACCAGACCCTGTTTGACAGTATGTAATCAGTTACACTGTTTGCATTGTTTTAAGATCAAGAAAAAAACATGGACAGTTTTCAATATGTGTTGGTGTCCATCTCCATGAAGGAAATGTCAGCCCATGGTGTGTGTCACCATCTGTTTTTTGCAGACAAGGAGAAGTGCTTTTGTTTAGATCCAGAAAATGGTTTACAGTGTACAAATATATTTCTACACATTCTGTGCAAGGATGAGTCAGCATAAATTGGCCTGGTGAGGTAACTATTTTGTTGTGGGTATTGATTTGTGTTGTCAGGTAAGGCTGTTTTGTAGATTATGACCTTTTAACACAACTTGGGGGCCCAAATAGTCATCTATGGTGACTAGGAGTGTATCAGATCATTCAGCATGAGCTATTCACTACAATTCATAGATATCAAACAAAACCTTCAGCCAACTGAAGCAAATAAACTGTTTATTCTGTTAGGAATAGAAATTTAAATAAACAAGCTATAAATAAACACAGTTCATCATACTTTGTAAATATTTATACCTCTAATGGTGACAAAATACAGCAGAAGAGCTGGAATATTAGCAACCCCTCCGTACCACAGGTCCCTTTAAGAACACTGAAGTGTATCAAGATTCCTTCAGATGTTTTCTTTACTCTAAAAACAAAAGCAGTGAATTCTGTTTATCTGAACCTATAAATTCATAAATTCTCACCGCATAAAATATTACATCAGTGCAGTTATCTCCAAAACGAAGTATAAAAGACATTTTTTGCATACTGCATTGAAAAATTATTTTCCATAGTAGTATTACGTTGTAGCCCTGTATTTCTGCATTTTACCACACAACACTTTCATTTTTTTTACCTGTAAATCATGAATCATCTCAAACCCCACCCAACTCTGTCCTTCATTTGAAGAAATTGTTGCTTATCTTTCTCTTTTATGATAAATAGATTTCTAACAGGAAATGATATGGCTACTCTAGAGACTACTCTGGTTTTAAAGAATGGTTCTATCTGAGCTCCACTGCGCACAAATATTTTTCTCCAAGAGCAGGAAGTTCTATTCAGCTTGTATTGGATCACCTTTTACATAAGGGCTGTCCTTTTCTGTTAATGGGTTTCCTGTGTACAGTAAAGGATGTTCTAGTAGGATGTTCTGTTAGCGTTGCCTACCTTCAGTTAAACATTGCTGTGTGGTGTTAAGGTTCATCTTGCAATTAAGAGCAGTTATACTAATGGCATTAAGCTGATTGCAACATTTTAGCATGTAAATGAGAAATTATGCAACCACGAAAAAAAATCTTTAAAATAAACATTTCACATCCATTCATATTTCGTACCATTTTGTCTTCTACAGATTCTTACTGCAGTGTCTGGAAGACTTGGATGCCAGCCTTCGCAAACTCAACTCCCGCTTGTTTGTAATCCGGGGCCAGCCCACTGATGTCTTCCCCAGACTCTTTAAGGTACTTCAACATTAATTACTAAACTAAAAAACACTTTTTAGAAAGAAGGAAATGTTTAAATTAACTCTTGTACAAATGTTTGACTCAATCACTTACTAAAAATTAATTAAAACCTTGAAATAACTGTATTGTTGAGATGAACACGTGTATGTGTATTTATATTTTTTTAGTATCGGACACTATTGTGGGGGGACACTTTGAGAGACTATAATAAATGCAGCAATATTTAGAATATCTAAAACTTAAGAATGATTTTTTTTAATCCACACCCAGGAGTGGAACATCACTCGCCTGTCTTATGAGTACGACTCGGAGCCGTTTGGGAAGGAGCGAGATGCAGCCATTAAGAAGCTGGCCAGCGAGGCAGGCGTGGAGGTGACAGTACGCATCTCCCACACGCTCTACGATCTGGACAAGTATGTACACTCACCCATTAAGTCTGCTCTTAGCAACAGACATGGCTGGCCTACCAAGATGTTACAGACTTATTACACAGATGTTTGTTCCACTAATTCTTTTCCTTCATCTTTTCTTTTGTTCTTTTCCTTCCTCTCTCCTCTTCTTTGTCTCTCACACTCTCAGGATCATAGAGCTCAATGGCGGTCAGTCTCCGCTCACCTACAAGCGCTTCCAGACGCTAATCAGTAAGATGGAAGCCGTGGAGACTCCGGCCGAGGCCATCACCGCAGAAGTCATGGGCTCCTGCACCACGCCGCTTTCTGATGACCATGATGAGAAGTTTGGGGTGCCCTCCCTGGAGGAACTTGGTGGGTCTCTCACGTATTCATGCTCAGTGTTCTTTTGTACTCACTGTATAGCATTTACAAAGCTGTGACAAGTCTTATTCAATCTAAAGAGAAATTATATTTATTTTGTATTGTATGAAAGGTCACACTGTTGGGATAAATTGGGTATATTTTTTAAATCAGGGATAAACATATGGTTTATGGTTTTAAAGTTGCTAACAAGTTCTGTTACTCTCGTAGCGCTCACCAGTAGCTGCTGGTATTTGCCTGAAGTTACTTTCAGGAATTTATTGCCAATAAAACCAAGCTACTCAGTGATTGCAGCAGAGACAAAGACAAACAGGCATAAACTTTTATATCCTAGTGAAAGAATGACTGGCACTCTATAAACTCGCTATAAAGGAATTGTTTTGTGACAGATTTTGCTGTAAGGCAAAATGAGATTACATTGGGGGGAAAAATTCACAATCATCTATCACTTTACAAATTGTTACAAATATTTAAAAAAGAATTCATTTGAAATGAAAAACACTCCCAGTTGAAATAATGGACAAGAAACCCATTGTATACTACAGTTTCTCATTCAATTGAGTGGGACTTCTGTCAAAATTCTATAAAACTTGCCCAACTTGGCTGCAGTTGCTGCAAAAGAACACTACATAATATGCAGCCTGTAATGTGCTGGTGGCATCTGCTCTTTGGTTTTGTACGAAGACAGTGATTTAACTGTAACTATTTAATTTCAGAACACATGTGCAAATTGGGTGAACCATGTAGAAATTGCAGCTTTTTTTAGGGGAGCAAAATATTTGGACTATTGGCTGCTTAGCTGATTTTACACTGTCAGTGTTTTATTAATTCGGGTTGTAGAATTTATAAGGCCAATCCTTTCCATTTTCCCCTCTACATGTGATCTAAAAGGTAAATCAGGCCATTTCAAGGATGAAAAGCAGAATACATTTGTAGAAGAAATGTTTCATCACCACATTTACTATTTGATCAATGAAGCAAAAACACTGGTGTAGTGGATGACTGAAGAATACAGTAAACCATACATTCCACCTCACACTGTCAAGGATGTCATCAGAAATGTCAAATTTCCATAAAGTAAAAAATAAACCAGCTCAGATGTGTAAGATACCAGCGGTAAGTTATGGATAGATCACACACAAAGCACTCATCTTTGAAACATGGTGGCATGGATATGGATCAAGATGAAATGTGGTGCTAATATCCTTCCAAGCTCAGTGGATGGTGCTTTGCCTTGCTTTTTCACATCAGAGAATGAGAATTAATCTTTGTCCAATCACTTTCAGACCACATTCTGTGAGGTAGGGAAATACACAGTGCTGCATAAAGACTGCCATCTTGTGGCATAATTTCCAATAGTCTGTAAACAATTACATTTTCTTTTTTTTCCCAAAATATTTTAAGCTTTTTTGTATAAGCTTTGGACTGAGGGCTTCTACTGAAGTAGAAATCATTAAGTATAACATCATTTTTAGCATTCATTCCTACCTTTAGAAAATCTATTCCGGCTAGCCCATGATAAAGTGTAAATGCATAGTGGTTTGGCATTTGTGTGTGCAGGTTTTGACACAGAAGGCCTGTCCTCAGCTGTGTGGCCTGGGGGAGAGACGGAAGCACTCACCCGTCTCGAGAGGCATTTGGAGAGAAAGGTCAGAAAACTCTATTAATAAGGTTTTTCAATCTAAATCAACCCAGCTCTAGACCAGTCACCCCTTTAAGAGACTTTAACTCCTTCAACTTGAAGAGGTTTATTTGTGTGAATACAAAATAGTAATATTGCCAGCATGTACACATTCAACATAGTAAGACATTACCCACATGCAAATTAGTGCTTCCATTAGTGCAGCCATACGGTTTTTCTAATCATTCAATCTTTCTTCTTCTCCTTCGTTTTGTCACGCATGAAATGACACTGGTGTTGTCTTCCAGTTTGTCATAATGTCTTAGAGACTAACTAACCCAAAGTGATGCTTTCCAGGCATGGGTGGCCAACTTTGAACGTCCTAGAATGAATGCCAACTCTCTGCTGGCCAGTCCCACTGGCCTCAGCCCCTACTTGAGGTTTGGCTGCCTCTCGTGTCGCCTCTTTTACTTCAAACTCACCGACCTGTACAGGAAGGTAAGGACTTTAAAACACATCACGCTGTAATGCTCAGTGAATTCTCACAAAGTGAACATGACAGATCTTGAGTTGCCTGTGTTCATAAAGCTTCTTAGAGCAGTTGTGTTTATGTATGATCTGTTTTTGTTTGTAAATAGAGGAGGATAGTAGATCAGCACTCCTTCTCTAAAAAGCATCATGAATACAGACCCTGAATTTGATTAAAACTTTAATCACTGCTCCTCTGTAAATCTCACTAAGCTGTCTTTCTCTCCTGTCATGCCTCAGGTGAAGAAAAACAGCTCGCCCCCTCTCTCGCTCTATGGCCAGCTGCTGTGGCGTGAGTTTTTCTACACAGCCGCCACCAACAATCCACGTTTCGACAAGATGGAGGGCAATCCCATCTGTGTACAGATCCCCTGGGATCGCAACCCAGAGGCACTGGCCAAATGGGCAGAGGGCAGGACTGGTTTCCCCTGGATCGATGCCATCATGACCCAGCTGAGGCAGGAGGGTTGGATCCACCACCTGGCCCGGCATGCTGTGGCCTGCTTCCTCACCCGTGGAGACCTGTGGATCAGCTGGGAGGAGGGCATGAAGGTACCTGGCCCTTAAAGATATCAGTTAAAAATGTTAATGCTTTTTCAAATATACCGATATCCAAACTTATCCAAAAAAAAAGACATTTTCTCATAATGTCTGACACATACGTTATTAATCAGATAAAATCTCAGGACAAATTAGTCTTTCCAGTTTCTAGAAAAAGTTTTAATGTTTATATTATGTAGAACAGTTGTTTCACTAAGGGCCCAGTAGGTGTCTCTGCAGTCCCATATCAGAAAGTCTTACCAGCTACAGTGAATCACACTTTGCATGCAATATTGTGGCACCAGGTATTTGAGGAACTGTTGCTGGACGCAGACTGGAGTGTGAATGCAGGCAGCTGGATGTGGCTCTCCTGCAGCTCCTTCTTTCAGCAGTTCTTCCACTGCTACTGTCCGGTGGGCTTCGGCCGGCGTACCGACCCCAACGGGGACTTCATTAGGTTGGTAACGTTGCCAGACGCACACCCTGCTAGGTGATAGGCAACACACCCCACAGCCGCAGGCCGAGGTCTTTAACTCTGACGGAGAAGTAAGTAGGGCCAGACACCTCAGAACCTCTGTTCACATAATGATCAGATAATAAACCCTCATTCTGAGTGCATTTACTTTTATTCAGGCGTAGACAAAGTTCCTTTGCTGTTTACTTTTCTAATGAAACATGACTTGATCGAAGTGCTCTACAGTAATATCAGTATCTGCATTATTTCAGCTGAAAGCTTGTGTTGTGTTTTTGTTGTCTTTTCGGGGATTGGGTGAAAAGTTCAGCTTTCCCTTTCCCCTTTGTAAATTGTGGTTGATTGCTTTTAAGACAAAAGCCATTCTTAGCCAAAGCATCTGGAAGCCTGTTAGCTGTGATTCTGGTTGAAGCTTGATGCTCTTTCTCTGGGCAATACAGTAGCCTGTTCTTTAGCTCAGTAGCATCTTGTTTCATCAAAAGGGATTTTAACCGCTTGGTAAGGAAATAGGAAGCCCGGCCTGTATTTAATGCATAGAGAGCCACAATGCATTTCCCAGAGGGCATGATGGGAGGTGGGGTCCAAAGCCAGGGATATCCACACTTCTAGCTAGCTTTGGTCAACTCCTCCTTATCAGACTCCTTTTGAAATGTTTAGTGGCGCTCTTGGTGTTAAATGCAGCCCTGCCTGTGCAAGAGAGCAGCTCTGTCTCCGTCTCTGTCTCGGTCAGGTGTGCCGAGAGGAAGGTGGAGCCCTCCGTCTCTGTAATGTGTTCACTCACAAGTGCATAAAAACAAAGCAAAAAAGAAGAGAGAAGGAAAAACACCCATGACTTGTCCAGGCAGGATGTGAATGTTCCTGGCGAAAGGGTTGTGGTCCCTTTTGGTAAAACGAGGGGGCCACCGAGTGGCGGAGGACAGTATACTGTATTGCTCGTTTGACAACTAGCAGGTTTCTCTGCTTTGGCTTGGGTTCACTGTCGTCTCAAAAGCGATCAGTAGCAGTGCGAGGGGCAGGGAGCGAACCTGAACCTCTTACTCAACCCTGACTTTCGATTGGTTGGGAGGGCTGGGGCCGGGAGGGAGGTGTTTTTGTTTTTACCGGCTGGATCCGGTGGGGGGAGGGAGGGGTTGGTCACTGCCTCTGCTTTCTAACGCGTGTTATAGTAGGAATCTCCGTAGTGTCTCAGCACAGGCAGGATCTGTTGGTTTAATCCGCGTCTGAACGTTGTGCTGCCATCGACCACCCGCTATCCGGGCTCTGGTAAGACGGAATGTGTAGGTAGGTGACCTTTCACTGTCCATGGGACCCAGGAGATCCATAAGTTTTGACTTCCAGTAAGGCTTTTCTGTACCCCTGGCTATCTCTATGGTGATACTTGCTTGACAACCGTAATCTCAAGTTTTGTGTGGACGAAGTCTGCCTTAAGCATCACTGATTGTTGCCACAGCTGTTTAAAACCAGCATTACTGACTCCAGAACTGTAAGCATGTATTTAACTTATTTTCTCTAACAGACTGCTGTCTAGTCCATTTCCTGTGGCAGTTCACACAAGTTCCAAGTGTCGCAGTTTGAATTTTTTAATATTGGCTACTTCTACTAAAAATGTGAACCTGACCACCACCTCGCGAAGCAGCTCATGTATCTATGATGAGACTCTGCAGTTTAATCTCTCCCTGTCCTTTCAGACGATATTTACCTGTTCTCCGTGGTTTTCCCGCCAAGTACATCTACGATCCGTGGAACGCTCCGGACGCCGTACAGGCCGCAGCGAAGTGCATCATCGGAGTCCACTACCCCAAGCCCATGGTGAACCATGCGGAGGCCAGCCGCCTCAACATTGAGAGGATGAAGCAGATCTACCAGCAGCTGTCCCGCTACAGGGGACTGGGTGAGTCTCTGCCAAAAATCAGCTTTCAACCCTGAAGTCATAAGAAGAGAAATAATAGAATGACTAACACTAACAGTAATCCCAGATAGTCAGCTCATGTATATCAGAAGAATTACTGTGACTAAATGTTTTTCAGTGGGCTGAGGAGTAGTTTACATATATTCCTGTAGAAATGCAGTTCATACAGCTCATTAAACTAGCACGAAAAGTAGTTTGGACTGTCTACAAGTCTACAAGATCGTTCAATCTTGAAGAATTTTTTCTTATGTCTGCAAATGTCCAAAAGGGGGCGCTCTCTTTGTTTGTCTCTTTTCTCTTAAAGAAGAAATGATACATTTGGCTAACATGAAGACAGAAAATTAATAACACAATGTTAAGCGGTCAGTGTAGCCAGTTATGTCTGTATCTCATCTGCTTGACATGTTTAATGATGGGGGAAACACTGACTTGTGCCAATCAACAGTTATGCAGTTTTTTTTTCTTCAAAATATTACATTACATATTTACATGATTTTCATATATTCAGAAATGATTGTCTACCCAAAAAAAGATGCGTATTTGCTGACTGAAAATGAATTACCATTCAGCTGGACTGCCATCCTCAAATCCATCAAGTCTTTGGGAGTGTGGATTTGTTTGTTTGCTTATGGTGCCTGAACTTTTTACTACAGTGATGGTTCAGCTGACACACCTCTGTTTAAATAGGACTACTGGCCTCGGTACCATCCACACACAACGGGAACGGGAACGGCATGGCCTACTCTCTAGGAGATCAGCAGTCCGGGACCAACACACCAGGTCTGGAAGTTCCTCCTGCACTATGTATTTAGCTGAGTGGACTACTTACACAATGTAGTGTGACGCATGTCCCCTTTCCGAACATTAAAAACTGTTATAAAGGTGCAGATGCAAATGGCAGTTGATAGGACTTAGACGTGTTTGGAAAGGGAGTGTACTTCACTTTACATGATGCAAAGCTGTTTCAGCATCGTCACTCATGAACTCCTCTGAAGAGACGGTTTTATGTAGATTTTGTGTAATTTTACCAACACTGTGACAGCAGGGCCTGTATCCAGCAGCTCGGTTGCCGGCGGTAACAGGAGTGGCAGTATTCTGCTGAACTTTGACAATGAGGAGCACCAGGGACCAAACAGAGTTCAGCAGCAGCAGCTGGGTGCGGATCATATTTCACTGTGAATATCTTCTCAGTGTGGGAAGTAGAGCTGCACAATACATCATCTGCTAATCATTATTACAATATAGCTCTCTAACCAATCACAGTGGTTCTGACAGGGTGACCAATCAGCTCCAGGTGAGATACTGGGTGTTTTGTTGAGTGGAGATCTTCATGTAATCCAACAAAATTACTCTGATGAGTAAGGAGATTTATTTACATTTATTTATTTACATGTATTTTATTTAAATCAAAACTTTGATTTGAAAACGGGCTGTTTTTTTTACTTTATTTTACATACATGGACTGTATGAATGGGGGAGTAAATGTACCATTTGAAACAATATATACAGACTTTGTTTTTCTTATTTCGAGGAAGTGACACTTTAATGTCTTGAAAGGCCTCGCAGTAGCAGTAAAATTGCTATACTAATATTTTGTCGATATCGTGCAGCTCTACCGGGGAGTGATGATTTTTGTTTGTTTTCTTTGTAAGTTGTTATGAGTAATATGAGCGATTTCATTCCCTGTTCTTCAGGCTTCCATCAGTCTCCAGACTCCAGTCAGGCCACTGGGAGCAGCAGTCAGCTGTACCAGCCCAAACTGTCTCAAGAGATTGCAGGTCCTCAACATCCAGGTAATGGAGATGGTGGATCTGCACCAAATGGGAGAAGGTCTAGTAGCTGCTAGAGCAGTAGGCAATGTGTCCAGAGTGAACCAGGCTGACCCCGCAATCTCCTTGGTTCTCCTGCAGGACGTCTGCTCCACACAGGCGGGAGCGTCACAGGTAAGAGGGGACGAGAATCGGAACGAGACGCTGAAGAAGACGATGACACCCTCTCCACCTCCCACAAACTGCAGTGGCAGATCACAGAAATCACCTCGGCCTACAGGAACCAACCTAGTATGGTACCCGAACATCTCCCATCTTCTCCCTTTACTGCCCGACGAGACGTCTTGCACTCTAAATGAACATCTCCCATCTTCTCTTCTCTCCTTTCTCTTCTCATCTCTTCTCTTCTCATCTCTTTTCTCCTCCTCTCATCTCTTCTCTCCTCTTCTCCTCTCTTCTCATCTCTCCTCTTCTCCTCTCTTCCCTCTTCTCCTTTCTTTTCTCCACATCTCTCCTCTCCTCTCTTTTCTTCCCTTCTCTTCTCCTCTCCCCTTCTCTCTTCTCCTCTCTTCCCGTCTCTTCTCTTCTCTTCTCCTTTCTTCTCTTCTCCTCTCTTCTCCTTTCTTCTCTTCTCATCTCTACTCTCCTCTTTTCTTCTTGTCTCCTCTCTTCCCTTCTCTTCTCCTCTCCTCTCTTCTCTTCTTGTCTCTTCTCCTCTTCTCTCCTCTTTTCTTCTCTTCTCTTCCCTTCTCTTCCCCTCTCCTCTCTTCTCCTCCCTTCTCTTTTCCTCTCTTCTCTTCTGCTCTCGTCTCCTGTCTTCTCTTCTACTCTGTCCCTTTTCTGTTCTCTCTCTCTCTCTCTCTCTCTCTCTCTCTCTCTCTCTCTCTCTCTCTCTCTCTCTTCCGAAGAGTTAGAGGGACATATCATCATCTGAACTCAGCCCTGAAGAACTGAACACACAGCACTGCGAAGAGCACCTCAGCCTTCAGCGCTCTTCTTGAAACCTTTGGTTTCTTTCGGTCTTTTTTTTTTTTCATATTTATTTTGTTTTTGTTTTTTGAGGGTGTAGTGTGTGAGGACGCATTACCTGGAGTCTTGTGTAGCATTACAGCTATATTTTTATTGGTCAGAGGAGGAGTAGATGCACAAACGCCACGTGATGATCGAACCAAGAAAAAATCTCATTTTCCATTTACCATTTTTCTGTTTGTTTGTTTTTTTGTGTTAGTTTTCATGTACATAAATGTCTTGTCCTTTTACAGCAAACCGATTCCCCTGCAGCGTTTTTCAGGCCAGCCAGCTGTAGACGAGATCTTTGCTGCAGAATTTTTAGGAGAATTTTAGAACCACTGCCTACAGAACCATAATTTTCTATGCTCATGTTTTACTGGAGCTCACATTTCAGTCCAAACAAAGTTTATTGCTTAATTTGTGTACACAGAAATGGAATAGCTTTATATATTAATATTTAGTGAGATGTGAAAGGAATCTGTTGTAGCATGATAGGGAGTGTAAATCGACAATGAAGTGTAAAATGTTAATTAATTGGAATATAATGTAACGCTCTGCTGACCTGGACATTCTGTTTTGTGTACAGAGAGATTAAAGTGGAGTAGAAGCAGGTGTTAGTTGTGTTTATAGAACCGGAAGGCGTCTGAGTTATAAATAATGTTAATCTTATTCAGCTGTAGTGTTTTTGTATTTTAAGAAATATTTTTAGCACAAAACACCACTGAGACTTGGGGGCTGGTGACCAGAACACTGTTGAGTCTTATTTATTGTAAATTCACCTGAAACTCAGACTTTTCTACACAATTTTGCAGGATGACCTTTTCAGTTATTGTTATATAATAATTATTAGCATAATTTTTGTACATTAAGAAGATTGATTTCATTTCCATCTCAAACACCATGTAACACAGCTTTTCATCAGAACAGGTGAATACAGTCTCCACCCTCATTCTTTAACGCACGTCACATTTTCACTCTTCTAAAGAAGTCTCTGTACATATTAATGCAAATGCAGTGGGGTCCAAATGCCTGAGAGCTGTAAAACAACTATTTCACATTTTTCTCTAATTTAATTCATATTTTAATTCCATACTGCACCATCAGTCAGTTGAATTTCACAGTATTTGGTGAAGTGGTCCTTTAGGCTGCAGGATTAGATCAGATCAGGTCCACCTGAGAACCTGCACTTCAGTAGAGACTCAGGAACAGTCTGACCGTACAGAACCCGACCTGCACACATCAGAACTGAGACCCAGAGACCTCAGAGTTCCTCATCTTAGTATTTTATTACTGAAACTGTATCTATTTTCAATAAATCAGATATTAGAAGATTGTCCTCAGACGTTTGGGTCCTGCTGTACTTTTGGTATTTTTGGTATATTTGGTATTTCTGTAAGAGTCAACGGCCACATTCCAAAGCATTAATAATGTTTTTTATATTTGTTTGGTTTTTTTTTTTTTTTTTTCGGTTTTTCTCCAGAGATTCTTTGTCCAACAGGGTTTCTTGGTGGCGTTTTCATCGTTACACTCAATTCTGATTTATATAAAAATTCTTTAGGCCTAAAATGAGATGTCAGTGCTCAGTAGAAGGAAGACGGAGCCAGGAGGTGTTGTCTCCTCAGGGAAAACTAAAGAACCCTCTCACACTCATTTTTTCACTTGTTCATTTTTTCACTCATCTTTCCATGTTTTCTCATCCCGAGTTCCGATCCGTGTGTCACTGGACAGCAGAAGGCGAGAAGGTGTTGCTGAACCTACTGAAGATTTTCACCCTTTTTTATTTGATTTTTCACTCGGATCACAAATGCCGGAACGGTTTTTCAGGAATAATCTCAAGCAGAAAAGACGGTGTTCCAGTAATCCAGACGTGTCTCCTGTTCAGCAGGAAGTGTGGAGTCTGGGTTTGGGAGTCCAGCAGAGCGTGCAGCACAGCTGTAGCCTCAGACCTCCTGCCTGTGTAACTGACTGTGCTGCAGTGGTGCTCATGTTTCTGGACCTGCGCGGCAGGAGAGGAGCCATGAATGTTCGACCGCTTTGAGTGTAACTTCTGTGCTGTTGTAGCTGATCTGTACTCGTCACTGTGGAGTAATGCTCTCTCTCTTCCCTTCTCAGTTCCTTCTGTTTATTTACTTTCTGTGAAATGCTTTTCGCTCTCTCTGTAAAAACTGTACTTGTGAAAAATCAGGTTGACAACGGAAGTAAATTGTTTAAACTGGTGTTCTTTTGGTGTCTTGACCTGTGTCTCACTGTAAGAAACATGTGTTCATGAGATAAGATAAACTTTTATTAGTCCCACAAGTGGGGAATTTATTATTGCTGTCAGTACAAAGCCTTGTATCTCCAAAATGGCTATTTTACAGGAAAAGCTAAAGATCCTTATTATCAGAATTAAAAACCTTATTGTAAGTAAAACTCATGGGGGGGTGGTGGTAGTGGGGGTGTAGAGAATGGGTCACGTATGAAGGGGACGACAGAGTTGGAACAGAGGGACAGCAGCCTTTAAACACACAGACCTTACAAACAGCACCTATAAGGAGAACCCCTGGGCGGAAAGGGGAATAGTCTCCCATCGGGGAGGGGGGTGTATTAGTATCCCGTCGGGGAGGGGGGCGTATTAGTCTCCTGTTGGGAGGGGGGTGTATTAGTCTCCTGTCGGGGAGGGGGGGTGATGGCCTAATGGGGACAAGGATCTGATACTGCATTCCCTGTTGAATGCTTCAGTTTCAAAGGCCTTGTATTGAATAAGAGCTGCCCCACGGGGGCGCTGTTGATCAGAAAAGTGAGTCCTCAGTGTGATCAAGTTGCAGGCGGTGACTTTAGTTTGTTTGCAGGGAAATTTTATTTTTAAGAGATTATACTGTTTGTTTTTTTTCTGCACAAAGAAGCTAATTTACAAAGAAAATGATGTTTAACCTGTTAACCCTCCTGCAATTTTTCCCCGACTGCTGTACCCAACTTCAAAAGCTCACAGCTCCCTCATGCTTTGGTCCTTTTGCATGTGGTTG
>JBBPCY010000130.1:21777197-21795096 GCA_037974405.1 Brachyalestes nurse | reverse complement strand
CACATATAACCCTCCTGAATGATATCTAGCAAGTTTGAAGTACAAACAGTATTTCAGCCACAAGTTATAAGCTGCAATCACTTTTTGGCAGCTTGAAAACGGTTCAGACTTTTAAAAGCTGCTGCTCACTACCTCAAAGTATATCTTCTGCTGTCCTCCTAAATGATGTATGTATGTTGCACTGTCTTGTTTTCCTTTTTGTCTTAATGTCATATGATGTGTATGTTTGTGCACCTGGGACTGTAGGATTTTGTTTAATTATATTGATTTTGTTTAATCATATTCTATGTGAATGGATGATAATAAAAGCCAACTTGACTTGAAAAGAGAGAGAGGACTAACCCAGCAATGATAAAAAAAAAAAAACTTTTTTAAAATGTATATTCAAGATGAGCATAAAATAGAAAAAAACCCAATAAAATAATGAATGATGAACAGTTTTATATTTTTTTTTCAATTTATCATCCAATGCAAGATATGTTAAGTTGACTTCATATTGACAGTACAAGGTTAACAATTTAGCAACAAAATGAAGTAATATATGTTTATAAGTTTATATATGAAGCACAAATGTAAACAATTTTAATATGAAATCAACTCTAAATGTGAGGAAACAACATCATTAATATAAAGGCTTCTCTCAGGCCTCCAAGATCTCTACTTCCAGACCTGCATCATTAGCTGCAATGGTCATGTCCATCCTCATCAATCCAGACTCCTGCATCACATTTTCGGTACTTGATCTCATTCTTGGCTGTCACAATGCAGCATGCGCCGTAGGGAACTGGAAAATTCAGAGAGATGGTCTCAACATAAACCTCTGTGTTTTCTGGGTTTGCAACAAGAACACTGGCGAAGCCTTCCTCCACACTGGGAGCTACGAGCTGTTGCTTTGGTTGCAGTTCGATGAAGCTCATGTTTGCCTGAGGTTTGAAGACCCTCTTGTTGGTCTGTGAATCTTTTACCAGCAGGTCTTCAAGCTTAATCTCGTTTTTGTGGTAGAAAATTCTCAGTGCCTTTCCTGTTGCATTGGCCACAGTGCTCCCTTTTCCAGGTTCACTGCAGAATGTGATGCTTCCTGTTGAGATGCCTGAGATGGTGCCAAACGCAGGACCTCCATGGCTGACGATGCCAATGTTGCCAGTGCATGCAGTCTGGGTGGTGCTAGAGGCGGAACCCATCTTCTGTCAGTGTTTCCAAAAAGAACCTGAAGTTAATTCTCAGAAAGGACTGTATTATAAATAGTTTATTGTAAAAAAGATGTGACTGGCTGCTAAATAGTGATTTTACTCACCTAATCTATTTGTTTGCACAGTTAAACTTAAGTATACTTTTTCACATTTTTCAAAAATCTAATAAACTGCTTGTTACCTCAAGAAGGTTCTTTTCTACTAAAGAATTTTTAACAATGTAACCTGGAACAATTAACAGTCTGCTTAAAATGTTTGTTTAAATATGTTAAAGATAATCCACACACTGAAAGTATCCTGCAGAGTTATGAAAAATTATAGGTTAAAATGATAGGTTGCAGAATAAAGAAAAGAGTTTCTTCTTGAAGATGATCATTCAACCATACGCATAAAAGGATATTTATTTCTAGTTTATAAATATCAGATTTTTAAAATAAAATGAATTAACTAATTTTGAAAATTACCTTAATAAAGGGCTTGAAGGGTCACTTTAGGTTCTTTGAGGGTCTCTGAAGCTGAAGGTGTGTTCTGAATGAGTGCGAGATCAGTTTATATAGTAAATGCCACTCCTCCTCTAATTCTTTCACAACCATTTCTAGAAAAATGAGTCATTTCAAAACACATTTATGATACTCCCATATGAAATCCAACTGCAAAATATCTATGCAATGAAATAAGTACACATCATAATAATCCATACTTTAAGGGGAAAAAAGGTAAAGAAATGCAGATATATTAAAAGGTGTAAAATGTATAAATGTATTTTTTTATAAAGATCAAGAAGGTATTGGTGTTACTCTGACTATGCATGTTTAAAGAGAAAAAAGATAGTAATATGCCCTTTTATAAAGACTGAGAAGGGATTGATGTTTGTCCTTCTCCACTAGACCTCATAATATGACCTCTACACAAATTGAGTGAATGATCAGTGAGTGGTGATCAACAAGGTCCAAGCAAAATGTACAAACCGGCCCAGGTGCAAGAGTATGATTACTTCAGTTGGTGAAAGAGCTCCAGGAGAGAAAAAGCAGAGAGACGAAATGAATGATTGTGACAAGCTGCTATAATGGTCCCAGCTCCCATTGTCATCTTATGCCATTATATAGCCTTTAAATGTCATTTATATTACACCTGGAAATTTTCATTAAGATTAGATATCCAGACCAGTATGAATTGGCTTCTGAATTTTGATTGGTTATTCTTGGCCAGTTTGTTGAGTGAGCAAAATGGAACTGTAGATGTCAACATATGTGCCAGATTTCTACATTGTAGCTTAAATGTTTTTTGAGGTGTTTGTGAAATTTGAACCTTTTAGATCACAAGATATTGGCATTTGCAGGTATTGAGGTATTAAAATGTTTCAGTTGCAGCGTCTCATATGGATGAAATTTCATGAAATTTGGCATGTTCCCAAAGAAAACTGTAAGGATGCAGCATGTCATATATTGTGACCTTTATGTCTCAAGAAATTGTTTAGTGAAGTATGAGATATTTGCATTGATGTTATTTACTGCGATAGTCCACAAATGAATTATAATCACATCGTAGAAGTTAGCTTGCAGTATGAATTTCATAATCTTTGTCAAACTGATTGTAGAGCTATTGACCAAATACTACTCTGTCCCTCTCCCACTTCAGGGTATGCTATGCATGAAGTTATATGTCCACCTAAGGTCTCAAGTTATCAGTCACCACATTTTAATTACATTTTCAACCAAAAAAATTAAAATGTTTGACCCTTTAGGAGTACTTTCAGTCTAAAATGCAAAATGTAATTTGTGTCATAAAAGTAATAGAGTATAGCAATATAGCACAATTTAATGAATCAAGTAAGTTTGATTAAAAAAATTATAGGCCATGTGGCTACCTGGCTACCTTTACTTTTCTTCATGTCACAGAAATGTTTGTATCTTAGTTATTTAAATGAGGGCTCTGCAGGAGCATGAGAACAGCATGGCAGCTTCAGGTTGTTGATTTAAAGAACCCATTTGTGGGTTCTGTTTTGTAGAAGTACTAACTGACAAATATTTCTATAAAGTTCTTGTAATTCCTCCCCCTACTAGTACTTATAATAAAAACAAATAATAAAAACATTTTGTAAATGAATCCTAAAATAAAATCTTAGACCCCCCACGCATACGCTTTATACACAAATAACATTTATATGCCCTTTAGAGTGAAAGTAAGGAAAATGCCAGCATATAATTTGACACAAAACCTTCACTATAAAGCACACAGTTGCTGCATCATGCTGCAAAGGTACACATGGGTCCATTACACAGATGCTAAGCTTATCTGTTCCTACCATGTTCACCACAAAGCAGAGTATCAGTTCCTCATCAGTTCATCAACTTAAGAGTTTGGCAACACTGAGCTAAAGAATTGGTTCATCACACTGCTGTATTGCCACTCATGCTTCAGCAGGAACTCCAGGGTTCGCAGAGATGCCATTAGGTGAACTCCTCTTCAGGTTCAGTGGATTTTCTGAATGCTGTATTTTCAAGGAGCACCAAGGAGTGAGTTTAGCTGAGCTAGAGAAGAGACCTGAGGACAGTAGAGAACATTCAGAGTTAGCTAATTAGCAAACAGCGACAGGCTCTCCCAGGCAGACCATTGGTTCTTCAGTAAAGTTGCTTATCACCAGTTCTTTTTCAGTTTGTACATCTGTGTGTGAGTGTGTGTGTGTGTGTGTGTATGTGTATGAGCAGGGCTCTCAAGTTTACCAAAAACCTGCGTGTGATTTTCGGGATGTTCGACCGCTAATGATCATTAGACACTAGGCATCATGTGCACCTATTCCACAGTGTGCCGTTTCATTAGCAAGGCTTTCCTGACAATGAAACAAACTGTGTGTGCAGGTGGACACCTGTGTCGGCAGCAGGGTAAATTTTCTGTAATTATTTTTTGTGAAACTGTCATTCTAAAACCATACAGTTATAGAAAACTTTGAATGCAATAAAACGACTAAATAAATGTTGCCAAGCTGGATACATGTCAATCCCAAAACTCAACTAAATCTCAAAACCTCTGGTTTCATGATGGCAGGGCTCTGAAGTTTGCCAAAAACCTGTGCGTTCGGTTTTGCCTTAGCTGCCGAGCGGGTTGGTTGTTTGCTGCTTCTTCATTTGCCGAGGACTGCTGCATCTTTAGGTTCGCCACCTACTGTTGAGGGTGGTGTACAATGGGCAGTCCAGATCCGATAGAGAAAATAGATTTTATGTGTGAGAAATTGGAGGTTTGGTGTGTGAGCATGTGAAGACAGTCAGATGCGTGTGTCCTGGTATGAGTCATAGTGAGTGTGTGTTGGGATCTCAGCAGCATTCTTTTATAAATTCTGGCTGCTACAACAATCATGATGATGATGATAATGATGAAAGCCTTTATTTGCCACATACACTGTTACATGCAGTGAAATTGGACCCCTCCGACCATACATATACACAAACATCACAATTTGGGGGGATAGTCAGGTCAGACGAGAGGTAGCAGGAGGATAAGGAAATATAGCCTACAGGAGAGAGGAGGAGAGAAAAAAGGCCCTCCCAGACTCTCTTCAAGGAGGGCAGTGTGAGAATAGGGGAAAGAAACACCTCAGCAACGAAGCGCATTAACACATGATCATAACTTGTAACAGGGGAGAGGTAGAGGGGGTGTGGAGGTAGTCCAATGTAGGCAAACAGCCATCCGGTCCGGCAGCTAAAAAAGTGCTGGTCACAGACCTGCCTACCCACACCAAAGGTCAAAAAGCATCAAAGGCGTGTGATGTGGGGAAGGGTAGTGATTGTATATCTGTAACTATGTAGGTATGTATGTGTGTGTGCTGACTAAACAAACAAGCAAGACTGTATGTGCAGTCACGCCCATAAATCAGTTATTTTTAACAGTGTATTCACGTTTAAATCAATTAACTGACAGTAAGACGGTCGACACGTGTTTCCTGAAATGGACTACAATAACGGTCGCGCGGATGATGTCACCACCGCACTTTTTAAGAAGCGGCGCCTGCGAGGAAGCAAGAGTTTTTGTCGGGTTTTAAGATTCACAACCATCTCTCTTAGCAAGATATTAAGTTGTATTATATTTATATCTGGTTGTATGGTCTCGGAATTAAAGTTTTAATGAATAAATCCAGCTGTCATTTATTATAATTCTTAGTCCAATAACGCCTGTATGGCACAACATGAATGAGGATTGTTTTTGTTTCAAACTAGCAAATGAAAAGACCAGACAGGAAGCAGAGCTGTAGGTGCCAGAGCTGAAAATATTAAGATATTCATTGCGAGTGACGAGGATGCACAGGATCAGGAATGAGTTTATTAGAGGGAATCCTGAGTTGGACCTTTTGGAAGAAAAGTCAGAGAGGCGAGATTGTGTTGGTTTGGACCAGAAGTGCTGAGGAGTTAGGAGAAGGATGCTGAGGATGGAGCTGCAGGGAAGAAGGCCTAGTAGGAGGATTATGGATGTGGTGAGGGAGGACTTGCAGGCAGTTGGTGTAAGAGGGAAAGATCCAGAGGAGAGAAGGAAATGGAGATGGTTGATAAGTCATGGCGATAGTGAAGGTTTTGTGACCCCCTGGGAGAAGTAGTAGAAGGAAAAGGTATAAAACATAAAGTGTTTTTGTTCTATATGAACAACACAACACACATTGTGAAATTCCTCCTCCACATTTAACCCATTCACCAAATTAAGTAGAGGGCCTCCAGGTACCTTGTATAAATCTAGCTGTACATTTCCTCCACTCTGAAAGACATAAAAAAAATGCAGAAAGGAGAAGAAGAAAAGATCCAGCAGGCGGCGCACGTGTGTCTGTCTTGTGTGACGTCACTCCGCGGGGCGTGCTGCAAAGGCAGGGAGGAACCCGTCTAACTGATCAGGAAGGGAGAGGGGCTAGGTTGCTAAGCTTGAAGTGTGACAGCTCATTGGTCCGTGTGGACAGTTTTATTCGGTGCAGGAGAACCTAACCCAGTGTCTGACATCAGATCGACTCTCCTGAAGTACAGAATGGCTTTCATCTTCAGGGTATGTACTGTTTCAGCAGTCGAGAGTAATGTAGCCTATGGCTAACCACTTTTCTCGCAGATAAGGCTGCATGTTTACAACACGATCAGTGTTTACCATGAAGGAGAAACACCTGCCAACAGTATTTTTCCAACATAACACACTGATTAAACAGCACGATTACTGCGTAAGACCGGGCCACAGATTCTGTAACCAAAACACACCGAGACTGCAGTGTGCAGCATTCACTCTCCTAATGAGAGAACTGATACACTGTATGGAAAAAAAAAGTATTGGGACACTGTGGTTCAGGTTTTAAACTAGGCCCCTTACTTCCAGTGAACCTCAATCTTAATGCTTCAGCATACCAATATATTCTGGACAACGCCATGCTTTCAACTTTGTGGACACAGTTTGGGGAATAACCTTTTCTATTCCAGCATGACTGTGCCCCTGTGCACGAAGCAGCTCCATAAAGACGTGGCTGGATGAGTTCAGTGTGGAAGAACTTGACATTTAACATCAGTGTCTGACCTCATATATGTTGTACAGAATGAATGGGCACAAATTCCCACAGAAACTCCAAAACCTTATAAGAAGAGTGGAAGCTGATATAGATGCAAAGAGGGGACCAACTCTATATTAAAGTCTGTGTGTCATTGTTGGTGTTGGTGTAATGGTCAGATGTCCCAATACTTTTATCCATATTGTGTATTTCAGTGTGCATCATTGGGGTGGGGTAGGTAGTGGGTGACTATGATCCAGAACTAATCATCCAACATCAGTATCTGAGGGATGCTCTGGTGGTTGAAACAGTTAATACCCTTGATTTCAGAAAAAAAGGATAAGCAGGAGTAGACAGACTTTTGCACACACAGTGAATGTTTAGGGTAATTATCATAATTTACCATCAAATCAACTATGTTCTGTTTGCAGTTATTTCAAGACGTCTTTGATGGAATCTTTGGCTTAATCATGAGGCTTTTGGGCGTCAGGAGAAGACCTGCCATCACCCTTGAGGATCCAGAGGCCAAGTATGCTTTGCGCCTCATAGATAAAGAGGTGAGTATTTATTGTAGTAGAGCACAGTTGCCAGAATCTGATCCTGGAGTTCTCTGTTCAAACACAACTGGTTTAACTCACCCTGACAGGTTCAGTGAGTGTTTGATGCGGGGAATTACTAAACTGTGCTTGACACCAGCCCTCCAGGACTGGATTACGTTTAGCAATGTTCACAGTAGTCACTCTTCTTATGTTTTGAAAGACAATTTTCACACTCATTTTCTTTTATAGATTGTTAGCCATGACACTCGGAAATTTCGCTTTGCTCTGAAGTCTCCAGACCATGTACTGGGGCTTCCTGTGGGTATGTTCAATATGTATTTTTCTACAACTGTTGCTTTTCCATCATGCCCTTATCGGTCTGTATGGTTTAACCAGTGTATTTGTTTTATGTGCTTGCAGGTCAACACATTTACCTATCTGCTAGAATAGATGGTAGTCTTGTGGTGAGGCCCTACACTCCAGTGTCCAGTGATGATGATAAGGGCTTTGTGGACCTCGTGGTTAAGGTAGGCTTTCAGAAACTGGCAGAGTAGTGCCACTGCTGACCCAGAGATCTGATTTTATAGCTCAGTAACTCTGTTATTAAATACTTTTGAAATGATGTTGATCTGCCTGTCTCCCGGCCTGGCTTTGTTTTCTAAAGTTAAATATTAATGGGGCAGATTTGAGATTAATGGAGATGAAGACGCTGGAACCTTTTAGGCTGAGTGAAACATTTTAGTGAGATCATGTGTTTAGAATTTATTCAGACTTAAGGAACTGAAACTTGGACCATGGCAATTCTATTTCATACATTTGCACAATAGATGCTTTATGGGATGGAGATCTTGCAGTGCTTCTGTTAAAAAGCATCTAATGTCATAGTTCCTTAAGTCTGAGTAGATTCCACAACAAGCTGCTGAACACACTATTATATCCCATGACACATCTGTGTACATGTTTGACAATCATCTTGTAATGCAGCTGTTAGTTTCAAAAAGCTTGTTCTTGGTCTACAGTGTGTTCAGTAAATTATTACAGCATTCTTTCTCTCTCCATTTTTTAAGATATACTACAAAAATACTCACCCAAAGTTCCCTGAAGGTGGCAAGATGTCTCAGTACTTGGACAGTCTTCGGATTGGTGACACAATTGACTTTAGAGGACCAAGTGGACTTTTAGTTTACAAAGGCAAAGGTGAATAGTTACTCAAGGCAAATAATGCCCTTTTGGACTTTCTTTTCAAAGTCCCTGTGTAATCCCTAGTTAAATAGCTAATGGAAAAAAACACTTATTTAGCTTGCTGTGAATGTTGGTTTCGATTTGTACACACAAGATGAGTTGAGTCCGTGCTCTCTTCATTCATTTTTGCTTGTTTTGTTATTTTGTGACATGATCATTCTGTATGTAGGTTTTATGTGTAGCCTTAAGTGTGGTGTTTTTTTTTACCTCGCTGTCCAGGGGTTTTTGCCATCAAGCCTGAGAAGAAGGCGCCCCCAGTGATGAAGACTGCAAAACATGTTGGTATGATTGCTGGAGGGACAGGTAATTGATTCCCTGTGGTTATTTGTCATTCTTTATTGTGCATTTGATGCAGTAGAGCAGCTGAAGCCCCTGCTGTTCTGTTGTGTTTTATGTGAAAACTTTTGGTTGTCAGTAGGATATTGTTTCTTTCTTTATACAATGCCAGCATGTGTAGATGTCAAATGCCTGTCTTATGTAAAAACAATTCCGGATTGTTTTGTCTGTGCTTTCTCCAGGTATTACTCCTATGCTGCAGATCATTCGAGCAATAATGAAGGATCCAAAGGACCAGACAGTTTGTTACTTGCTTTTTGCTAACCAGGTAAAACAATTGTTAGTTTTGATTGTCCTACTATAATTAGAAAGGTTTTTATGGGCTGCATTTATGCCCTTTGGTGACCATTTGATGAAAATAGACTGGTGCTATATTTAATCCCTTAATCATTATATTGCTGCCCACTCAAACAGTCAGAAAAAGACATTCTTCTGCGCCCAGAGTTGGAGGAAATTCAAGCCAATCACCCAGACCGATTCAACCTTTGGTACACCCTGGACAACGCTCCTGAGGGTATGTAGATACTCAGGTTTGGTGTTTTATTTTATTGAAATAAAATGATTTTAAATGCCGTGTGAAAAAGACTTCACATATAGTTAAATAGAAATATAGAAACAGAAAAATAAAAGAAGTAAAAGATAACTTTTATTAAGCATTTTTGAGTATTATGGCTTGAAGCAATAAAAATGCATATTGAATATCATTCAAATTGATTCCATGCAAAATATGTAGTCTGTGTAAGTATGTGCTGTGTAGGAATCTAAGTAGTATAAGGTGGTACATGCTTAAACCTTTAGATTTTATTGAAATTAAAAACTGATATGCAATGGTCTTGTTGTATTGGCTGTTCTGATAAATACCAGAAACAGAAATAATTGTATTTCTTCATACTTCAGTGTATAAATGTATGTATCGTCATCAGCGTGAGCAGATGTGTAGGCCTAGGCCACTATTGGTGCATCCCTAACAGATTACCATGTGTTACATCAGTTATCATCACAAGGTACCGGATGACCAGATGAATTTGTAATGGCTGTCCTTGTCACTTCATGTAACAGGGTGGGAATTCAGCCAAGGTTTCATCAGCGAGCAGATGGTGCGTGACCGTCTTCCGCCCCCTGGTGACGACACACTCATCCTCATGTGCGGCCCTCCTCCTATGATCCAGTTTGCTTGCAAGCCAAACCTGGACAAACTGGGCCATTCTCCCAGCAGATACTTTACCTTCTAGAACAACACCTGTGCTGCTGAAAGGGTCTTCTAATGTCATGACTTGTTGCCATCTAAACTTTATGATTTGAATATGCAATCAAGGAATCTATCGATTGTCTAAAAGAGAGGATATTTTGTTAGAAAATGTCTATGAATGGGAACAGATCAGCCGTCCTGGCAGTATTGCAAGAAAGCTTTATTTGCACTTAGACTTTCTTGCATTTGCTAAATCAATGCCATTATATAAAAAAAGGGTATTTTTTGTAGTGCATGTGTTTTTTTACGCAAACATAGCATGTGTGAACAGGCTGAACAGTGTAATGGAAGTTATTTTGAAGTTTTTTTATTTAAATAATGGAAATATATCAGAGTTGAAGAATTTTTTTTCAGCTTTTCATTTAAATCATTTTCATATAATGTTTTTAAGTGCCTTCTCACTTTGTCATGATCTCAGAGCTCCTTTCCAAAGTGAGGTTAAAACAATCTCACTTAAATGGGGTTTCATGAGTTTATCCACGTAGAACGTCACAGTGAAGACCCATTCCTCAATAGCGGACTTTTGTTTGAGATTCTGATGTATAACAATTTGTAACACAGGCTATCCACTTCATTTTAAACAGCCAGGACTGTAATCGTTTTTCTGCACAATAAGCTTTAATGCTTGTCAACGGTGTTCACACTTCATGCGCAGCAGATGAACTGACATTCTGTAATGTTCCATTGTTGCACTGCTTGAGTTTCACAAATAAAAGCATATGCCTCATTTCCTCATTTTTTTAACCATATATTTGTATTTTTTATTTGAATGGTGTCATAGAAAACATGTCTGTGTATTTTTTTCTTATATAAAGTTATGTACTAAACAAGTACTGTTAATTTCATAACATTGGGTTAACTCTCGAGTTCGTATGTCCAGAACAGGCAGAGTTGACCACAATTTGAATGTACTGTTCGTCATGAAAACCAATGTATTTACAAGTAACCTGTCAAGCCCCACTCATTCATGATCAAGTGGGAACGATTGCTACAGTCCTGACTCCTTTTTGAACAAGTCCGCCAATCAGAACAGAGGTCTTTTACACATCAGTCTTAAAGTAACGGCACCAGAACAGACAGGGCCTGTTTAATTCTGAGAAAGAGGCTAGAAAATGGTCATGTAAATATAAGCAAACCGTTTCTGGAAAATTAAACCACTCCGATGTCATGAGTGGACTTCAGGGAGGAAAATAATACAAAACTTTTAGAAGACGCGCCCTTTGAACAAATTCAGAAATGATTTCTAGTCTTTTAAACATAACATTGAATGGCAGCCAACAAGGATATTGATAACAGTAAAAAGACAAGTAACACATTAAGAACATTCACAATTTTATTGACTTCATAAACTCAAACCGAGTACAGGGGATTTTACTGATACGCTTAAGGCATAACTACCAGTGGTTTGTAGGCTAAATGCTCCCAGTGAGAATATTATTCCCTCTCCCAATGCACTTGTCAAATGTACCAATTCAGTACAAACTAACATGTAATTATATGCAGGAGTCAAAGTGTACAAATAACGTAAGAAAGGGAAGCACCATGCTACCACACAAACAATGAAGTACATTACAGGTCTTTTGGTCGTTGCAATTTGCAGTCTTTGGTTTTTGTTTGGCACCATTTGTTATAAATACTGAAATATTGCTTGTACTGCAGAAAAGGCAAATAAATAATACTATTACTGTAAAATACTGCTCATAATCACTGACATTGGTACAGTGGAGGTACATGGCCATCACACTATCCACAGGTGGTGCTGAATATATCATAATTCATGCTAAAATATCACAGTACTGCGGCGTGGAATTGGCGAGAACATCTGGAGAAAGACAGGCCGGGTCCTCACGCACTGGACTCATTGTCTGTGGCGCTGGTTTCAGGAGAGCGAGGAGATATCTCCATGAAAAGTTCGTCCTCTTTTAGCATGCTCTAGAAACACACATCAAACACCAGACATGCACTTAACAGTGAGTTGTGAAAACTGGGAACGGCTGATAGGCCTGCATTTATTCACCCTTTGCACAGATGAGTGGTTACATTTATCACAACTTCTGCCTTTTTCATCGGTGAGTAAGAGGCTAAATTTGGTCCGACAGCTGCAACTTGCCCAACAGTGCGACTGTGCTTGTGTAATGGCATTCAATTACAACATTAAATGGTAGCTTCGTTCAGTGCTGTGGATTTAGTGATTCAGGCATCGCAAAACAGGCCAACAAACAAGGATCTCACTGAAGACTTCTTTCTAGAACACCCTCTCACACAGGTTGGGTAAATGTAATTTTGAGAATCAGATTAGCACACAAATGGTGGCATTTTCCACTGACTTCCAAAACGCTGTGTTCTCTGAAGCTTTCTTTTTCTTTTTAAAAAAAGAATAAAAACCTTTATAATAATACAAAAACTATTTTACAAACCAAGAATCATGCAATAACACTCATCACTTTCAAGTGTGCATAACTAGCTTGACTTCTTACGGTCAGATTATTGATCCCCTCAGAGAAGGCTCCTATCTCTCTCACTGTGCCCTCAGAGTCCTCCATCTGCAAGCAGAAAAAAGGCATTATAGGTCATGAGGAAACAACCATATACTGGCTAGCATAACATACTAGACATGACAGCTTTACATTCCATTACCATGATCTGACCATGGGGACCACAGGAGTCATTTCACAATTTGGGTGCTAAAAATGTTTTTCTGAAAAATTTACATTTATAGAAAATCTGCAGCATATACATTTTCCACCTTAATCATTAAAATGCTTTTTTTTTCAATAATGTGTGGGACTATGATATTCTCATTGAAACATTACTTAGGAGCACATTTTAGTTTTAGCATCTAAAACGCAGTAAAAGTAAATTACTTTTTTAAAATAAAATAGATTTTAAAAAATTCAATAGGAAGAAAGAAAAATGTTTTTCCATTTAAGCCAGTGGGCCTAGTGGGCTGGATACTCGCCTCTGGACCAAAAGGTCATGGGTTCGAATCCTACCTTCAGCATATCATATCACCACTGGGTTCCTGAGCAAGACCCTTAACCCTTAACCAAGTTACTCCAGGGAGACTGCCCTATGCAGGAGTCCAAGTTAGGGGAATGGATGTTGCTAGAGTATAAAAGCGTCTGCTAAATGCCGTAAATATAAAATATTATTTCCCCTCCCACTGCTCAGTTCACAGTGAATGTAGTCGAGCTGTGTTTAGATGACCCATAGGTCCCATTACTTTGTGTACCCAGCTACTGATGGTCCAAACACTTTCTGAACACAGAGGTGTATACACATGTAACATCCAGAGAGGGGGGACATGTTTTAATGCAAAGTGTAAACAGGGCTGTCGGATCACTAAGTATAACTAGAGCTTGTGTGGTAGAAATGTAAATCAGGCTTTGTATTTGTGATGTATAGACTGAGAAGTCAGTCACCTGCTCCAGCTGGTCCAGCTGGTCCCCATACATGTGCAGGCCTCTGTGGAAGCTGCTATTCTGAGGCATCTGCACATCCATGGGGCACACGTACTCTTCACTGTCCTCCTGCCGCTTCCGCCGCAACGTCCCGAACCCGCCGAACGACAGACGCCTCGGCTGAGGAAGATTCCAGAGTAAGAGAAGATGATTACGGGTAAACCAGAAAACAACCCGAACTTTACAGAAATCACCCACTTTATCCAGTTCCTGCCATAGAAGGAGGCAGACCTTTACTTTTAGCTGCAAAAAAAAAAACATTTCTGCAGCAATAACCTTATTTTTTCTCAAATTGCATCCTCACATTCATTTTGGGATGCCTCAAGGCATTGATGTAAGTGTTTCCCTCATGAACACGTTACTGAATACAAACTTGAGATCCGACTGCAATGTTGTAAACAAAGTTGTAAATACAGGTAAACAAATTAGATTTCATGTAAGAGATTATTTCATGTAAGATATCATTTTCAAACTCGCCGTACTCGATCAGTCACAGTGAGCAAAACCCCCAGGAGCCCAAAGCGGCCCGTACCTTCACTTTGGCTGTGGCAGTGAGCAGTGTGTAGTCAGGGTTCTCCAAGCACTCCTGCTTTAGTCTCTGTGCTTCTGCACCAATCAGGAGGTGAAAATGAGTTGCCAAGTGACGCCTCAACAGAGTTTTGTTTGGTGGGATGTTTAAGAGGAGGGCCATGGTCTCCACATTGAACCGGGGCTCCAAAACCTGAAAAGATGAAAAATGTGCCCAGAAAGGTGCCCAGAAAGGCTCATTTTCACATCTTTGACCATCCACGGTCATAAACAAGTAACAATTTGAATACTAGTTGGTTTTTCCAAAAATCTCTCTAGTCTGAGAATGAGAGTCACTTCATCATTTCTCTGTATGTTGGTTAGAACAGTTCAAAAAACTGTTCAGTTCACAGCTGGGGAAAGTATTTTATTTACTAGCACATTTCTTGTTTGTTTTAGTTAGTTGCTTTTATTTAGCAAGTGTTTTTATTTGACACAGCAACAGAGAGAAGAGGATGTTTTGGAGCTACAATCCTGTTTGATCACGAGAAAGACCATCTTCCTCCACTGCCAGCGTCCAGCAGAATTCAGGTTACTATCACCATTTAAGAAACAAAGTTTCTGAATCCTAATCAAATTCCAGCATAACTAATCAATGCTCCACTCCCCCATTTGCTTTTTCCACCCGTCCATACCATCAGGCCTCCGTGAACTCCACTTCCTCTCAGGTTGGGTGCATACTCTGCCAGGTCCACTGAGCGCAGCCACTCCATCACTCTGTGGTTGGTCCACTCACACACTTCTGCTGGTGTGATATTATTCTGCATAGACAGAATGAGCACAATTCTTAGCTGTCCATGAACATGAACACTTGTAAATGTACTGCCTTACGAAAAAGGTGCCTTGCTCGTACCTCATTGGAGGGCCTGCGGCGGAGACAGTTGGGCTCAAAGCAGTTGATCCTCAGGACCTGGACGGCTCTCTTGATGCTGAGGTGGTGAAGCACACTGCCCACCTTCAGACTCAGCAAATCATCCTAATCACAGAAGATCACACTTAAGCCTTGGCTCTAACAGTTCAGTCATGTGATTTCTGGTTAGTGAATATGTGACTTACCACAGTCATATAATGAAGCATGCGTCCATCCACACGACCCTCATCAAACTGGGATTTATACTGAGGCAGTCCAATGTCATCCAGCCACCCTTAGAAAGGAAAGGGGTGTTCTAATTACTGTACAATCTTCCCTGTTTTCAACAGTGCAAAGCCACTGCAGTTGAATCTTTTGCTAGATGCAACACAAAGGACTGATGCATTCTCAGAACTCTAATCTTCGCTTTGTAACTTAATGATCAGCATCTTAATAAACCAATGCTTTATCTACAAAACCACTGATTTTTCTTATCTTTTCCTATCCTTCCTTCCTTCCTTCCTTCCTACTGCCACCACACTCTACAGCTCCTCCCTCAGTCACACATCCACACAATACTCTGTGCAACAGCCTGCTGCTTCTTTCTGTATATATATTACGGGTTTAAAACTATCATTGTGTGAAAGAGTCTGCATTATTTTTGCTACGATGTGGAACAGTCTACTATGTGCAATATTGTGTAATGTTCTCACCAGGTGCTAAAACACTGTGCACTATATGTTCATGCTAAAGCACTCAATTACTTGAAATATCTTATGTGCAATAGTCTTCATGTGCAATATTACTACTTGGTCAATATTTTCATTACATAATATTACTTAATTGTACATAATTACTACTGATTTTCTAAATTCTTCCAAACTACCATTCGTATCAATTACTTATAGATAGATATTATACCAAGCATTTCTGTATGTAGCATAGTCTATTCATATTGTGGTGGTTTTCTTCCTACAGATTTTTATTTAGATTTTATTTTATATTATTCTTGTCTCTGTGTCTTTGTGTGTTGGGTCAGTCACCACAAACAATTTCCTCCAGGAGTTTTCTGATTCTGATTCTACAATAGGCCAGAGATCAGCAGGTTTTCATTCTATCCAAAAGTGCATTCCATATAACTTCAGTTTTTGGAAAACCTGCAAACACACTGACCCTTTATGGATAAGATTAATGTTCCCCTGGTTTCCAGTGTGGGGCAGTAATCGCTTACGAGTGACCCAGTTGAAGTCCAGTTTTCCCATAGCATTGTCCTCTTCTGAGCCCAGAGCCTGAAGAGCCAGCTGGAGTTTCTTTCTATGAAGAGGAGGCCGGATGCCCAGTTCCTACAACAAAAGAAATGTTACAGGCCTTGTTCAGACTGGCAGCTCAAATCCAGCATTTATGACGGTTTGGAATATCTAATTTGATCGGGATGGTTAGAAGAGCAAAAGGCACATAAAAGCTTCCCCACCAATTGCATTTAAGTTTAAAATTCAGTTTCAACACCTGACTGAAATCAGATCTTTGCCATTCAGTGGTGATATTTCTTGGCATCAGAATGTGTTATGAGAACGTCAATGCTGCACATAATGTTGCTTAAACAAGCAGTTTAAGTTCTTACAGACATCCAAGTGACACGTATAATTTGTATGCAGCAGCTTTACTGTGACATTCACAAAATGTAAATGCACTGCTGTAAACTACAGCATCAGGAAATAAATGATAAATTGGACTGGTTCACCAAGTTTGGCCCAAATTTCCCTAAACAGTGTACTCATGCATGCAGGTATCTGAGCAAATGTGACTACAGTCCGACCATACAAATTAGTTTTGGTCACTTCTAACTTGAAATGTGAACACTTAAGTCTTAAAATCAGATATAAAGAAATCTGATTTACCCCACAGTGTGAACATAGATATTAAACGGTTTCCTCTTTTACAGTTCCACTAGCAGTTTAAGAGAGGAAGGTTTTGATCTCAGAGCTCTAACCTTTTCCAGGTCATGCTGGGAGGCATTTAGAAGTGTCTGTCCAGAGCGGATCCACTGCTGAGCATGGCTGAGGTACAGACCCAGACCCTGATCCTGCAGCCACGCACACACCTGCTCCTTACTCCAGCGTGCAAACGGGGTGTCCACAACACTATATGGATGGAGAGCGGCAGAGAGAAATGGGGGGAGTAAAAGAGAAAGCGAGAGAGAAAAGAGAAAAAGAGAGAAATAAGATTTTTCAGATCAGTGTCCAGTAGTGACTTTTATCTGTCATAAATGTGATCACAGCAGTGCCCTGAATGACCGGTGTATTTTAAACAATAAAGTCATGTGAATGGTCCATGTGCGTCATGGACATAAAATTAGCTAACAAGCAGCACAAGGCTTAGTCACATAGACAATTTACTTTCAACGGATCTGAGCTGTTCATGATTACAGCGAGAGGGAGGACAAAACAGGCCAAATGCTTTTTGTAGTGTTTACTAACTTCAAGTTAGCCACTGCTTCCACACGGAACAGCATGAGCAGTGGAGAAAAAAAACATCAGATTTTAATGCAGGATAGTCATAATTCAGAAATGTCCCACCCAAAATGAATGTTGACTGGTGTATTACTATCGTAATTTTGACAGCAGCTATCTAAAAGCTAAAATGTGCACATTCAGGTATTTTCAGTGCAGAGGTCAACAGATGAACTGTTGTTAATGTGAACACAAGACGACATAGCAGTGTGGTTTTCGCCCTGGACGTGGAATGGTGGACCAGCTCTATACCCTTAGGAAGGTCCTGGAGGGTGCATGGGAATTTGCCCAACCAGTCTACTGTCACCGATTCTGTTCATTACTTTTATGGACAGAATTTCTAGGCGCAGCCAGGGTGTTGAGGGGGTCTGGTTCGGTGACCTCAGGATCAGGTCTCTGCTTTTTGCAGATGATGTGGTTCTGTTGGCTTCATCAGGCCGTGACCTTCAGCT
>JBBPCY010000130.1:21744693-21777097 GCA_037974405.1 Brachyalestes nurse | reverse complement strand
TGGGTTTCCCTGCTTAGGCTGTTGCCCCCGCGACCCGACTCCGGATAAGCGGGAGACAATGGATGGATGGATGGATGGAAGACGACATGAAAATAAAATGTTTGGATCAGAGTATGAAATTAGAAGAATTAAGTCAAACAAACTTTTGACAAAACCCAAAAAGTTCACACATGCAGTTTTGTATGCCTTCAAGCAAGTGTCCCATTTCTCAAAAGGGCAAATGCACATTGAATCCAGCTTTTCCTCATTTATGCATCAAAGTAGTAATGCTCCAAGTAAACAACCTACAGTTTAACATGTCTGGGGTGTATCCGGGAGAACACATTACAAAAATGTTTGCAATTAGAAGTCCAAAAATATTTACACACTAGGTCATAATGAGGGCATTTATGCAAAACAAACTGGAAGTGTAGATTTTAGTAGAGGTCAGGTCGCAAAGGAAGTACTGCCTACTTGTTGTTCCCATGCTGTAAATCACGTGACCATCCCAGCCTGGGTCCAGCTGTGGCTCTGACTCCGCCCCTTTTGAACTCCGACTCGGAAGCATCATCCAGGTTAAAGGAGGTGGACTGACTCCTCCTCATCCTGGTGAGTAATAAAAATGTATTTATTTGTTATCACAGTGGTTAGAAACTCCCAAAACGTAACAGGAAAGGGGAAAAAGCATTTAAAAGTTATTTGAGCAGTCCTGTTAATATATCCATTCATCATGAAATGGCTGTGAAAGACAGTGTTTTCAAAATGTTACAATAAAATGAAAAGTCCATTTCATTTCTTTAAAGAGCAAAAGAAACATGCCACCTCAGTGCAAGTACTTCCACATTAAGCAGGCTTCAACATGAGATTAGAACCATTGGCAGTGAGGTGGGCCTGCAGAAATATGGAGAGACCATCACAAATAACTTACATTCCCAAAAACTTTCGGAGGCCCTTTGCTTTCTTCTTGCCTTCTGGTGAGAACGTCTCTCCTTTTGCTTTGGGAGACGGAGCTCCGGCCAGATCCAAGTGCTCCGTCCTCTTCTGCTCAGCCTCAGCAGCTAAAGCACCAAATAAGACACGTGGGTACTGAAGTCTAGACCACCCATAATCCACAAAGGACACTACTGTGTCAGATATCATTCATGCAAAGCAGATAACTCTACCCTCATGTTTTCATCACATTCTAGCTCCCAGCACACCTGAGTGGTCCTGGCCTGCTAGTGGTCTGGGCCAAGTGAACAGAAACTCGCCTCAGTCAGCTGCTCACTGGCACCAGAACCTCTGCATTGAATCATCACCTTAAAGGAATATTACCATGGCCAAAAACATCTTATTTCTCTGTTGCTAGAAATGAACAGGAAACAGGAACGCTCCCTCATAACAGAAGCCAATGAGATAAATTCATCTTCCCATGTGCTTCTTTTGGAAAAATGTTTGGGTCTTTCTTTTGTAAACAATGTCCAGTGAAACATGTCAAAATGACCTTTGGTAACTAAAGGTATAGCAATACAGCAGATAAATGCTGGAATATTCCTTTGGTGAACAAACTGCACTGCAAGCAGGTGCTCCAAAGAGAGACTCCTGCCCATAATGTTTATTCACTTCATAAACAAACAAAGAATTTGCTTCCTCTAAGAGTTCTGCAAATACACATCAATGCAGTGTGTAAAGCCATGTAGGAAACCTCTGCTAGAAAAAGGAGAGGAAGGAAAAGTGCAATGCAGCTGAAGCAAAAATAATCAGGATTCAAGGCCACAGCTTCTGACAGCCCATGACTGTGTCCAACCACAATATGTAAACTGCACATGCAGAAAACGCTGTATCAACATTTCATCTGGGCTTTAAATGGCTCTAAACAAGCCTTACTCAAAGGCATCATTGCAGATGGTGGTCAGATTCATGCAGGGATGAGAAACAGCGGGTTATGCTCTTCAAAGTCAGAAAACATTCATGTTTCTTTATCTAATGTTTCAGCACTTTAATTATGCAATAAGACTGCCATACACATCCAGCTGTTTCATTCTCTGCTTACAGAAGTTACTCTCTGAAGATCCTAAGAGCTTTCAAAGGGGAACGCCATAGTGTGTTTCAAATTTCCTGCACAATTGAATAATTAAGATGTAAGAAAAGTCTTCCAGAGAGGTTTAATGTTGTATAGAAATGCTGTATTCTAGAGAAACTCGAGTCAAAATTGTTGACATCAAACCACTCTGGGTACATATTTAAATTATAGTTGGACAAAAATTTGATTATTGGTAGAATTTTAAAGAAATATTTTTCAACTCAATCTCTATCTGCCACATCATTAGAATATGACTGATAGCCATGGATACCATCAATGTTTCCTTGTATTTGGAAAAGAACAGAAAACATTTTGACTCAAAAGTCACTTGTAATAGAAGTCGATCAGAAGTTGCTGAATTCTGACAATAAATAAGATTGAAATGTGTAAAGTCAAATGTTATAGTAAAAAAGATGTAAAGACGTAAAATGTATTTCTTCAGGGATGGGACTAATTTTTCTGAGGGAAGAACTGGCAATAAAGTGATACCAGTGGACAGTGGCTGAGGTTTTGGAACCATCAGAGGAAAGAAACCAGAATCACTTCATGTGTTGCGTCAGTGTTTGAAAGTTGAGAACAGCTGTTTCGCGTCTGTCTCATCCCGTGACCTGCACTTTAAAAGCGTGAAAGTTGTAGTTTCAAAGTAGATCATATTTCTGGTGTTGTGAAGTTGAACAAATACCTAATGGTTTCCAGTGTAAATGACTTTTGACCCAAAAGGTTTTCTGATCTTTTCTAAGTGAAGAGAAACAGACTGAAATTACTATCTACGGTCATCAACTGTAGCAGATAGTGAAGTGATGTTTAACTTTCATGTCATTGAAAGCAAACCAGGTCACAAATCACTACTCTGAGCCACCATTCTGCAGGCCAGTGAGGCAGTGTACTGTACCTAACATGGGCTCACTCGTACTCCGGCTTCGGTCTTCATCACATCACAAAAAAGACAAGGACAGGACACAGGGATTGAACAGGACAGACACAGACAATCACTGTAGTACACATTTGCTCACTTCCAGCACACAGACATACACATCAAATACACTCTTGGACATTAAAACATACAGAAACACAGTGCACTCAGACTTTAAAACATACAGAGACACAAACCTAAAGACACCACAAAACGAGGCAGAATGCAAATATGATGTTCCAGAGTCCAGAGTAAACACTGACCAATCAATGAGCAGCAGCAACTAACCAAGGTTTGGTGCACTGGCTGTCCTCTTTCCACCTCGGATCTTGAAGAAGCCCCGTCCAAACGAGGTGCGGCTTTTTTTGGTGCCAAAGCTGTCGTTCTCCCCTGGGCTGGGCTGAGAGGGGGAGGCCGGTGGAGAGCTCTTTCTCCCATCTCCTTCAGCCTCACCCTAGAAAACAAGAGACCAAACACCAGGGGCATCACAAAGTCAGGATTTCTCAGTCAGACAGATAACAAAGGTCAAGCCTGAGACCTGCCCTGTGTTCTGGTTTACTATCCTACTGGAATATGATGACTTCTGTTATCCTGCTAAAGTAATGCTGCTTTGTGAAATACTTCCTAGAGTGATCACACAACAAGATTTCTCATTGGACAGCTAACTTCAGTCAAAAGTCAGGGCTATCCAATAGGAGAATAGCTAAGGGACAATCCTACTGGACAATCTTCTGGTTGTTAAATGAAATTTTGTTTTATGAAATATCTGTAAAATGCAGCCTAATTTAAAAATCAAATAAATAAACAAATAAATAATGCATAACTATAAGCACACATACAGTAACAGGTAATGGGTGTATTTAAAAAAATAAAAAAGCAGAACAGTCACGTTTCCCTTCTATTCATCATCAGTCATTTTTGAACGTCTTCACACATTCTCATATTAGAAGTATTCATGCATTATAAATGTGTGTTAACTCATCCATCACAACATCTAGATTCTTGATCGACAAGAATAGTTAAAACAGTGACTGGCATGACTAAGTGGAAACATGCATCAAACATGAAGACTGGACTGGTTGGACTGGTTCATTTGTAAACAGCAGGCGGCGCCAAAACCTTAAATTCCTTTTAAGCAAGAACGTTCTCATGATGTTTACTTATTTTAAAGGAAAGGTATATTTAGAGTCAATACCTCAGCTCTTCCTGCAACAGGCTCTGAGCTTTCTAAGCCTTCAGAGGAACTGCAAACAGGAAAAAAAACTACTTTACACATGTAATGGATTCGGATTATACAGTATAACAACATGCTAGTCCTTGTTTAGTTGTGGGTTCAGACAGATATAGGGAGTGGAATAATCAGACCTGTGTGCAGGGCCCAATTCCGTCTGACCTGCTTGTTTGGATTCGTACGTGGTGTGGAGGGGCTCGGGCTCTGGGATGAGCTCCGTGCACGGAATCAGCTGAGGCTGTGAGGGGGCCAGGAGAGTCAGGGAGGAGAAAAGAGAGTGTGTGTTAAACAATGAGCAAGGCAAGACTGACACATGTTTCTAGGAAAAACCCTTTAAATGGTATAGAAGTTTAACATTATGTGAAGTTTGCAAAGGGCCAGTATAATGGAAAACAAACATTTCTAGTTTGAAACTTTTGTACAAGGCTAAAACCATCACTCAGTATAGTCCATTTATTAAAATGGACTATACGGACTATAGTCAATTTTAAATTCACCATGTTTGTGAGGTCACAACATTTTTTTACTCTTTAATAACTCCTCCGCCAAAATACAGTATGTCATAAAAATGTATTCACTCACACTAAACTGCACTGAAGGTTGTCTTGTACTGTAAATCATTGTACTGTTGTTCTTATTACTTTTTTGCACTCTCTTTAGTCCTGTCCTGCCTGTACTTGCAGAGTTTTACTGATTCTGTTTGTGTTGCACCAGGGACCTGGAGGAACACGGTTTCATTTCACCATGTATTGTGTATACAGCTGAAATGACAATGAACACCTTCTTGAACCTTGAAAACCCAATATATTTACACATACCCCCCTTTTCAGTCCACATATCAGTCTTAAAGGCACAGCAAGAAAAACAGCCCGTTTAATTGTAATGGGAAAAATAAACAAGTGAAATATGACTGTTTTTGGTAAATCCACATAAACATAAGTGGACCTCAGAGTAACAAAACACTACAGAAAAAGATGTCTGGCTCTTTACGTTTTTCGGCATCACAGAATTCTTAGTTTTAAGATTGGAGGGTAAATTTGTTCTGCAGAAATAAAACAGACAAACAAACATCCAAACCTCTCACTATATTCTGTAAAGTGTCTCACTGCGTATATCCTAATATAAAGTCATAATGAAATCACTTTAGAAAATAGAAAGCTACTTAAAGCTCCACTATACAAGAAGCAAAAGTCCATTTAACCTTCACACCAGTTCACAACAATGAGAAACACTCCCAAGAAACAAAGACAAAGAAGTTGGACAGTAATGTCCTAAAGGAAGTCTGAAGAACATCCTGTGTATATAGTGGGGTGTGTGCCTGTGTGTGTTTGAGACAGTGTGGAGGACGTACCTCATCAGTCTCCTCTGTGCCTTCCAGGGAAACATTCCCAATAACTGCAGCAGCTGAGGCCAGAGTTAAACCTTTACACACACCCTCCATAGTGTCCTCCTCCTTAGCCCTGTCTGAGAGCGGAGCAGAGGAATGTTAGTGAGACAGGATAAAGGTTGTTATAGGAAAACATGGGCAAAATCAAATTTGGGCAAGATTAAAACAAATTTCTCTTTAAACTGACCTCCATTCTGTGTAGACACCGAGTGGAGAAAATCAAATCCACTCGCTTAAAGAGTCTACGATGACTCAGACATGAGGAACGCCACTTTCTCATACCTTAGGAGTGGACCTTATAGTCAGCTAACAGTCTGAAGTTCTGTGACCCAGGGTACATCCTTATCTAAAAGCAGTTTGCGTCCTTAACATTCTAAGATCAAGAAGATCAACTAAATGAAGATCAATAAAACACAAAGTCCACAGTGGAACTCCAAAAGGCTTCAGGAGGCCTTAGGCCACAAGATCAAAGATCCAGGACCAACCACCACAGATGGCCTTACTATATCTATATATCTATATCTATCTCTAAAATAACTGAAAAAAAATCCTCGGGTCCTCAGGACCCTAAGAAGGATGCACTTGCTGTGGAGGGATATTCTTTAGAGGAACGTGCAATTATAATTAGACCAAAATCAAATGGCATTACTGGTGTTCTCCTTTTCCTGTCAGATGCTGTGTCTGTGTACAGAACAGGATTGATAACACAGCACAAGAGATGGACCAGAAGTGCTACCAAGAGAAAAGCAAATAAACAAAAGAAAGTGGGGGGAAAAAAAGGAAGGCCTCTAAAAACCGTTTGGCCCCGAGTTGGCCTTGTGAGACCATAATCCGTCCCTGGCTTATTGGACCAGACAGTACAAGTGACCAAGACACACATACTGCTGACGTGAAAGAAAACAGCAGTAAATTACACTGTGAAAAAGTGGAACAGGACAGAAGTTGATCTGAAGTTTGAGGCTGATATAAACCATTGATTTTGTTCATTTAAACTTGTACACTTTTTTTATTTGAGATAAATAAAACTACTCAAGGCAAAACATTACAGTTGAACAGGGTTGTTTTAAACAATAAATATGACATCAAATCAGTGTCAAATGAATCAGAACTGCATTGTGAATACATTCATATGAACAGGAAAAAACCTGGATGTTTGAAAAATATGACTTCACCTTTCTGTCCCTGTACCAGCATCACCATGTCCTGGACTTTCCTGTAGCGCATCAGTGACTGCTGTAACTCTTCAATCTTACGATCCTGAGGGGAATATGAAACACGTCAGCACAGACCTTCACTAATCAAATCTAAAAAGGAGAATTAATTAGAAGCTTCAGATCAGTACAGTTTATAGTCAGAGATCACCTTCTCATCATTCGCCACCATTAAAGACTCCACAGCCCTCTTCATCCTCTGGACTTCCACATCTGAAACACAGCACATCATGCACAAATGAAGACGTAAAGAAATGAAATGAACTAACTGTATTTTATGGATGGGACAAGAACAGCCACAATGCGGCAGTCAATTTAGTTTTAGCACAATACAAAATAGCTGAACAGCCTATTTGCTGGAAGTCAGTTTAAAGTTACTGAGACAGCTGCTTTGTTGTGCTTGTCACATAACTGGATTGGCTCAATGTGATAAATGAGAACATCTTCTTGCCTGAACATGCAGGATAAGAATGCTCTGCATTTTACATCTCCTGAAACTCCTGAAAGCTCTTCACAATGTGCTAATACAGCAAGAGTCAAACGTTAGACTGAGCCGAAGCAAAATTAACATTCCAATGATGCAAAAACATAAATAAATGTGCACTCTGTACATAAAGAAGCGAAGCAGCAGATTTACATTTGTAGCTCTAAATATTCTACAATGAAGTCAATCTTCCAACAATGTGCACTGAATGGTTTGACAGGTTTTGTTTAGGTGTAACTTAGCTTGCAGGAGGTTGAACAGTGGACGTTGATTTAAGTTTAGCTTTACAGGTTTAAGGAACAGATGTGGACTACTTGAGCACTGATGTACGTCACTCTGGATAACTCTGGTCCTGTAGGGGAGCTATCCAGCAGTGTGGCAGGTCCTCTCTTCAAACACACTCACTAAACCTGGCAATTACCAGGTGAGTTTAACCATGTGTGATTACGACCCCTACGCTGGGCAGCCCTAGTCTTTTCTCTAACAGAGTGCATCTCTACACTGAATTAGAAAAAACAAGCTCTTATGACCACAGACAAACATGACAAAACTCTGAACAGGACCTTTTTTTACATAAAGATTTAAAACGTCAGGAACTTTCATCCTTAAATTGTTTAAAAACTATTCTTTTAAAGAGTAAAAGAAGGCAAACCTGTCCGTGTTTGAAATGCTATTTGCAGGTCGATTTACACTGATTTTTTTTAGCCATTTGTTTGTAATGTGTTATTTGTCTGTTTTTGTGAAACTTTGTTGCATGTGTTAGTACCTAGCTTGGCCAGGACAGCCCTATAAAAGAGATTAATAAAGAAATAAAAGTTTTATTGATATCTAGTTTAACTGAAGTATATTATTAGAACGCAGTGTTGAATAGTAATGTTGTTTGGGAAGTCTTCACAGTCTTCGCAGATATTTCTAAATCTCTTAATTATAATTCATTTTTAATTCAGGTTTTAGGGAGAAAGGCTGAATGTAACAATGAAGTGGATTCTATGAGAGTGGCAACAACTAATGATGATAACTAGAAGCAAAACAAATGAGGAGCCAGTTGCACAGCACCTCTGTCTCTGCTCTGGGTTCCATCTGTGGTCACGACTTCAGGTTTCTCCTTCAGGCACCTCAGCTCCTGCTCCGTCTCCTCCAGCTGCTTCTGCACCACCACCAGTTCTTCCTGATCAATAAAGAACCTCATGAACAACCAACATCTAAAAGCATGCAACAACAAATTACTGCCAGTCTTGCACATATACATGACTGTTGAAAGCAGATAAAAACTTTTCCCCCAAAAAATAGATCAAATCATATTTAAGACAAACTAAACATAATGCTTGTAAATAAATCAGGCTGTAAAATAAAGTCACAAGATGATGTGTTAGTTTTATCAGAGATATAGAAACAAATGAAATACTCCAATAGCAATGAACAACTCTTCAAGTAACAAATAAAGTTCATTAATAGTAAGAAATGGAATTATCAAAGACTACTCCATGAATAATAACTGCCACATTAATACAGAACTGAATAGAGTATTCAAACAATACTGAAGAGATGTAGCATGGTCTCTGATTTATATTGTACAACCATGTTATCAGCTTATTAGCAGTCATGTTTTCTTCATCTGTAATTCTCTACAAGCAAATTAAACATTTTACTTCAGGGGCCTCTACAGAAAAAAACACTATATTGCCAAAAACATGTGATATCTACATCTGCCCATAATTCCCATATCTGAGTATATATTGAGTACTTTTTTAGCCAAATCAATTTTAGAACCCTTTAATTAATTGTATTAAAATCACATGGTTAGAGAAGGGCAGATGCAGTAGTGACAGTCTCTTAAAGGAGCACATGAAGATTTAAAGAGCTTAAAGTCCAGAAGTGATGTTAGACACCAGTGGATAACAAAGATGAAAGAAAGAAGGTAAAGCACAGAAATAAAGTAACTACCAGCCTACACTCCTGTCCATCATTTCACAGACAGAGTCTAAGCAGCCTCCGGCAGAGCAGAGAGGTTCCAGTGTTTACAGCCATCAGAGAACAGGAGGAGTGGGAAAGGAGAGACATGAGCAAGAAGGACATGGAAACCTGAAGGCAGTGAAACAGAGTGAAAAGTGTTAGGGGAAAATTACAGTGAAAACAGTGGCCTATGCAGAACACGTTCGCTACTACTGGCCTTTCATATCTCAGAAGGCTCAAATATGCAAATGAACTCTTGACCCAATCACAAAACCTATTAACTTTGTGTTTGAACATCCTGACTAATCACAGAAGTACCAAGTGAGTCTCTGTTGTTGTTCGTGATCACATTTTATCTGATCCAGCAAACAATAACTGGTCACAATCGTGCAGACCACCACGTCCACTACATCAGGTGTTCACTACTCTTTCATTGCATTATATGTCATCAGTCTCACAATATTGCAGATTTCAGCCCCTAGTAAAAATGAAGGAATCACCACACTTGGAGGATGTTCACCCAGCTTTTGTATTCCATAGCAAATAAACAAATCACAAATATGACAAAACGTTTGTTTAATAACTGAACAGACTGCCTTCAAGAAACATAACTCAAATCAAATTAACTTGGCATATTTTTCTAAGCAGGAGGACAAATTCTGGAAAAAATAATGATGAAATCATTAATCATTAAAGAAAAATTATAATGAGCACTTTGTTGCTTTTTAAGCCTGAATTCTCAATGCATGAACTTCACTATTCTCCATCATCCTTATTCCAACTCTCTTGCATAGTGGTTGTAATGAACCTTTTAATCTTTAATTTCCACTATAACTTTCAATGGGATTAAGATTTGGACTGCTTGCTGGATGTGTCATTGAGTGGAGCTGCCTGTCCTGCAGAAAGCTTTCGTACTCATTCGGGATGCTTTCACATCCTGACAAATGACTTCATCATCTCAAGCTTATTTTCTAAGTGTCTCAGATCTTAAGTGAATTAGGTTGTTTTCTTTAGGCAGTCATTGTTGTTTGTGTCATCAGAGCGGCACCAGACAAAACTTACAGCATCATCTTGTTGGCCAATGCAGTTCATGATTCATCACAATCACTTTCATCCACTTATCCGCACTCCAAGATCTTCTGTTTAGGTGTTAAGGCTGGTTTTCCTTCGTTTTTCATTAGTTTTTTCACAAACCTTGACTCCACCAGTTTGTTTTGTTGTGCAGTTTAAATTTTCTGGGTATAGGGCTTTGAGTTTTCTATCCTGATTCTTTGACGTCTTCTTTGGTCAATTCATTTTTTTGTTTTTATAACCTTCCCGTTTAGTTTAAACTTGCATTAAATTTAAGATACAGATGACCAGGAACAACCAATACCTTTTGCCACACTCTGTGCTGGATTTCCTTCTTGAAGATAAACTTTATAATCCTTTCCATTGTTTCAACAGACAACTCTTGTTGAGACCATGCTTCCTTTCAATAGGCCCAGTTTTCAACAGCTCGTTAGGGTCTGCATGCACAGTCTACAGACTGATTTGTATTGTTAGACTTGTGCCAGTATTTGTTTTAGAACAGTAAATTCTGAGATGATGCCATTACTTTTCGTCCATGTTGAGTGATTCCACAATTTTCCCTATACTTGATCTGGAAAAAATGCATTTAGTAAAATATAATTAGATATAATATAATTCATTGTTTGATGTATTTTTCACAAAGCCAGGAATGCTCAACTATTAAAGAAAAGTTGCTTTGTGTCACATCTGTGAATTGTTTATATGTTATGAAACAAAAAAGCAGAGTGAACATCCTCCAAGTTTGGAGATCCCATCATTTCACGAGGTGTTGTAGTACAGACACTCATTCACTGAGAAGTTTGTATCATGCAAACTGACAAGCAATCATTTGGGATTTAACACATTGTTTAACACAAACATTTTAACTTAAAATGCTTGTAACTCTGTTAAAATAAAACCCCTACATCTTTAAAGTTCATGACTTTTCCTAAAATGGCTTTATTAATCATCTAGTGGATTTTAGTGAGCGTGTGATAAAAAGAAAAATAAATACGACCATTTATATCTAGAACCGCCGAGGAGTCATTTTTACCCCCCTGATTTTGGTCAGCTGTCATTTTTCGCGCCACTCCCCTCCCACCGGCCCGGTTGCTTAGCAACACTAGACGCTTGTGACGTCATCCGACTTTGACAGTGCACCATCGATTAAAATACTGCGAAATTTAAGACATGGACCCGTACAAAAGATATATGACGGCCAAAGAAGCCTGGCTCCTGAACCAGGATCTGAGGGAGGGAGAGTCGGAAGGAGGAGAGATCACTGTGGATGTGAGTGAAAAAACCCGCAAAAATATATATTTGAAGCACTTATTTTGTCAAGTCTCCATTATTAGTTAAAAAAAAAGATGGGAATGAGCCACTTCACAGCTTCTAGAAATGACATCTTAGCATCAGTGACTCTATTGAAGCAGGGGGGTCAAAATGAACCCCCTTGGCGGTTCTAGGGGGGACTGGAATGTTGGCTGCTCTAGTGTTAAAGTTTAAAAACACAGTAATAGTTTTAGCAAGTACTGTACATTGTGTGCTTTGTGTACACCACCACCAGCCTTTTACCTTGACTGATTTCAGGCTTCTCTCCTGCTGCAGTTTCTCAGCCTCCACAGTAGCCACCCTGAGCCGCATTTCACTCAGCTCCTGATAAAGGCCCTGCGGGGAGAAACAGCCTTATCTCAGAGTTAAAGGGTCAAGAATGTAGAAAGGGGAAGTTGTGGGAAAAGGCTGGATGTAAGTGCACTGCAATTTCACAATCACAGACACACTTTAAATATCATCCAGAAGGATTCAGTAATGTAGCTAGATGGGAGTGTGGAAGATTAATGAATGACCTTTCAGCAGGCTAGATTGTGGACTCTCTGATACTCAACAGTGCAATCTTATAAAGACAGCTTTCTAAAAGGCTAAATGCCTTCTTGGCTTGGATGGGAATTTCTAGTAGAAACCCTTAAATGATGAAGAATCTTTCCATTATATAGCAGTTGTTTAAAGTGAAATTTCACAAATTTATTTCACAATTATTGATTCATACCAGAAGCTGGGTAAACTCGGATTTCTTTATAGCTGTGGTAAGAGACCATTTCTGATTAGTGTTTATATGCTGTCGATGGTAAAATAGTGATAATGAGGAATCCAAATTGTCCAAATTTGAATACTATTCTACTTATGCGCAGCATGTATCTTTTTGTGTTGCCATAAATATATTTAAAAGCTACGTTTTTGGTCAAAACATTATCTTAAAACCATCATGAACAACAACAACTCATCCACAAAAATGTCTTAGGCATCAGATAGTGTATTCATATCGAATTTTGGGTAATAACTTCCTTTGAGGTAGTTTTTGGAAACACAAACAATTCAGACGTCTGGTTCCTATCATTACTGCTGAGACAATTCTGACTCAGTCAGCTTCTTTCTTTCATTTATGAAAACAGTTCTTTAAAGAACCATCCACTGCAAGGGAGGAAAGGGCCTGTTCTATGGCGTCATTCAAAAAAACCTTCTTGCCACCAGTCTGTACCGACACTCAGCTGGTGAGGTAGAAATCTGATTGTTGTAAGTACAATTCTGTAACGGATTTTGGAGATCTCAGTGATTTATCCCCAGGACAAAACAACTTGAGACTCAGTTCAGTGGTTTGTACAATACCGCTAAAATTAAATCCACATTTAAACACCCTCTCTCTGGTCCTCAGTCGATTTATGGTTTCTGAAATCCACACTCTTGAGTTAAAACCCCCCATGTCCCTCTAGTCGGAATGAGCAGTGGTGGGCTGAATAGTGGCAGTGTAGTCTCAGTTTTAGTGGAGTAAAATGACTTTATGGCAGGAAATGGAGCTTTACTCTTACTGCTGCTTGGACAGAGTCATGGTTTTGAAGGGCTGAATGTCACCACAATAACAGCAGCATTGCCAGCTGTAATAATATATATTTTTTTAATATTCAGTAGAATTTGAGCATTTCAAGCACATTTTAATGAATTATGAGAAGAGAAACTCTAATTTATAGTTAATTACCTATTCGTCATTTAATGGTGGGACTGAGAAACAAGCTGAGATTTTTTAAAAGGATGTGAACAATAAGAGGAACTTAAATGACCATTTGGTGTTTCTATAAAAGAAAGCAGCTTAGTGTATAAACATAAGCGGATCATGTGTAGCAGTGACTTCACAGTTTAGACATGTATTTAAAAGTTTTATGGCACTTACAGATTTTAAGGAGGTTTTTAATGCTGTGACTGCATGACCATTACCTCACTTTCCCTGTTCTCTTGATCTACTGTCGCCAGCTTCAGTTTCAGACTGGATATCTCAGTCAACAGCTCCAGCTTCTGAGTCTCTAATGCACTCCTGCTCAGCAACTCCTAAAACACAGGGGTGGGTTTGATTAAAGAAACCTAGCCTGTTTTATATATAATATAAGAAAGCATAAACAGATACGTTTAGATCTATACAAACATTTAATGCAATTTAAAGCATAGATAACAAAATGCTTATACATTGTAAGCAGTCATGTCCTGCTTAAATTCTCAAGAATACTTTGAGTTGTAAGCTGTTAGGGGTAGAAAACATTTACCCTGAACGTTGGTTTACTCATTATTTTGTATATTGTAGTGTTTTTTTCATAACTTCTACTGAACTTCAAAATTCAAATAAGTGAGCTTTTTATGCATTTCTGACTGAAGTACGGGGATGAAGTGAGCAATGGGGTCACATAGAACTTACACACCTGCTGTAGTAATTCTTCAGTGGCATTTAGCTTCATTCGGTGTTCCTCAAGGCACATATCTAGGTCCCTTATCTTTTCTCCCTGCACCTCCACCTGATCTGTCAGAACACTCACCTGCAGCGAAAAGATGAAAAATGAACATTACTCAGAACAAAATGGTAGACCATTCACAGAACAGCAAACCAATAAATCCACTGGACCACTATCCTAAAAGGAAACAATGCTCATCTGTTTTCCAACACACCTGAAGGACTAGACACTCCTTGTCGCTTTCCAGCCGAGAGAGTCGCTCCTGATAGACCAACTCCCCTGCCGCAGATCCATGGCCATTGGTCTAGAAACACAAACAAGTCAATTTTACACCCTACCAAACTGACCACAGTAATTGCACTTTGGGAAGCGATGCATCAGATAACAGGAGCAGAGGGAAAGGGATTTTGACAGCTCCAAGACTTCTTATGGCTGTGAGCATTGTGCTGTATGTCAAATGGAAGTGACATTAAATACAGGGACAGAAAGCCTACAATGACATATGGAGGCTGGTTATTTTTATCCCAACCAAAATGATTACAGGACGATCCAAAGAGAGATTAAAAAGGACTCATTAGTAACATCAAGAACAATGTTGGTGAGAGACCCATACTACTGATTTATATGCCACTTTAACTGGTATTACACACAAGAACACTACTCCTAATCATTATCATTATAACAGTGCGCCATACAACACACTGAAAGTTTAACACATTCAATGTTACGTTATTTCAAATAGACTACAACTACACTTACATTCTGCTTCTATGCAAGCTGTAATCTTTTTAGCACAAGAGGTTCTAAAATAAGACATTATTTAAGCAATTTTAATTCTGTTTTGGGCGCTTTTGTACAGCGTAATTTTGGTATCAATTACTGCAATTTGTTATCCATATCAAAATTTTGTCAAAATTCTGGAATCCTGACTGCAGTGCCAAATAACCAAAAGTAAAAACGGCAAAAAAAAATGTAAACAACCAGATAACTGAGTAATTTTTTTCCCTAAGGATAGCTTTCCACCCTTGTGTGCAGAAATGTGACTTGCATGTGAAAATCATTTAAAGTATCTATCTCTCTTCCCTCTCTCTCCATCTCTCTCTGTAGTAGCTTTCAGAAGCCAGCAGTACAGAGTAAGATGACCCATGAGGATTACGTCCCCATATACAGGCAAGTCAAAACAGGACTGACAGAGAAATCACATGTGGGAGAATGTGGAGTCACGAGATTTTCCAAGCTTCAACGAGTATAATATGAGAAAAAGAGCGAGGGAGAGGGAAGGAGAGAGAGAAATAAAGAGGGGGAGTGGGAGAGAGGCAGACAGGGAGAGAGAGATAGATATGTGGGGCTTTAAATGATTTTCACATGCAACTCACATTTCTACACTCAAGGGTGGAAATTTCATACAATGAGTCTGACTTATGTTACATATGGAAAAACCAGTAAAAGGGAAACTGATCTTAATCCACACACCCAGCTTCACAAACTTTACCAAGGCAAGCAGCTGGTCATATTGGAGTTATCCTCCAACCATGGGCAGACTAGCAAAGCCAAGGATAGAAGGTAATAATTTATAAACCTTGCTCTACTAATACAATAAAAATAGCATAAAGTACTTTAGAATGAATGGACAACACAAACTATAATAAGAGATGCAAGATACAAATTATATACGTGTGACAACACTATTAAATTGCATTTAGCCTCAACAAAAAACCCAGAAAGCAGGTAAACAGTTAACAGACACATCAGCCGTGGTCTGGCTGCAGCAGCACTATTGGCAGGTCACATGCAGGTCAGGCCACATAAAAGTGTTTCTGACCCAAATCAAATTAGCCTTGAAAGTGAACAAGGCCGGCCAAAACACATTCATAATCGGAGCACAGAGCTCTACAGCATGCACCAGCACACAAAGAGAATGAAATGCATTTCCAAAAAACACTGAACCAAGTCACTCTACACATCATCAAACACACTGAAAGCACTCCAGATACAGGTTAAGCCTAAATACAGTCCAGGCCCAGGACTGATTTCCAGCAGAGAACTGACACACCGAGTGAACACATTCCTGGGAATCTCATGTAATCTCATGTATGTCATTTGCCAAATAATCATGGTAAATGAATAGTGAGTCATAGCATTTGCTCCATTTTGCTGGTGCAACTTCATACTGTTGCATCAGTAACGTCAAGGAAATTAACAGAACACTTAAACTGTTTCTTGGATAGACAATCTGATAAATGCCAGCCGTGTGTCTCAACTTTGGTCTCCTGTGGTTTCTGACCCAAGTAATCCAGTAACTGCAAATGCTGTTATGAACAACAGATAATTACAGAAAAAAACACACTTAACATGGACTACCATCTTCTGTAAATTCTGAAAGTTAAAAGCCTTAATTACTTTTTTTTTTAAACCAAGATTTTCTAAATCGGAGTGGACATTTTCTCTACTCTATCATCAGCTTTGCTGAATCAAGCTACCAAGGACTTAATTAGCTAGAAAGGGAATAAACAGGGCTCAGGCTGTAATTGAAACACTATAGGGGTTAAGAGAGAACACCTTACTGGAACTGTATGCTGGTGTCCACTAATGTGGGCGAAGGCCCTTCAAACAAATGCAGAACAGCTTCACAAAAGTTCTAAGAATTATTTTACCACAATAGAGACACAAGAAGAAAATCACGCAAACCTGCCGGTATAACTGGACTGTGTGTTCTGACCCTGTCCAGCAACAGTGCCAGCAAGACACAATTACAGCAAACTCAATTTTATAAACGTATCTATAGAACCTGTTAAGGACAACACATTTTACGTTAAGTCAAGTATAAATGTATTACAGGGCAACTGAACAGAAGCCTTTGAGAAATAGACATCAAATTCCAGGCCTGAGTCTCTCACTCACCAGCTTGCCCTGCAGCCACTCCACCAGACTCTCCGCAGTGGTGTCCGGCACCTGGCTGCGCAAACTCTCCCGCTCCTCCACATCCATCAGGTCCAGCGCCCCCCGCAGGTCCTCCAGGAGGTGCAGTGCCCGCATGCTGCCCAGGAAGGGTGAGGTGGGCGACTGGCAGTCAAACAGACCGTTGGAGTAGTCCATGGCCTTGGAGCCTACAAACGTCCACCATTAACAGAATATTTCAGAAAAAAGCAATGTCTGCTTTAGACATTCTTACATTGTGATCAAAAAACAAATTAACCAAACAATAAAGTCTGGAATGAGATTATGCAACAACTGTATGGAATAAAACCATTAATAACCAGTAAATAATTAAAACCAATAAATATTAATCAGGCTCCCACCGTATTTTTATTGAACTGTTTTTAAATAATTTTTGATCATTGCTTTTTAACGAATGCTTTTTTAGGTACTCATTTTACCATTTGTAATATTTTCCTCTTTTTGCTGTCAGTTTTTAAAACTGCACTGAGCTGCATTTCAAATGCATGAAAGTCACCGTATCAGTGAAGAACAATAATATATAATAAAAACCAAAGAATACACAAAAATATGAAAGCAAATGTTAGACACATCAAGTCAATGCTCCAAAAGGCCTGACAGAGCAACTATGGACATTAAGGTCAGATGATTTAAACATTGGCGCGTCCAGCTCCGCAATTACAGGACTCAGTGGAAAAGAACAAGCCCTGCTAAGCTCTGCTTCATTCAGCAAATCTTCTTAAATCTTATTTCTTTCTGAGTGATGTTCCCAGAGACGGACAGTGTTGTGGAGGGAGAGCATTATATTTCCTCAGTGCTGAGCCAGTGGAAAAATCGACGCAGCGTCTCACAGTCGACTGTAAAGCCCGCGCAGAGGCCTTTCAAACAAAACCACTACATCTCCTCCGCTGCCTCTGAGGTGATAAGTGATTCGAAAGGCATATTCCTCAGGCCTGACGCTGCCTTACAGCACGAGACCAAGGACGTTCGCTGTGGGATTTTCCCATAAGAGGAATGCTACATTTGAATAGCAATACATTATGCACACTAATCTACCTCTTCATGAGAAGTCACTTCGTTGCTTTCCTGATGGATTATTAATCAAAATGTGTGCATCTTATGGATCAAAATTAAGGGTGCAAAATGGATTATTATAAAAGGTTGCTATTACATATTTCAGATGGTTAGAATCAATTTTGCTCAATCATAATATATTATATAATAATAAAAGCATGGGCTCTTTTGGCAAAAGCAGAAAAAAAAGCTGCTTATCACATGAATCACATTTATTTTTTCCTCCTTTATTCTAGATACCAAAGGAATTACACTGCAGCAAAAATTAAAGAACTGTAATGTCAGAGCTGTACATTTTAATAAGACCATTATGCATCGTAATAAAAGAATTTATCTATTTGTGACTAGCTGTACTATTCCAGCAGCGCTGTAACCTACCTGCGATGATGCCATCCATCTGCTCCAGTGCTGCTGCCAGCATCTCACTAGCGTCAGACATCATCTTGCACACCTGCAAACGACAACTGGATCAGCCCTGAGCCCTGACCACAGCAGGAACTGGAAGATTCAAACTTTTTTCAAATCGTCTTATCAATTAGTCTAGACTGCTAATCTGTAGGGTGTAACAGCCAACAGCCAACAGACAGTTAAGAGCTCATGGTTCAACGCTCTAAGATGTTTACTGCCACATTTTTGATACACCCCTATTAATATGGATCCTAATTTCTAAAGGTTGCTCCAAAGTTACACTAAACGTTGCCTGTAGTCTCCAATCCTCATGAACATAAATATTAAATAACTGAAATGAATAAGAACACCACTTCCATTCTTTCAAATCACTTAATCCTGGAGGTAAACTGTGGAATTTCAATCACGTCACAAAGTAAGACAGGACCCCTTTCTCCCAGGATGGTCCCATCTGCTTGCTGGAATGATTGGAATTCCACCCCCTCCAAAAAAAAACAAAAAAAAAACAGCCTAACCCCACAGGCTTACTACTACTCCACAGAGGTCCTGCTGCTCCCGCCCCAGTCTGACGGATCTGATATACAAACATCCTGTAATTATTATTCTAAACCTGCACCGCAGGACACAAGCTGCAAAACTACAGCTCACACACGTAACTAAATCAGTTTGGACAATATCTGCAATTACAGTGAAATTCAGTGCACATACAACCTTAAAGGCAGTGATAGTAAAATAAATGTGGGTATTCTATGGATTACACCATTAACAGACTAAAAGAGGAAGGATAAAAGCACTCAGATGATTTATTATGGTTAGACTGAGAAAACAGAAAACAAGGGCTGTAAACAACGAACAAAATAGAAGTATTGTGACTATATTGCTACATATTACTATGCATATTAAAGGGCCTTTCAGCATATTAAAGGGCCAACATTATGACATTCCTGGACTTAATGAGGCTTAAAGTATGTAATTATTGCTATCCTCACAGTTAATATGGAAACTAAACTGCTAAACCAATGCATTTTCGAAACATTTTGCGGCAGTATTATATATTACATCACATTGATTACAAGCTCTATAAGTTTTGTCAAATAAAATTTAGAGAGAGGAAAACATTTTCTAAAGATCAATTTATTAACTGTGGATGCATGAAAAGACAAAAAATTAAGCACATTTTAAAAACATAGACAAACCTAGGCTAACCCCACTGCAAAGCCAAACAAAATAGTTTGTATTAAGTGCTCTGGATGTCATTTGCATTGGGAATAACGTGCCCCCTCACAACACACACCACATCACATCACCATCTCTTTCTTCACTGTCGCAGGAAACTCGAAGTCAAGCTCACAGAGTCGTTTCTGTAAAAACTCTGATTACAATGGTACGGGTCATGCAGGCAGCATGCCTTAATGTTACTTCCTGCATTCTTGGTAGTCTCAAGTATGCACTGAAATGCTAAGGTAGAAGACTATGAATTAAAGCATTTAACTTTACAGACTGGGAGGGAAAAACTGGAGAAAATCTCAGCATCTAACACAGAACGCTTTGTGTGCCCTGCACTCCAAATGAATGCCGGGAGCAAGGACTGATATGCTTCATTTTCTCTCCAAAATACAACCACTCATGCGATTCCACTGATCATCAGTCTTCATCTAGGAGTGAGCAGTGAATTAGAGACAGTAGTTTTATGCGGTCATGATTACTTGCAAAAAAATATACATATATATATAATTGACAAACATTTATGTGGCCATTTCATGTTAGTGTGCATTTAAATTCTCCCACTGGTCTCTCTCAGATGAATTAGAGTCAGTAAAAGTCATGTTTAAAGTCCAATTGAAGATAGAGTCCAAAGAGGTTTGAGACCTGTTCATGAGTCCCTATGCTTAAGACACCATGTCTGTGGCCAAAATGAAAACAACGAACATGGCTTGCTGGAAAACCTTGGGTCCTGTCATTCATGTGGATGGTACTTTGACATGTACCACCTACCTAAACATTGTTGCAGATCAAGTACGCCTCAAAACAACAATGCTATTCCTGTCAGCCAGATAACGCACCACCTCACTGGAAAAAAACCCGTTCAGGAATGGTTTGATTCAACATGGCCACAAGAACACCCCACAAGACCCATTTGTCAATCAATCATAATTTGGTATCCACTTTTTCTGCTTCCAACACACAAACTTCAAGAACTGACTGTTCATTTGCTGCCTAATATATCCCACCCCTTGGCAGATGCCACTGTAATGAGATAATCAATGTAACTCACTTTACCCATCAGTGGTTTTATGGTTATACAAACACAAACACTTAGAACGCATGGCAAAAAATCCCAACCATAAGGTCAATTATCCTATACAATTATCCTATACACTACAGTGCTACATCTAAATAATATTGCACAAGTGTAATACTAAGTCACTTATGTACTAAAAATTCAAGCTGAAAACTACCTGCTTGCCAATTTGGGTGGAGATTTGTCCCGTATAAGAACAGCGGCTTTCCTTCATTTCTCACTTTCCCAGGGGCCAAGTTTTATTTGGTCAGCTGCCGGCAGCAGCACATCCTTGAGGGAAACCCTGAACTTGGCTATTCTTCCAACTAGTACAAGCACATTTTTGAAACTGAATAGTTTCAGTCTGTTTTGACAATGTCAAGTCGAATGAAAAAGATCCTAGTAGCTTACACAAAGGGGACTCACCATTCTATACCACTTTGTTATTAAAGGTGCTAAGGCTTTAGGACATGCTGAGAGGGGACAGTGGAATGCCATTAGAAACCTTTACGCTGTCCAAGATACCATTGGGCTGTCCAAGAAAAGCTAGGTTGGAAAATTACTCAAATGAAAGAAAACCATCCCAAGTGTGCTGAGAGATCACTGGCTCTGAACAAAGACTTGAACAATACTTTCCAGCAATGAAAGTGAGGGACATTAATCACATGCATGCAAGCCACCTTAGCGAGGATGGAAAATACGACTTCACAAAATGGGCAAAATGCCTCTACGGCGACGGTTAATAAATCTTGCAATAATTTTAGTGTTGATGAATACATTCTGACATTGGTAAGAATCTGCCTGCATTGTGTTGCATAACAGCTTGTTTCTGCTTACACTACTAATTATGGGGCTCATTTGCATATTGTAGCTTTCTGTAATATTAATATCACAAAAACTAATGCTGTGGTTAACAAACAACATATTTTAGCAGTTTTAATGGAAAACACCTCAGAGAACCTGAACTTGATGTAGTCTGATTTCCTCACTGACTGGGTCAGCCTGACTGAGGTCAGTACCAGGCACCAGTTACTCCACGACCCATTCGACCTGTTTTGCTAACAGTAAGAGCTGCCCCTCCCCCTGAGATTCCTGAAAACCTCCTCCAGATGTGCTCCCGCTCGCATACCTTACAATCACACACACTATACCAGTAGGCTCCAGCACTTCATCTAAACATAGATAGCACACAGCCCTCCCTGTAACCCAGCCCTCATTTTTTTCTTCACAAAACCCATTCATTTTAACTCAATAGAAGTAAAATAACAGCATATAGCACCGTCTCCTCAAAGGATTTCTTACTAAAATACAGATGGATGTGTCGGCCCATTTGGCTCAATGCCTAGAGCTCCAAAGGTAGAAGTCATTTCAGTTTATTTACATAATTTGATGTTGGCCAGATGTGCAGATAGAGGGGGAGGGAGAGTGAATTTAAAGAAAAACAATCCACTGCCCCTGCCATTGCCCAACTGCACTCTATCCTACACAGGCACACATGCAGCCCAGACCTGTGTGATCCTGATCTATAGGATATACAAAGCAGCTGTGACCCTCAGAATGGAAACTGTTCAAATTCAAGTGTCAATTTCAGCTAATAATCAGCACTGTTTGGTTATGGGTAGGAATTACAATGGTTTATTTATGGGTTATAAGGCTTTAACTGTTTCAATACAGAATAGTATTATTTGCAATTTCCAGTTTAAAGCAATCAGGGATGTCTCTCTGCCTCCTAAGAGGATTTCTCATTTGCCATCTTTCACGGAAAGCACTATCATTTATCAAGACTAGGAGTCTGGGTACACCCTATCAGAGTAAAGGGGAGGGTGGCTTATGTTAGAAGGCTAGTATTGCATGTTCCAAAAATGACCATTTTAATTAAGTAAAAAAAAGATGAAAAGGTGTTAATATAAGGAGCTAATAATTGGGTTCCAATGTCATGTTCATCAAAGAGACCCTTGGTATTGGCTGATAATGACTCCTGGCATCACAAGAAGTAAATAAAATGGGGCCAATGGCATTATTTCCAATATTGGCACAAACCTTTACATTACATCTTGTTTACCTCAAAATATACACTAGCCCTTAATATTTTAACTGACTGACAAATTACAAAGGAAACATTGTCAAACATTTTGTCCCCATTTTTTAAACCGTCACAGAGGACATATTCCAAAGGTGTTGGCTGAAACGAGGTGCCAGTCAAACATCTTCAGTTCAACACATGACACATGGAATATAACCTCTCCTTTGTTCTCCAGTCAAATGAAGCGAGAACAAGCTGTATACATCCGTTCCCAGAGCAAGACCAGCACAAGAACAACAAACAGCTCAGAAAGCAGATCAGAAACAGCAATCAAAACAGGATGAGCCTGGCCAAGTGACATTTAAGTCACCCTCCACCTTCTTATTTTGGTTGAACTACACTGTCACACTTCTATAGGCTAAGAATGGCAAGTCACCAAATAGACCGCATAATGGCTGTGTGTGTGTGTGTGTGTGTGTGTGTAATCATGTGTACAGAATGATTACATAATTCCTCATTTATCCAGTGGAAAAAACAACTAACGAGCGAACAAGCCCTAACATTCATTTTAAGAACAGCGCAAAATGCCTTATGGCAATTGTGCTAAACCCAGCAAAATATCAAAAACACTTCAACCTTTACTATGACATGGTTAAAGATGGGCTTACAAGTCAATGAACACCATAAATCATCCAAAGCATCCACAGAACACTCATTTGGAACATCTGAAACTGGTCAGGATGATCAAAGGACACCCAAATCAGTGACAGAGAACTGAGTGGTCAGAGCAATTATTTACATATCACCTCCTGACATAATGGTCATTACTGCAAAAACAGTCAACACAAAATATTGCAGAAAGTGGTGTCACACACACACACACACACACACACACACACACACACACACGCTGCTGGAGTCAAGACGGAGAAGAAAGCTTTGTTTATTTTGAGTCACTTTCCATGAAGTAATATTAGCTCAAACAACATTTTATCATAAGAATCCATTGTGCATGGGTGAATTACACTGACACAGTCAGATGAATTATACAGCCAGTAAAGCTTCACTAGAGGTCAGCAATTTCTGGTATGTGTCCCCCTGGTCACAATACAGCTTCCTGCAGTCTGAAAGGCCAGTCAGAGTCTGGAGTCTTTTGTTTAATCTGGGCAATAGATGGCAAAAATATACTGTGTGACATTCGTGTGAACCATGTAATCTATGCTCATTAGACTAACAGGTTCGGCTGTACTGTAGTCAAGCTAATTAGCCACGAATCAGCAGTAAGCAATGTGCTTCATTGACCATACTGTCTAGGGAGTCACTGTGAAGTTCCATGACATTTGTACTTTGCTCTGGTTTGATCAGGAATACAGGAAAACAAAAATAAACAATTTCCCACATACAGAAAAAAACACTACAAGTCAGTGGATGATGCGATCATTCACTGAAAACGAAATGTAAGACTAATTTAAAAAGGTATGCGTGTGTTTACAATGTACAATATATATATACAAACACACTCGCTCCCCAGTTTTTACAAACAGCTTTACTGTTCTGACAAACACTGCTCCACAGCACAAGGTAAGTTTGCATCATTTGGCTGGGCTATGGCCATGCGCACCTTCACATTTAAATGGTCAGCATTATTTCTATAAGGCCTTCCAATTCTCACACATGAGGTTTTTCCACAGGACTTCCAACCAGATAGAAAACAGATTATCTTCACCGTGTGCTACTTTATGATATGAAGAGGTAGCGGTGGTCTGTCTACTAATGCAGTAACTGCAATTAAAGCGCTTCTCCCTGCCTTGCACAAGTTTTCAGCTGTGCAGAGGCTGAGCGCAAACCTGGACTCCCTAACCCATAAACTGGAGTTTGAGTTCCTGTAATCTTGCCTGCTTTAAGGGAGCTCTCTGTGAGCCTGGAGGCTTCCAGACTCCAACTGAGCTGTGCATTGCTTAAAGAGGCACCTCCAGCCAGAAGCTTGTGAAAGGCAGTGAGATAAAGCCCAAAGTCAGGCTGTTTGTTTATTTCTGGATGTGTGAATGGATGACCAACAACAGCATGGAGCACCAACAGGCAGAGAGTCAAGTCAATTTGCAACCTGCCTCAGATCCCACTCTGATGATATGTACCACTGTTATGACTTTTAGGAGGATGAACAAACAAGAGAACCACCAAGACCTTCTCCTCAACCTGGAGCACATGTTTACAGTCAAGTGAGGGTCCCTGATTAGAGCCAGTTAACAAGGACTAAAGTGGTCCTCTAAACAGACACTGAAATGTGAAGTTGAGTAAAGTTCATCTGGGCCCATGCCCAGCAAAATGAAAGGCTTGCAAGACCCCCAAACATAGACAAGATAATTGAGTTTGGAACGACCAGAGGCACAAACCAGAAAATAGTTTACACACTACAGTCACACCTTGTCTACCCCCTTCAGTCAGTGGAATAAAGTCTTACCTTCCTGTTCTCAGCTGAAAGAGGCTGTAAATCCGTCTCAGGTGATACAAATCCCGCTAAGCAGCGTGTCTCTTCAGACCCACTCCATTTCCCCCTGCGTCCTTCAAAGCCATTCAGTTCTCTCCAGCTGGAAGAGTAGAAGAAACCCCCCCACCACCGTGCGCTGAAAGTTATAGAGCCCGCTTCTGCGCATGCGCCTCCTTACTGCCCCAAGAGCTTAATTGGCAACTGAGCATGCGCAGTATTCAAACACACTCTTGCCTTTGAAAACATTTTGAATTATGATGCTCTCCTTTTTCACCAAACCTAACTTTTCTTAAAATCAGAGATCTAAGGTTGGCTTTGTCTGCTTGTTGTGTTTACATCAAATGCCCATTACGTTTAATGATAGATCATGACATTGTCCAGTCAATGGCTCCCTCCTGTGGCTGTTCTCGAAACACAGGGATTAAAGACTCGCTGTATAGTGTTCAGACATCCATCCTGCAAATTACCTTTCGTGACCACATTTGGTTTGATGGGTTCTTTCAGATCAGTCCTTTGCCTAGTTTTGTTTTCAACGAAGATAAGTGTTATTTAGGGCCTTTCTGAGAGGGACAATTAAAATAACATAAGAAAATTTGCACTGTTATAACAGCAAGCGGACAGCACAGAAATAAGACCAGCAGTGACAACATAATAAAAGCTATACAACACAACAGTTTAAAAAGTACTCTATACAAATAAAACAAAAAAATATAAATACAGAAGTTTCCGTCATTGTAAATACACACACACGCACTTTATATGTACATATCGTGTACACACGAAAATGAAGAAAATTAAGAAAGGAGGGCCTCCGAACACACTTGTGCCCAGGGGCCTGATGAAACCTGCTGTGACATTACTATACTCTCTGTTTATTGTACTGTTTCAGATTCACATCAGAGTTGTCCGCCAGATGGCGCAAAAACACAATTACTTCATTACCTGCGCAAGCTTCTGAGGAGTTCAACTTCTGAAGGGGAAATGTTAATTTCTGCCTATCATACTTTAAAAGGACGTAAAAGTACTTTTAACGGATATTAGTACTTTTATCTGTCTCATTGCTCATGAAAATACACGTTAGAAGTACACTTTTAGCTCATCCCAGAGGAAAGGAAAACTCCAAAATTATATTTTTTCATTGTGAAGCCTATTTCTCCTGGGCATGAGCTCAGTGAAACACCAGTATGAGATTTTGACCATTTTCCTCATACTTCTTAAAGTTAGCTCCTGGGAAAGAGCCTTCCTCTAATCTCAGCCTGAACCCAGTTTAAGATCTTAGAATGCTCTTACTTTTCTCTCACTACTCTGATATTTATTTGTCTTCAGATAAACCAGAAGATCCAAACAAAAACGTATGTATTATAAATGATCCTGAACCACACCTTAAATTTGTCTCAGTGATCGAATCAAAGTCCCAACTACCAGACAGTTAGACAGATTTGAGACGAAGAAACGCCTGTTTTGAGCAGCAAAACCTTTCTCTGGATTAAGTAAAGTGGACATGACTGGTATGTGACAAAAAAGTACTTGGTAAATAAGCATAGAGAGGAGGAAGGCCTGAAATGAACTGACGTGTCACTTCTTTTGCCGTTGCCATGTGTTATTTTACCCATAAAATGCACATAGATTTATAAAATGAATAAATCATACGGATTAATGGTGATTTGATAAGAGCTGTGTTCTGTTTGCCCAGATTTTTGGTTCTAAAAATAATTTTTGTGACCATGGAAACCAAGGCTCACAAATGACTCTTTAGGCCAATGCTCCTTTTCAAGTACAAAATAAAAGCCCCATTTAAACTTACAGCCACAGGTTACTCGGGTCAAATTGACCAGCTCTGAGGTACGGTAGTAGTCAAGCTGCATGAAGCAACAGCTAAAAAGCCGTATTTGGGAAAAAAGTATAATTACCAAGAACCTTGAAAACCCTTCAGTGGGAGCTGGAGAATAAGACAGAGTACACTTCTCCACTGGAGACAAATCAGAAGTAATAAGCAGAGAAACAAACTTTATGTACATTTTGACCTATCAGGGTCAAAAACATGAAACTTCATGAAACATGAAGATATTTAATGTCAGCACAGGGTGGTTCATGTAATTACTTACAAGATCTAGTACTAGAGAACTAAAACCTTGTTAGAATAAACTCTCGATTTTAGAACCTAGACCTTTTATTTAATCATTTTCCTTCCTAGTGCCTCTGTACCAAAGACCACGGTCTTTTACAGCTTCTGTTGCGTAACGTGTCTGACAGCAGGTTAATTAACAGCTGTCAGGGCAGCATCCTCTGTTCCAGCAGGGCTCCTAACCTACAAGACTGTTGCTAGTCATGCCATTTACTCTGCTGGAAAGAACAATGCATTTTGATGAGAATTGGGTTGTGTACTGTTTAAGAACAATTAAAGCGCCTTAACAAAACTGCTCTCTAATATGCCACTGTATGCTGTAGCATTAAGATTGTCCTAAAAAAACACAACCACAGACCATTATTTCCTTCCCACCTACAATTGATATTATGCATTCCAGCAAGTCATGATGTGATTTCCCATTCCAGGAAACATGTTTGTTCAATGATGATGTGCTTTACACCATTCGCACCATGTGCTTGGCTTCTGTGCCAAATCCATCTGAGTGATAAAAATTAGATTGGTGAGTCTGATAACCCCTTTAATAGTTTAAAGAACCTTCATATCAAGTTCTATATGAATTCTTTTGTTTCCTACATGCTTTGTATTATGAGGAGTTTCTTTAAGGTTTTTCAAACCTGCACATATCAGTTACAAAAATAGTTCTCCAAGAACCATCCAGTGAAAGATCTTCTGGACACAAAAAGAAACTCATTTTGGAACCTTTTTCTACTGCTTTTCAGCTGAGCGATTGTAACTCTTAGATGGTTCCACTTCACAGTGGTGGAAGGGTGGTGTCCTATAATAGAACTACGCTGGGTCTCTTGGCTCCTAGGTATGATCCATTCCTCTGTGTAGGTTCATGGAGGTTCATGATGAATGGCTAGATGTTTATTTTTTTGCACCTGTTAGCAATGGAAGTGGCTGAAATACAGTAGATAAACCCTGCAATTAGAAATGTTCAAATGTTCACATACATTTAGCTATGTAGTGTATATCTTCTGAGTAAAATTGGTTACTAAACTAATGTCTGTGAAAAAAAACTGGTAAGTGCACAAGGGTGGTGACTTTGGATGCTCGAGCACCTGCCCCTTTGCCCATAGTACCAAAGCTAGTGTCTCCCGTCTAATGTTGTTTGGTTCAGTTTTTGATTTGGCTGGTTTTGTTATTTATCATCTTCCCACCTTCATTTGAGCATCTGCCCCTCCAAAGGTATTTGCCCTTCCCTGTTAAATGGATAAATCTATGTATCAAGACCAGAAATATTTGGGCTTTAATGGTTGTAGAAGGGAGCAGCTTTAAAAGCCTACTAAAACAGGAATTGTTGCGGGTCCTGCAAATAGCATCCATGGCATGGAAGGCTGCCTGACATCTAATAATTATCCCTGGAAGCTGGGAGCTGGAAACGAAGAGGCCACAAGCACAGCAGGAAAGAGAGGTTAGGAGAGGCACTTTAGAGGCACCCACTGAACAGAGCCACCCATTGGTCCAGAGAGCAGCATTTAGCCAAAGGCTGAGGCAGACCCAGTTATACCCAGAAGAAACACATTTAAATCACTCTTTATTCAGTCACTGCCTCCATATCCTCTGGCTTTTCCATCCCATTATGTGCTAATGTTGAGCTACTGTTTCTACTGGGGGGATCATTAAAATGCAGCATTTTGATAAAACGCATGAGCAAAATTAATGTGCTCAAACAGACATGGTACTAAAAAGGGTTGTTTGGAGTAACATAGATGAAACACATTTTAGTAACATATGTGTGGGAGCCAAAAGAAATCCTTTACATAGTGAAATATTTTGCTTGGGCTTTTGGCTTTTCTCTCAGAAATATGTTACATTTTGTACTGTTAAGGTATCTCAGAGTTGAGCGCCTTTCGAAAGCCCAAAAGAGAAAATCGGACTTTAGGATTTCCCTGCTGTTTTATTGAGAGGCAGCGGAACACAGTTTAAGAGGCGGAAAACTTTTACTAAGTACTGTGAGACATGTCATAATTATTGTCCAGGGTAATGGGCCGTGTGATACAAATATGGCAGACAGAAAAAACTCCTTCAAATAATCACCCACTGAAAGATTCATTAGGGAACCAAAAGTGGTTCTTCTGAGGCACTGTTTCAAAGGACAATTTGGACAGCTCTGTTTTTAAGAGTGTATATTTAGACGTATTACATGTCTATGCCACCCTCAGATGTACTTGAGTCAGTAAGCCTAAGACTGATGTGTGCAGTCCAGTCATACGCATGTAAAGTCATGACGTGTGGAGACTGTTGGGTTGTCATGTGGGTGAAGGAGTGATTACGGATGAAGCCACTTATATAGTGACCAGCTATTCTCAAGGGCCATTCAGATAACACAGCCCAAGCACAATATAGCCTCCAGTGACTCAAGCAATGAGTCACAAGGTTTTACTTGCTCAGGATGCTAGTGGCTGGGATTCAAACGTTGTTTTCTTTCTTCCTTTCATCCTTTATCATAATCCCACCTCTCAGAGCAGGCTGGAAGTCATTGAAGTGTATGCATCTGTACCATAATTTTACACGATTTTACTCATATTATTAACATCCTGATTAAATGCACTGCAATATTGGTGCAAGATGTGTTTGAAATGTCTGTTTATTGTTTATAGTTGTTCATATTAAAATCCACACATGACATTTGAAGAAGTCTTAGTTACTTTAAGACTTATTGAGATACTGACTCTTTTTTGGCTCTTATTCACCATCTGTTTATATTTCTCCACATACTGAAACAGAAGGAGAGGGTGCAATAGAAATAAACACTGCATTTATGCGTTTCAAAAATATTAAAGATAACGTGCTGGCTGAAAATGGGGAAAACTTTCAAATCAATTAAAATATATAAGTGAGTTCCCCACTTCATATAAAATGTGGTGTATTGGCTGCAGTGTTTTTCCACAAAAAAGGTGGAGTGTTTGTAAAAAAGTATGAAAAGTACATATGATCCAAAAAAAAATAAATAAATAATAATAAATATATATATTATTGAGATACAGTGCATATATATATATATATATATATATATATATATATAGTAATCCGGATTCAGTCACATGCAGATTTTTTCTGAGAACCGAACTCTCCTCAATAAGCGGAAATATCCACAATAACGAGGAAACTACAAACTACAAAACATCCTCTTTTTTTGCTTTTTTGTGGCAATAAATATATATATATATTAGCAATTTACAGCTAAATGATCAAGTCACACACACACGCGCACAGAGAGCAAGAGAGACAGAGAGAGAAAGACACGCGCGCACACAGAGAGAGAAAGACACGGGCGCACACAGAGAGAGAGCGAGAGACAGAGAGAGGACATTTTCTTTAAGGGTAATACATTAAAATTAAGTTATTTAAGGGCATATTTAGGGTTTACACTATAAAAATAGATTTTCCACTTAACGCGGGTGCTCTTGGAACGTAAGGGATTATTGTGTGTATATATATATACATATATCCCAAACCAACAAAATCCATGGTTCTTGTTGAAACACTGGAATTGTCATTTTAAAGGACCTAATCTGTCTGGGTAGCTGTCTTGCTCGCTAGCTAGCTTTACTTACTGGCTGATATAAAACGAAACACTGATCTGTTCTGTGGACACACTCTTACACAAATGTCAACATTTGACTCGTGATTCATGTTAAGCACCAAGCAAAGCTTCTATGAGTGTGAACTCATGCATTAGATGTCTCGCTTGGTATAGGAGTTGGGCTGACATTAAATTATATAGTGTGCTTTTCTGCACCCACACACTGAAACAAGTGTATTTACAAAATCACGTGTGTTGTTTTTTTCAAGCTTATGTGTTTTTTCTGATGAGTGTGGAAATGGAAAAAAATAATCCTTGTTCCATGGAGGAGAGCCAAATACTATTAAAAGTACTGTTCCAATCAAGCTAATGTTAAAGTATTGATTCTTATTGGTGATGGTCCATTGCTATTAATGACTAGATTACATTTTCATTTGCTTTAGCTGCAAATGGTAGTGAAAACTTACAGACTGAGTACAGTTGGGTCTGGTCTTGTCGGTACCAGTCTTGAGCAGGTACTAAAAACTGGAACTATTGGTAGTAGACCAATGACCACTGAATAAAGCACAGCTTCATTACTGCAGGTTCTATATTTATTTTATTTTTGTGATCTACTCAAGACTAGTGATCACAAACCGGAACTTAAAGTAATGGAACAATGCCCAATGGAAAAAGCACAGCTCCAGTTTTATCAATCCAAAAGTTCTGATTCTTGCTGAAACACCCTTAGATATTCCTCCACAGTATCACAAAATTAATCTAATTGCTTCTGATCAGTCTGAACCAATTTTGGAACATTTTCCCTTATCATACCAAGAAAAGCTGTTTGACAGGAAAGGGTTGAATTCCACTCCACACATGCAGGATGTGGCTTGATAGGTCATCTGTGATCTATAGTATTTTCTTTATGGCCTGAAAGCTAGCAAGGGAGTGTCTTATAATAGAAAGGACATCTCCATTTCCTCAAGCGGTTCTCATATTCTTACACCTGGGAAGGCTGAAGGTTGACAGGCAGGATACATGTACAACCTTAATCAAAGGGACATCGCTGTATCTGTTTCTAAGGTGCGCCTAGCAACAGCCATTTCCAGACACAAATGCCACGGTGCTCAACACGCGCACACACACGTGAGCATACACATGCATCCCCCTTCATATAAACAGATATTGTGCATACTAGCGCTTAAAGATTGCAGTATGGAGAGATGCATGTGTACCAATCAAACATACTATAAACACTGACAGCAACAAGCCTCAGCTTGATCGAACAATTAAGGGCAGCTGGTGGCTTAGTGGTTCAGGTATTCGCCCAGCGATCAGAAACTCGTGGGTTCGTGGCACCTCTGAGGTTCCCTTAAGCAAGGTACTGTCCCCACACACTGCTCCCCGGGCCCAGTGTTCCTGGCTGCCCGCTGCTTCACTTGGTGAATGGGTTAAATACAGAGAAAGAATTTCACACTGTTCACACTGTG
>JBBPCY010000130.1:21731959-21744593 GCA_037974405.1 Brachyalestes nurse | reverse complement strand
TATCTATCTATCTATCTATCTATCTATCTATCTATCTGTCTGTCTGTCTGTCTATCTATCTATCTATCTATCTATCTGTCTGTCTGTCTGTCTGTCTGTCTGTCTGTCTGTCTATCTATTTATGGCTGTCTGTCAACCTGTGTCTGACTGTCTGCCTGTTATGTCTGCCATTCAGTCTATCTATACATATTTGTTTATGCAATTAAAAATTGTTTTGCATTTAACCTACATAATTATTTCAGTGGGGTGTATATTTAACCAACTGAGAGAGTTTTCCATGCTCCTGCACACTGAAGAAAACCCACACCTCTTGTACAGGTTGGTGGGAGGGACACCCTGTACCATTCCACAGTACATGCACGCTGGGTTGCACGTGACATATGGAAGACGTCTAATGATCAGCCATGCTGGGTTGTGTAGCTTTAAATGCTGACACCTGTTCCTCGCAGGAGGGCTCATGTGTATTAAACATGAATGCTGTTCAGCTGCTGAGCAGCACTATTGTATCGCACAGTGCAATATATCACATAGGGAACCACCCCTGTCTCGCAAAATAGACTTTCAGCATTACATTGAGCCCCTCTACCCATGCGCGCACACACACACATACACACAAGCTTTTTATATTCAATTATTCAATCGTTTTCATATTTTTCTTTTGTATGATTATAGATGCATCACTTATTATTTGGGTAACAAAATGAACAATAACTAACTTTTAATGAAATTTATTGACTTTGACTGTACATTAATTATGAACCCTCACATCTTTTTAGAAGCTTATATGAGCATTTGTGCACTACAAATCTCCAGCATGTTTGCTTAAACCACCAACAGCCACAGAGCAGCGTGCACTAAAGTGTGTCCACTTATTTAATAAATATTTTAAAATAGTGATCGCAAGTTGAAAAATATTTCCGCATTTTTGTTCAGAACCTGTTTGTATATGATTGTGTTCCCTTTTCTGCTTCACAAGACCTTTAGTCTTCTCTTTCTTATGCCTTGCCCTTTCTCTTCTCTTTTTCTCCCTCTTCTCGTTCTTTCTCTTCTGTGTGTGTCTGTCATGCACTTTTCATTGCTGCTGGCATTTTCTGTCTGTCTTGTCTTTCTGTCTTTCAATTCCTCACTCATTCTCACTTTACCCCCCCCCCCCCAAAAAAAAACATTCTCTTGCTTTCCCTTTTCTTGATCCTTCTCTCTCTGTTACACTTTATCACCTCCTTACCACCACCATCACCACCACACCAAATCATGTATCCTCGTTGCCTGTAGACATCTCTGTAAGTCTCCTAGCTGTGGTCGTGGGTTTCTGTGGGCTCGCCCTGTTGGTAGTCTCTCTCTTTGTGTTTTGGAAGCTGTGCTGGCCCATCTGGAGAAGCAAGGCCCTCTCCTCGCATGCTGACATCCCGCAGGGCATGCTCCCTGAAGCCCCCCCAGCCAACCCGCCACCGCCTCCCTCACCCATTCCGAAGCCCCCGTTTGTCCCGGAGGTAAAGCCAGGAGGTCAAGCCGGTGTGGCATCCATGGGGCGCCAGGCCTCTCAACTCCAGCAGGATGAGCAGGAGGAGAGGGAGAGGAAGAGGAAGGTGCCTGAGGTGAAGGTGAATGGCCGCAGCTCAGTTAAGCTGCTTGAGGCAGCCATGAAGATCAGCCAGACATCACCAGACATACCAGCTGAGGTGCAACAGGCCCTCAACAAGCGCATCAGTAAGCAGGCCAAAATCCAGAGACAGACCACCGAGCCCACCTCCTCTTCCAGGTATCCCTCTCAGCTCTTCTCCCCTCTCCCACTACACCATACTTCATGTCAGAGAAGACAGATAGATGTCCAAAAGAGTCCAGACACTCCTGTTTATTAGTGAATTAACTTAATCTGAAGGCACACCCACTGTGATCCAAATGTTAAAGACCCAGCAAACCTAAGTACACAATCACTAGATAAATATTGGACTTTGGTCAATATATGACACCCTGTGAATACCTTCTGAATGCCTTCATGTACTTTTGCTTGATTTTCTGTTTTTTTCTATGTAAACTGGACAATCCTAATCCTAATCCTAAACGTTTACTGTCACCAATCACGTTCCTTGTTTCTCCTGATAGATTTAAAAAACTGAGCACTCACTCTCTTCAAGTCTGAGCATCCCACTAATCAAATTAGCAATCCATACCTTACCAAACAAGCCTAGACCAACTGTGATAGTTCTGTCAACATCTGTGAATGTGGGATATCTGATGGCAGAACTGTGTGAGTCTCCCCAGCAGTGGGGAGGCTGTGGAGCAGCAGAATCGTGTTCTTTGGAGAGATAGCGCATTTGGGATGAACCAGACTGCTGTTTGTGAGCCAGAACTAATCGGCCAACATCAGTGTCTCACTAAAATCACCAAAGCTCTTGTGGCTGAATGGAATTAACTCTAGGCAGCAACGCTCAAACATTTGGTGGAAAGTTTCCCCAGCAGAGTAGAAGCTGCTATTGCAGCAAAAGGGGCAGCATACATTTTGGAAGAAATTGTGGTTGAATGCATAGTCTAGCTAGAGAGAATCTGTTTCTCAAAGGAAAGTCAAAGTATCAACAAAAAGACAAAGACAATTTAAAGAACTAGCTTAAAATAAATGTAAATAACACTATGGTTTTATATATTTGTTATATTCATTCACAAATGAGCTTTAAAGGAATAGGTGAGCAAAAATTGTCCATTCACTTCAGATGTAGTCAATCCACCAAAACATCTTTAGAGTCCAAATTTTAGTTCAGTTTTGGAGCTATGAGGCCAATATTGCCAACAAACACTAGAAGTAGTCACCCAATAAGTCACCCAAATTGCTTCCATAAAAATATAGTCCCCAAACCTTTCCTCAGACCTCCTTCGTCTCTTCATTAAAGTGGTGCAGACATATGTCTTACTATTAGCTATAAAATTAAACAAAAAACAAACAAACCTGATCTTGGATCAACTTGGAGCTAAAGGCTGTTTGAGTTGATTCAGGCAAAGTTTTGGTGATGTACTTATAAAAGATTTGGTTGACCTTAGTCTCTTGATAACAATATTAGCCTCATACTTCCATCATTAAACTAAAAAAGCAAACTTTGGACTCCAAGCATGTCTGGACTGATTGCCTACATGTAGGGTAAGTGGCCATTCCTGGTAAGAAACAGGGCAGAAAAATTCCGTTTAACTACCTCTGTTAATAAAGACCTTCACAGCATGTTGGGTAACAGTTATTGAATAAGCACAGTTCATTACATAATTACCCTCCCCCAACCACACAAACTCATGACAATTTTGTGTGTCAAATTCAGGCGATTTCTTTGCATGAGGTTGGGAGATTGTGGCTGACACTGAGCCAGCCTAATCTCATGAGCACATTAAATTTGACATTCGCTGGCATAACCTCAAACATACAATCTCTTTTTGCCAGTTAATTAAATTTTCTCACCCAAATCAAAGAAGACTGTTTGTGGGAGGATGATGATAATTAGAATGTGCTGTGATCAGTGCACCTTGTTAAGCAGCAGCTGTTTGACATATCTGTTTGTGCATTTCTTGGCATGCTTCCAAAGACAACTGCAGGTTCTAAGGCGATACATGTCTTAAGAGCATGTCCAGTTTTGTATCTTGTGGGTATGTATCTTGTGGGTTACTTGTCAGTGTTAATCAGTGTAAACACTCAGGATATTTTTTCAAAATAATAATAATAATAATAATAATAATAATAATAATTACAATAATAATAATAATGGAGTATCTACTTTGTACGGATCAAACTAATGTAAGAAATGTTATGTAGTTTAAATGATTTTGACACATTGTTGCTGTCATTAGAAAATGGTTTAAAAATGTATCAACATGAACAACAACAGTACTACTGCTACTGCTACTGCTACTACTACTACTACTACTAATAATAATAATAATAACAACAACAATAATGATACTATGAAACTAAAATACATTGAAGAACTGCCCTCCCCCCCACCTTACAAATACACTGGTTGACTGGGCCACAGAATGCCCCCTAGCTTCTAGACCAGCCCTATAATCACTGCAACTCCAAAATCTGAACACCCGAGTCACGCTGCCATGACAACGGCAATTAAACAATCAGTTGTTCTTCTCTTTGTTTCATTCGCGGCACCATGTCTAAAGAGAGCGGGGTTGTAATTAGTGTTGCCATGCAATGGAACTGACATGCCGGCAGCGTTTGTCCAACTGGGGACCATGATGAGCAGCTGCACTCCTCTGCTGATGGTGGCCATTATTGAGTCACCACAGAGCTGTCATTAAAAACCTGGTTGCAGCCTAACGTATTAGGTGTCGTCGTAAATTACATGTTAATGGGGCACAGTGCAAGGGCAAATGAGCCATTAAGGTCAGCTATGCAGCGAGAATGGACTATAGAAATGGCACCTTGCTTTACTCATTTGGACAATGTCCCGCACTACTGGAAAGGAGCAAATAAGAATTCTTTGGAGGGATTCTACAGAAGAACTACTTTTTTGTTTTTCTTTCTAAGACGTGTGAGCATAAAGTAATTTTTTTACAAAATGTTATCAGAAATTTAAGTCCATTACACCCACTAGCTAGGACTCCCCTAATCACTTGATGCTACCAACACTGGTAAGGGTGAGGGTGGGAAGGTGAAGACTAAAATGTATCAACTGCTGCTGATACAACGTCACTGGACACTTGGAGGAGAACACTGAGGGCCAATTGCTATATCAGATAACAGGTGGCTGTACTGACTAGCACTGGAGTCGGTGAGATGGAGGTGATGAAAGGCCATATCACCCATAATTGGTGAGGCCGATTATGCTCTCTCTTTTAAAGATTAGAGAACTTCCACATAATGTAATTGTTGCATGAAATGCATGAAATTTGGCCAGAGGTTCTCAAAAGCACAGTTAGCTTCCCTTTGCTGCGAGTGAATGAATGCTAATATCTGCTTTCTTCTGTCACTGATGCCAGTATGCATGGTCACATGGCACAGCTAGTGTTATTTCACAAGTATGCCAAGGTGTTTAACAACACAGTTTTGCTGGTTGTCTGGGAAAATGAAGACTAGCTGGCAGCTGTACATAGCCTTTGTTCAGCCTCTGTCTTTCCCCTGCCTGCAAAAGGAGAGACCTACAACGGAGAAACTGCAACTGCACTTGAAGGAAAAATGGTAAAAGAGATGAAAAAAAGAATGTACCACTAGACCTCTATTTATTATGAACGCCAGAATAATTTTCTGTAAATATAACATATCAAGTGTAATGCAGGATGAGAAGGGGGTGCAACTGCAAAACAATTGCTGTATATAAATGGATTGACATGAAAAAGAAAACTAAATGTGAACGACTGCAATACTAAATACACAGAAATACAGAAATCATAATGACAGCAGTCATCATATCAATTAAAAAGGGGTAAGATTAGAGGTACTGTTAGGATTGACTGGCTCACAAGTGTATATATATACAAGGTAAAACAGACAGCTAAGACAAAGGTTATCATACAGACAGGTGTAGGCAATAACCTGGAAAGCAGGACAGGAACAGAGCTCAAGATGAAAATGAAAACAGAAAGCACATCGATCAGGGGCGTGACCCAGGATACAAATATAAACAGAAAGCATGTGGCTAATAGAAAACAAAAACTGGGGCAGACACAAGACAGAATGTGACACTAAAGTTCTTAATATATACTCAGGATGTGATACATTTGCTTAAAATTGTTGCCTAAAAACTATCATTTCCTGGCCATCTGGCTGCTAATGTGAACTGAATTGCACCCTATTATTGCTACAGGCTTAGCTGGGTATGGTCACGTTGGGCAGTTAATCAGCAGCTGAATAACATGGAGGAATGGGAGGGTTAATATAATGTCTGCCTTTCAGGATTTTTATGCATCTTTCATGGTAGAGATAAAATGTTAAGGCCTCGACAAATCATATTAGCACACATCCTTTGGGTGCAGAAACACTAGATATTATTCACATATGCATTTTATTGTGCCTTCAGTGAGGTCCATGTTCGTAGGACTTGCAGACACAACAGAAAAACACCAAAAGAAGGCAATAACAAAAGAAGGAAGATTATTAGATTTCTTATTAAGAACAGGCTATTATGAAACATGGAAATAATTTCAGAGAGCCTAATGTCAGTTCATGTTCATATGAATATGTAACTTATTATACTGCAGCAGAGTTTGGTCTGGAACTGCCTGTGTATTAATTGCTAGCAATGAAAACTCTAGTCAATACTCCAAGGTCATTATTATTAGAATGTATAATACATTCACTTTAAGATGCCCATATGTTACATTTTTCTTGTATTTTATTATTTTACAACTTAAAATGTGTGGTTTTATGTACCAAAAACATTCATAATCGATTTTTACAGCACCATTTCCAGGGCCTCTTTACCCCAACAGGCTGGTTTTGATAATATGCTTATTTTAAATATGTATGTAAATGAGCTGTGTTCTGATCAGCTGCTCTAAATGAGGCCTCATTCAAAAACACCACTGGATGAAAGTGTCATAATTTAAATGTGGATGGGCACAGGTAAACTAAATATGTAAATATGTGTATATGTGTAAGTGTGTTGTTTTTTGTGAGATCAGAAAACTGCATAGTTTCCATATATTGACTATTTGGACTGGGGACTAAACAGTACTAATACTAGTAGTTTTAAAACCTAATTTTTACCTGCTACATCAAACATTTTTCTTAAAAACATATTTTTTGTTTTCTATTAAATAATCTCTTTAATATTGTGTTCATACGATTATTGAATCTTGGAAAGCTGTTTTCATTGAGAGAAGTATTGAAGTGTCCATCCTGCTGACATCACTAAACATAGAAACAGGCATCTGGACATCAGCTGTTCTCTTCAAAGATAGTATCACTGTAATAAAAGTCTGAAAACTGTATTTGAAACTATCTACTCATTTAACAATTTTTAAATCACATTTATTATTACCTTTTTTGGAATTTTAGTGGTGGCCATAGGCAGGGAGTGGTAGCAAAATATTTCTGATACACGAAATCAGCAGTTTGTATCTTCTTTAAAAAGGAAGCAGTTATTGATCATACTGTTTTATGTTTTAATGCACTAGTTTTTAGACATTTTAGGTTCAAAGCATAGCAAACATCATCTTCACATGCCATTCAGGACTTTTAAGTATTTTGGTGTGCAGTAGCATTTGACCACAATTCTCTTGAAAATATGTTTTAGGTGTTATTGCAGTGGATTTTATTATTTGCAATGTAGAACACTGCGTCTTTTTTATTGGGAATAGGTGCCAGTTGCTAGGAGACACCAAAGAGAAGTAAAAAGGCACGGTTTACTTGAAGAATGGAAGTCATTATGTGCATGAGGAAATGGGCTGAAGACCCACTCAGAACCACCAGAGTGAGGTGGAGTGCCTAGTGATCCTGGTTGCGTGTTTAATTATCTAACAGCAAATCCTTAGTTTACCTCCAGTGCTCGTTATTCTTAGTGGTTCTCTTAGCTACATTTGTAGCCATGGCAGCTAGCAGGCCATTATAAGCTAAGCCTGAAAAGAAGCAGTCATCTAATGTTTCTTAAAAGTTGTCTTGTTTGTCTGCATTTGTTAATGGAGGCCTATGAGGAGTGTTTCTACCAGTGACTGAGATTCTGAGATGTTTTATTGTGAGATGTTCTCATTGTTCTACCACTTTTCTTGCTAGGCATAATTCATTCCGTCGGCATCTTCCAAGGCAAATGAATGTGTCCAGTGTGGACTTCAGCATGGACACTCTGCCTGTGCGGCAGTCCTCAGCGGTCAGCATCGGACGCATCAAGCCTGAGCTTTACAAGCAGAAGTCTGTGGACTCTGAGGAAGGGAACAAGGAACCAGTGGAGACCTGTGGCAAGCTGAGCTTCGCACTGAGTTATGACTACGAGGAACAGGCTTTGGTGGTGCGCATTCTAAAGGCCCTGGACCTGCCAGCCAAGGACTTCACAGGCACCTCTGATCCCTATGTGAAGATCTATTTGCTCCCTGAGCGTAAAAAGAAGTTCCAGACAAGGGTTCATCGTAAGACACTCAACCCCACATTCGATGAGGCGTTTCGGTTTCCAGTGGAGTACGAGCAGCTGTGTAACCGCAAACTGCACTTCAGTGTCTACGACTTTGACCGCTTCACAAGCCATGACATGATTGGTGAGGTGGTGGTGGACAACCTGTTCGAGCTGTCTGACCTGTCACGTGAGGCTGTGGTCTGGAAGGACATTCTTGCATCAACTACAGTAAGTATACTGTACGTTTGTGCTTCTGTTTATACTGTATGTGGTCCTGCCTTATGAGCAGTAGTTGCTTTTGGGTTGGTTGTAAACTGTTTGAAAAAGGTGGCACAAAGAGTTCATTTTAGTTGCAACCCTCACACAACCTTTACACAATCAGTTAAAAGTATTTTACAAGTGAACAGAAAGAAAACTCTTAGAAACCAGCTAAACTCTTAGAGAACATGCCAAATATGTACATGACACAGACAAAGCACCTTGGTCTCCCTAAATACAGTTTACTGAGAAAAAAACATTTACCTGGATAAAAAGGTAAACATTCAAATGATTGTAGTTTCAGTTGGTATACAGCTGTAAACATATAAAAGGGTGTATTTTAAAGGTTATAGGTAGAACCCTCATATTGGTAGAGGCCCTTTATGTTATGTGGATCTAAAAATTGTTCTTTACACTGTATTTTTCAAATTGGTACTTTGGGAGCAAACATGGTTCCCATATCACTCTAACAAACTGTTGTGGCACTAACTACAAAAGTCTTATGGTATCAGATTATTCTAGGGCTCTAAATCTGTAAAGCGGCTGTTAAACATATATAGTGCAGCCTCAGACTTCATTAACAAGTAGATTGATTTGTTGCATAAAGCCAGGTGTGAGGGAGGACTCTGCTTAAACTGATTCATCCTTCTGGACACCCACGCTCCCCCTTCCAAAAAGGGATAAAATTAGATCCCTGTAAAACCACAGAGTATGAACCTCCAACTAGAGCTTCCAAGACATGACTAATGCTGCAGGTGTGGGATTGACCATGTCCTACTCTGTCACACTGCCATCATTCATATGTGATTTCATAAAAAGAAGGCAAACAGGCCTGATTTCCTCCCGTGCCATTTTTGGAAGAGTTCATTTGTTATCTTTGCCCTGTAACACTTCAGCCCACTCAAAATTACGCCTCAGCAGATATCTCAGTTTATGTAACGACTTCAGTCATGCTGTGTCAGGTCTTTTTTTTTTTTTTTTTGCATTTCTTGTACAAAGCTGTTCTCTTTTCACGCTCAGCTGATTCTGATGTGAGAGAGCTCTTAAGCTATGAAGAAACATCCTTATCTTTACCCATGCAGGATGCAGAAGTGACAGTTTTCTCAGCATTTGAATTAATTCTAACTTTGTCCATCCCTCATATAATAGAGTCTGTACACTCTTGTCAGAAAAGGTACAAGTGAATGCATTTTCTTGGTTCATTTGTTGCTGCGGTGTTTGAATTCTGTGCTAGTTATTGTTTTCTTGCTCATACACAGTCACGGAAAATCTATATTTGTGCATCAACACAATAATAAAACCACTTTTGTACCAAGAATATAACAGAATTATCTTCTGTGAGCTAACACATTTGTGAATTTTTAAGAATTCTTAATTCTACCTGACTGATTATTTTTGCGATTAGTCGACTAATCAGATCATGCGTCCATTGGACGTAAAACGTACAGCTTATCGCACCAACATGCTACGTCTCTCATATAACCATCATTAGCTTACAGCTTGAAGTGTTTAAAGTATGTGCCAACTAAAAATGAAGACAAGCTGACAACTTTTAATTAAATTTGCAGCTTGTAGCAACAAACAATTCTTTAACTGTAGCATAAATTCCTGTAAGTGTTCAAAACTGCTGTTTACAAGTTGTATGATTTAGAGCTTGCCACAATCACCAGAAACCCTCAGTTTACCCTCAGACTCCACAGGGTTAAAGTACTTAACAGTCAAATGAGGTAACGTCCGGCACTTGAAACTAAGAAATTCTCCACAAAAATAAAGTTTTCGTCTCACTCAGACATAACAAAAGTGCATTCTGTGCTCAGTGCTCACAACTTTACTACACTCTGACGGTAAATTGTCCCAAATCTACACAAGACTCTTGCAGGGCTGCCAACACTCACGCAATGAGCGTGAGACACACGCATCTGACTGTCTTCACACGCTCTCACTCCATACCTCCGATTTCTCACGCTGAAAATCTATTTTATCTATCTGACATAGGCTGCCCTAAACACTCCCCCCCATTCGTGACTAGTAATCGTGACTAGTCGACCAATAGTGGCAGCCCAAGTTGGCACTGAAATACCAAGCGATTACACTCTTCCTTCACAGCCAAGCTGTTGTAATGTGTGTAAAAGATGGTTTTGCCTTGTCTTGTTGAAAAATGCACAGACATCCCTGGAAAAGATGTTTTGAAAGCAGCATATTTGTCTGAAATCTCAATATATTTTTCTACATTAATGCTGCTGACACAGAAGTATATCCTATCTTTGCGAAGGGCACCGACAGAACCCCTTACCATGACAGACCCTGGCTTTAAGACTTGTTGCTGATAACGGTCCTTTTTGTCTTTGGTCCACAGCACACAATGTACATTTCTCCAATTCGCCAATCACAATACATGTTTCCGTTTGATGGTCCATCTTTGGTACCTCCAAGCCCAGAGAAGTCATCACTGCTTCTGGACATGGTTAACATAAGACTTCTGTTTTGCACAGTGAAGTTTTAAGTGGTAATTGTAGATGTAACTCCGGATTGTACTGCTTGGCAAAGGTTTGCCAAAGTAATTCCTTGCCCATGTGATTATATAGCTTCTACTAAATGATGACTCTTAATGCAGTGCCGTCTGAGAGATCAGAGGTCATGGGTGTTTGGCTTAGGCTTGCATCCTTGGCCTACATGCACTGAAATTCCTCCAGATCAATTTCATCGTTTAATCATCATACTATGTGGGAGAATTATGCAAATCCCTTCTGATCTTTGTTGGATGAATATTGTTTTTAAACATTTCAATACATTTTTCATGCATTTCTGGAGATCTTCTGCCCATCTTTGCTCCTCAAAGCTCGGCCTTTCGTGGAGACTGCTTTTGTACCAAATCATTATTATAATCATTGTTATATACATCTTTGAAATCACATCATTATTTATTTTTTATTGCATCACTAGCCCTAAATTACCATCATCCCAACTTGTTTTGGAATGCAAGAATATTTGTTTGTATTTTAACAAACAATTTCTTTTGACCAGAAAGAACATGAAATATCTTGGGTTCAAAGCATTTTTTACTTCCATTATCCTATTTTATCCTATGTCAATTTCTTTATTTTAGGGGCTGTATAAAATGCACAGACACAAGACTGAACTGCGATTGAAATGGTTTAAGTCACAGTTTTAGATTAGCCAATGTGAAGACCCTGGTCAGGTAGACAGAGTGAGTACCGACTGGTGGCTGCACAGTGACTCACTTTAACTAGGAAGCCCTAATCTCCCTCTTCTACAAAGTTGATCACATCAGCCTCTACAGGCTCATAAAGACCATGATTATTGTTGTGTTGAAGAATTGTATTATCTTACTGTTGTTAAGAAGCCTTGCAGCGCTTATGTCTGCACATCATTTGGTTGGCGGGTGTGTGTATTATTGTCCCTGTCATGTTGTTGATGTTTTGATGAGTTATTATGTCACTGTCAGCTCTCGTCATTCTCTCAGTTTCTCTCTCTGTGTCTCTGTCTCTTGCTCTGTCTCCTTATTGTAGCTTTCTGAAGCCACGGCATTGCACAGTTTCACAGCCAACAAGATTAAATTAGTCAGTTGATAATCAAATCTGTCTGCTGTGGGCAGGACAGCTCCAAACTATGCCAAGCACTTTACAAGACATGGCAGATTTTTTTATACAGCATATTTCATGCACAAAGTTTATTCATTTTTTTTACATAAATTAGAAAAGAAAGAAAATGAAAATAAAACGTTCTAGATTTTTAGCACTCTCCAAAAAAACTACATTAAATATGAATCAGAAGAGTAAATATAATATTAAGGTCTTGACCCCATTATGGTATATTTCAGCAACACCAACCCTTAGAATCACATAATTGATAAAATAAGATACACCTTTACACCACGTTTCAATTTATTATGCAAATTGTATTTAGGCGTCATAAAGATTAAACATTTTGTTTTTCAATTAAACTCATGGATGGTATTGTGTCTCAGGGATCTTTGGATCACTGAAATCAATCTCAGACACCTGTGATAATTAGTTTGCCAGGTGAGCCCAATTAAAGGTAAAACTACTGAAGAAGGACGTTTCACATTATTACGCAGACCACCATTATCAAGCAGTTTGGGAAAGAAAAAGGATCTCTCTGCTGCCAAAAGCGTGAAATAGTTGAATGCCTTGGACAAGGTATGAAAACCTTAAATATTTTATTAAAACTTAAGCATGATCATTGTACTATTAAGAGATTTGGGGCTGATTCAGGTTCATGCAAATAAAGGCACAATGAGGAAGGTTTCTGTCAGAAAAATACATTGGATTAAGAGAGTAGCTGCTAAAATGCCATTACAA
>JBBPCY010000130.1:21707601-21728697 GCA_037974405.1 Brachyalestes nurse | reverse complement strand
GACCACCTAATGCTGCAAATTCAACAAATGACCATTTTCAGTTTTTTAAAACCTCTAAAATGTTTTAAAACTCTGTTTTGCATAATAATTTGGAACAGTGCATTTTACGTTTTTTTTTTTTTTTGGAAAAAATACAGTTATCATTGGGAGGTTTGTTCAGTAACATTTTAATTATACTCTAATGTAAATTATTCTGACTGTCATTTGCATCGACTATTTAGGAAAATCAGAGAAAAATATCATTTGCATAATGATTTGGAACGTGGTGTATTAGTCCAACTGTAATGGTTGGTGGCCGCTAGAGGCAGTCCTTTTCTGTTTTTTGTAAGGAGCTTGTATTTTGACATGTCTGAGCATGCCGGTCTTGAGTTTGTTTGTATTAGTCGTTTCAGCTGACTGGTATGCTCAGTTAAAGTGATGGTTTTTGGAGTTTTGAGTTTAGTATTTAGTTCTGTTTCTGTTGGACCATAGTGTCGGTCCACCATCATTTTGATTTCGTGTGTTTGCTCCTGTCTCCTTTGTTTCAGTTTACGTTTTGTTTTGTTTATAATAAAAAAATTAAAAGAAATGGAAGTCTGTGTGTGCACCTGCCTTAGAGACGGGAGCCGTGACACCAACAAGTGGGAAATTTGTCATTTCCAGCTATGACAAAAGCAGAGTGTAATTTGATAGTATTTCTTACAGTTCATTAAAATGCAGGAAAAATCCATTGAAAGTGTGGATTCTAAACTTCCAATCAATACCACAATTGTGCTGGTCCTGCACTTTCCCACTCCTGCAGGATTTCTTTCCATTCCTGCCCTCATGCAAAAAAATTCACCACCATCTGTCCCATTCCCTCTCGCAACCCAAACATTTTGGACATTTTTGGATAGTTGGGTGTTCTACCATTCATGTGGATGTAACTTTGACCTTTACCAGACCAAGTACAGCCCTTTATGGCAAGTGTATTCCCTAATGGCAGTGGCCTCTTTCAGCTGGATGATGTAAAATATCTGCAAAAAATCAGGGTGTTGACTGGCCTTTAAATTCAGTTATGGCTGATTGGTGTATTCTAGCTGTGGCCATCTGACCGTCTAATATATATATATATATATATATATATATATATATATGAGACTTGAATCAGATAAATACTTACTGTAATGATATTCATGTATATAAACATCCTTTACATCAAAACTAATGGAAAAAATGGTGGACGCGGCAGACCCAATGGCCTAACACATATAATTATGTAATTACATTTGAGTAGTATAACAAACGATAATTTCCTAAAGTTTGGATGTATAAACACACAACTCACTTCATTAATGAAAGGTCATCTTTATGACTCTTTTGGACTTTAAAATGAAAAGTGTTGTGAGTTCTGCCGGAACCTATTACTTCTCCAAAGCTCCGGGGATGTAAGTGATCCTCAGAACCAGCTGCTTGTGGAGTTCCGGCAGTGGAGACAGTCTGGTTACTCAGATAGCCCAGAATAGTTTGTGCCATTGATTGCACCCTTTTGCCGTCACACTTCCGCCACACATTCAAACCCTCTATTTCATCCCTGGTTGACGCTTGTGGGCCTAATTTTGTCACCGCGTGTTGCAGCACATGGCTGCTGTGGCAGGGCACCGGGAGGTGCTGTGAAGATGTGCAAGTCAGAGAGGCAGAAACAGGAAGGGTGTTATTGCCCCCAAAAGCTGTGGGTTGTCTCGATTAGTCACGGACGCAGTGACGTGATGTGTCCCCTGAGCCCGCCTGCAGCGGTGTGCGTTCACAGTGGGTGACAGGCTTGGTCAGGAGTGGAGATGGAGTATGACAGAGGGAGTTCCTCAAAGCCCTAATCAAGAATCATGGCAAGCGGTAAGCTAGTTTTAGAACGATAAAACTCTTATAAAATAATGCAACAGGAGACCAGATGTATTAGAAGGCAGCAGATGCTAAGCTGTAGAGGTAAATGTACTGATGGTTTGAATGTTAGTCCTCATGAAAATGGTACCTGGGCTGTAAGGTATATATTTAGAGGTATAGATTTAGTATTTTTTTCTTTCATTTTCCTGAGCTATTCAAACATAAACTATAAACTATGTTCTACATAGTAGGGTATTATATTAAATACATTTACACTTTACATTTGTTTTGATGCTGAGAAATGTTAAAACTTTTAGAAGAGTGCCTCTGGTTTCCCTCATCTACAAGGACTTTGGTTTATTTCGCCCTTGGACCTCTTTTGATTTTTTTTTCACATCTCCCTTCATCTGGCTGACAACCACAATGGCCCCCTCCCCCAGCTTCATTTGACCACCCGTCCCACTAAAAATCTGTAAGAAACATCCATGGTATCAGTCATCAGAATTACAGCATAATACAAGAACACAAACTTAGCTTAATGTATAACTATTGTGGAAGAAATGACAAACCTACATGCATTACTTTCTCAGTTCCGTATTGATTTGTGTAAATATGAATGTGTTAATACTGACAATTCTGTTCAGCCTACAAACCATTCATTTCAACACTTCACCTTCTCAGAGGTAGTCATTATGGAAGTGTTCCTGGAAAGCCGGTTGTTATGGAAATCTACCAGGAAAAGAAGGTTTTCTGACTCTTTTCTATATTTGTATAAGAGCAGAAGGCAAGAACACACAGTTCTTTTATGTCTGTGTGTTTACCTCAAGTTTATAAGAAAATAAGTCTCTACTCCCAAGATTTAATATAAGGCCTTTGTTTGCTTAAACTGGTTGAGCAAACATTAGTCCAATATCCAGGGTATTGTTCTCGGAGAGGCACAGGAAAGATTAAATGGAGTGTCAGTCAATGTATTTGTGTTTGAACTGGTATCAGAGTCCTCCGCATAGACAAAAACATTCTTATTGTTTGGGAACTTGTATGAATGTTGTTTGCCAACGTTTATGAAATGGCTTTCTGGTCTTAAAATGTGAGTGAAAAGATAATTATACATTATCCTGTGATAGATAAACATGTCCAGTGAAAGATTTATTCCTGTCAGTCTATCTAAGCAAAATACTGTGAGCTTCAGTGAGGTTTGTGATGTATATAAGATTTCTGAAGGTCTCTGTCTATCTAACTTCATTGCAGGAAAGCGTGGATTTAGGGGAAATCATGTACTCCCTCTGCTACCTTCCCACGGCTGGCCGTATGACGCTGACCGTCATCAAGTGCCGAAATCTGAAAGCCATGGACATCACAGGCTCCTCTGGTTCGTAAACATCTACCTAATCACTTGTAGCTAGCTCAACTTAATCTCAGTCATGATCTAGTTTGAATATAAACTGACTGTACTTTTGAATTTATGAGCTACGACAGTATTAAAGGTTTAATCTAGTTGTAAGTTATATCTTAAATGTTTCACATACCCATTAGATTGTGTAAAGTCCATTATAAAACAAACAAACAAATGAAAAACATTTCTATGGCTCTTCGATTTGAGAGATGGATAACCCGTGTCTAGCAAATTCAAGGGCAAGTTAATCAGCAGCCGCTCTGCTATTATCTGTAGCTAATTTGTCATTACATTTGTTCAGAAACAATCTGCAGTTTGAACACCATCACACTGAGAACCACAGGCAGTACAGGCAGAACAGAGTGAGCACAAATCAAGTGCAGACAATTAATTTGGATTCTTTTTGGATTCTCCAAATTAGTAGTGAACATTTCATCGACAAACTGCGTGTCTAGTTTTCAAGCCAGTCAGTCAGTTCCCAACCATAAAATTACTCTTCCGTCAATAGTTTTCAACAGATATGTTAACCAAACATGTAAGAGTGAATAGGGGAATCCTTGTTTCAAGAACATACACACACTTATAAATAAAGGTACCAGAAAGAATTCACAGAAAAATAAACATTTTTTAACTTTTCAGTGGATGTGTCTAAAAGGACCTATTTTTATAAAGGACTTGTGTGAGTGAAGAACCTTTTTATAACTTAAAGAACTTTTGAATAATGTAAAGGTTCTCTAAAGACCAACTGAAACAGGGAAAGAATCTATTCTTTGGGTTTACTAGGCTGGTGGCCTAGTGGTTAGGGAGTTGCCCCTGAGATCAGAGGGTCGAGGGTTTGAGTCCCAAGACTGTTATTGGCACCACTGAGGTGCTCTTGACCAAGGCACCATCCCCACACACTGCTCCCCGGGTGCTGTGTTCCTGGATGCCTGCTGCTTCATTTGGTGAATGGGTTTAATGCAGAGAAAGACCATCACACTGTGTGTTAATGTATGACACTTTACACTTCTTCACTATGTTGGGCTCTTTATACACTTTAAAAATTCTTCAGCAAACTGGTTCTTCAATAGAACTGCTTAAAGAACCTTTTCTGAAACACTACTCTAGTTACTGTGTACTATAAGCATTTTTGGTGCAACCAAATTTCTGTTCACCACTTGTTTAAAACAAACTGCTCCCAACAGATAGTTGGGGTAGACTTTACCCTCTAACTCATCTAGTACAACTGGCAGCTTGAACACAAATCAGTTTTTTAAAGTGACCAGTAGACGTAAAACAAGGCATTCTTAATTGGGTCTGGGGTGATTTAATGTTTTGTACATTTTTGTGAAGGGCCATGTTGAATGTTTACCTCCTCAGATCCATACGTTAAAGTCTCTCTGATTTGTGATGGTCGGAGGCTCAAGAAACGGAAGACCACCACTAAGAAGAACACACTGAACCCTGCGTACAATGAGGCCATCATCTTTGATATCCCACCTGAGAATGTGGAGCAGGTCAGCCTGTCAATCATGGTGATGGATTATGACAGGTGAGTGGGCCTATGACAAAGAGCTGGGAGCCTCCTTGCCTACAATCATAATATGAAGTATAGTTTAGAGGGTCATGCAATGAATGGCATGACTGTGTCAATCAAGTGTACGTAACTAGGGTAAACAATGTCAAAAACACTTGCAGACAAAATACCTGCTCACATGTACATATCATACACTGGTGTTTAGTTAAGTGTTTATCCCATCTGTTCACTTAGAGAAGGGAAACCAAAACATACAATAGATATTCCAGCAAGACACTACACAGTTAATTGAAATTCAGGCACAGTTCAGAACACTGTGACATCTTATGGGGCTACACTGGGAAATGAGTGAGGGAGAAAAATCTTCTTCAGGGCAGTTTCTTTAAGAAGAAATAAACCTTACATGACAACTTACATAAACCTTCAATGAAGTGTTACAGAAAAATCCAACCACAATACTAGTTCCTTTTATTCATTTAACAGCAATAATAAAAAAAAATTGCAAAGTGCATGTGCATGCATAAGTATGATTGAGTCAGCAATGGTGTTCTTTTTAGGTTCTCTTCTTTTATTCTTATTATAGTCAGAAAATTGTCCCTCTTCTCATCTGAACCATGGCATGGTTCCAATGCTAGAATGTTCATTATTGTCCGGTGTATTGTGCGTGCATACAGCTTTTTGATCAGGGACCGACTCTTGATCATTCAAAATCATTTATTTTCTCAGTTGTCTTGCATGGACAAACATTTGACCTTTGTGACCTTTGTGACCTTTGTGACGTCATCTCACTCTACTAGCTATCTCTTTTTTATTTTTGTTTGATTATACATCATTTGAAAATGCCGTCTGCCCCTAACACTGGATGCACATTTCGTGATGAAAGGGCTAATAGAAAGGGACTAATGCTTTGTATGTGTAAAGTGAAAGCTGAGAGTACTTTTCTTCTATTTTCTCATTTTAAATGACCATTTTGGCGATGCAAGATTCTGTTATGACAGACCCAACATGCTACATAATTATTCGACCTACTCTAAGTGTTTGCACTAAAAAGAACTTAATCATGCAGAAGTATGTGATGCAAACTGTTTTAGTCTCAGCTACCTGGCAATTATCTTGGAGCTGCAAGGGTATAATTAGTCATTTCGAATGATGTCATCAAAGCACCACTCTTTCATCAGAGATAACAATCATATGTAATGAAATAATCTTAACTTGAGTGTACCTGTTTGCAAAGCTGTGACAAGACTTCACAAAGAGCAGACCTGCATGAAAAGAAGACCTGAATGCAATGTGAAACAGGAGAGAACATATGTTGTCTTCTAAGTGGGGCACTGTGACACTGATTTAGTTTTTCCATCGTTTTATGTCTCTGTAATTGAATGTATTTGCACTGTGTCTTATTCAAAATTCATTTTGGAAACCAGTCATTTTTATTTTTCTCTTCAGAGTTGGCCACAATGAGGTGATTGGGGTTTGTCGAACAGGACCAGATGCGGAGGGCCTAGGCCGAGACCACTGGAACGAGATGTTAGCTTACCCACGCAAACCTATCACACACTGGCATGCTCTGTGTGAGGTAGGAGACCTTTTCCAATAGGGATGGTCAGTCTCATAGAAAGGTTCTTTGGAGTGATGCCACAGAATAACTACTGCCAAGGATAGTTTTCAAGCACTATTTGTTGTAACATATAGATTACCACAGTGTAGACACATCCTCTGGTGTTTTTGTAAGAAAACATGGATTAAAAGGTTCTATAAGGAACCAGGGGTACTCCTTCTAAGTCACTGTTACAAAGGACCCTTTTGGCACCTTTATTGTTAATCAACCTGTGATGAGATGCATTATATAACTATATATGCATTATATGCATCATATAACATATATTCTGTAACTTTGAAGCTTCAGGATTGGCGTCTTGTTTTTTTCTGACTTTAGAAATAATTATACGACAGCATGATAATGACAGTTATAATAATTATGTTGTGTAAAATGTACGTTTTTGACTTTTTTCTATTTAAACCTAGATCCAGATTAACCTTAAGGTGGCTTCCAAAAGGACATTTTGGTACATCTATCAAAAATGCACCTCAGGCACTAATTCCTATGAGAAAAATGTACTGATTGACATTATACACCAGAAAAATTGCAAGCAAATTACAAGCAATTACAAGCAAATTAAAAGACCTTGAGTCGGTACAAGGGGGCTGGGGTGGGAGGTTGCTGACTCCTTTGCCCTCATACTGCAAACATGCCCTCTTGATATTATAATTGCACTTTATTTGGCTATCCTTCAAGATCCATTTTAGTGAAGATTAGGTCAGGTCATCCTTGAAATAGATCTGCAGGTCAGCTTGGGTTCCATGAGTTCCATCACTTTTGAATGCCCCTTTCTGGTTCAGCAGCTGTGCCTAAAGATTTCCACACAGCATCATTCCTGTTTTCATGAAACTTATCAGGCCCTAAACTGTTATCTCCACTTTCTCTCTACAGTGGCCAGGAAGAGCATCCAGTTTTGAGAGTCAAGGCTCCTGCCCTTCTCCAAAACCCCCCCAGACTCCATAATCATGGTGGATGAGATCATGAATCACACTGAATCTCCTCACACTTTTAGCGCACATGTGCTTGGTTTGTATCCATGAGCTATCTATTTTTCTCTTGTCTTAGCTTGTAGCATTGCACCATCATGCCAGAGGATGACTCACTGCAGGCATCCTCTGCTTCATACAATTGATGCTACAGCTTTACCTCTAGAACTTGGGCTGTATGAGCTGTTAGGCGCATTGGACAAGGCTCACAGCAGATGTAATAGATGGTGTTGTGATAGAACATGCGGGTTTGACAGTGTAATGATGCCATGTCGGTTGGGTGACATATCAAATAACAGCATTTACCATTTCGTCTTTTCTATAATAAAAAAAGGCTATCTTCACTTGATGATAGTATTTGATATATGTGGATTTATTATTTCAAAGTACAAAAAAAAACAGCAGTGGCATGAATATCTCAAATCTAAACATACCGTGTTTGTGATTTCAAGAGTAAATCAAATATGTCAAACACTAAATCCTTTGTCACATGTCCAAAGTATGCTTACAACAAAGATTTAAAAATAAAATTACAAAGAATTAAAAATAAATACTATTTTTAATAAATACTATTCCTCTGGAAACTGGTCATTTAAGCAGTAAAGAAAATTCCTTTTTATCACATTTATAGCTTTCCATTTACTCCAGACCATAATCATATGACGTTATCACACAGATCTATTTAGGTAAGAAGAGAACAGGAATCCAACTATTACAGAGTCATCTTGCAATATATACTAAACAAAACAAGTATAAATGGCGATAGCCCACTATTCTGGTGATTTAGATACATTTGGACAAAGTATACAATGGGATTGAAACTTGTTTTAACATGTGCATGTAACTGTTTTCATTGCAAGGTATATTTTCAAATATATATACAATATTCTAATTATTATCTAATTATTATTAACCTTCTAATTTTGGGAAAAAAGACGATCTTTTCCCGGTCCCAATGTGCAGGTCATACTCAGCCTTACAAACAGCAGTCCAGGGTTGTGAGTTCCAAAATGGTGCTTTTGTTATTATTTTAAGAAAACAGATCAAAAATTCTAATGTTAAGAAGAGGTTTTGGTAGTGTTAGGCGGAGGGATGTATGGTATACGGTTGTCACTTTTTTTTCACCAGTGCTCTGGTTGATGTGATTTAGTATGAACATGATGGAACAATAGTGACAATGCTCAGAATTTTTCAATTTTCTTAACATTGCAGCTTTCAACCATATTTTGTTCATTGTCAGCTTTTCACTTAAAGTGATGAAAAAGGGACAAGTTACAGTAGCCAGATGATGTAGCGTAAGAAGTAAGATATAACTGAATTGATTGGTAATGTCTACAACATTCATCACAGCAATGAAAAATATGCTACAATTCCCACTTTTTTATAACGTATAACTCAATATGCTCAAGTGTTAGGAATCTATTACATTTTTGTAAAGGATACTACACTAATCTTGCCCTTAATTTACCTATTTTTTTACTTGTAGTTATTATTATGCCTTGACCTGTATGCATCTTTTATGCATTTCAAAATTGAAACGCAGCTATAAAAGTGCATAATTGGAACAAATGTATGAGCATATGCTAACATTAGCAGTGCATAATGCAGAGAATAAATCAATCTATCTATCTATCTATCTATCTATCTATCTATCTATCTATCTATCTATCTATTTAAGTATATCTCTGTCCATACATTTCTCTTTTTGTCAAGCCATAGAATACTGATAATTAATGATTAGTTACAAAGAACTCCCAGGGAATTGTTTATTAATATGAAAAAAGTAGGTCAGCTGTAAGTAGGACATATGGGCTCACTTAATTAGAACCACACTGAAGACAAAATCATTTAGGTATATTGAATGTAGTTTTAAAAATAATTCCTAGTAATGTGGAACCTTAAACATATATCAAGTGAACATTAGTTGCCTTTGAAATATTCCAAGTGAATATTTTATGATGTTCGTGTTTTGGAATAATTAAAAAGCTGGTGTAGGTGGTCAGATAGAGAGCAGGTGTGATGTTGTTTTCCTGCTGGGTTACAGAATAACAGCCAAAGCAGCGGTTAGTGTGCTTTGCAATTATGCAAAATAGTCTCAGTACATTTAATTTTTATACAACATTGTTTGACCAAAGTTGTAAACCTAAATTTACATTACCTTGTCCAAAAAATATTGATTAAGAGCTCTTGCTATTTGCAGTTATATTTACAAAGTCACCATAGCAACATGTGTATGACTGAATTATCCATTACCTGCTTAGATCTGGTGTACATTTCACCTGGTGGACCCCTGAAAGTGTTGCGTTTTTTAATCACACAAGTAATAATGCAAACAAACATGGCAATTACACAAAGGCTATGTACTGTTAACTTTAATTTGCACATTAGGACAACATTTCTGCCCCAGCACTCGGCTTGAGTATTTGAACAAATATAATATATTCTTGTAGCATGCTGACGCAAGTGTCTGGATTTGATTTAAATTATTGAAAAAAGTAGAATCTGTATTATTACAGAATTTTGAAATTGTGTTTGTATTTGCACATATCCTCCTTCTTAGCAGAGATGGAAAATTCACTAAAATATGCACAGAAGAGAAGTGCAAAATGCAGAGGGTGAAGCCTATCTATCCATCCATCCATTAAATGCTTCAGGATTTTTTCTTTTCTGGACCTGAATTTTCCACCTCTGCTTCCCAGTGCCAACGTACGTAAATACTTGAGATTTTTTTGGAAGTTGTTCACGTGTATTTCTATGGATTATTTGGTGGTAATTTGTACTATAAGCTTGTGGTCTTGGATAACTTTATACACAATTTGCATCTATTGTGAAATGATTCATTTCGAACTGTAACCTTGTTTGAATTAGAGCTCTATTTCCTCAGAATACTGTCATTTGAGCCATTAAAGGCTCTGCAGTAAAATGTAGTGCTTTTTGTCATACTTGTATTTGGCAACAGATATGGTCGCTACACTTTGTCATGACATGTACAGTTTTGTGATAACTTTTGTAAAACTATTCAGTAAATATTTGAAATCTAATTTTACTGTATCTGTTTCCTATGTATTTTAACAAAATAAATCCGGCTTGTCAAACTACAGTGGGATATTTATTTGTTCTCTTGCTGGATGATCAGGCTGGAAATTTGTGTTCAGGCCAGGAGTCATAGAGGTCCATCAGTTTTGTTGTTTTTGCTAGTATGGCATAGTATATAGTATACTATAGTATTTCTTTAGCTACCATATCTGAGGCTTTTACCTAATGACACCATGATACATAATGTCTGGTTTTATTCCTGATTTTAAAGTAAAATGAGCAAAAAAAAGTCTGGTGACAGACATAAAAAACGGGCCAGACTCTGAGAGGATAGTATCGCTAATAGCCACTGACGATTTTCAATTTTCCCCAAATGTCAAAACAGGACAGATGAGGGAAAAAAATGTCTGTTCAAAGGAGGGGTGCATTTTAAATCTCTGATATCTACAAAGCCTATCTTCAAACATGCACTGCACATAGGAATACCTTGATCAGGACAACAGGCCCATGGCTCCCCCTTCATCCAGTAGGATATAAAAAAGAGCTGTCTGGTGCAGTGGCCTAGGTGCAGAAAATGAGTTCCATTCAGCTGGGCTGAGAATAGCAGTTTATTGCAGCACTGCATTAACTATCTGTTGCTGGTGAGTGTGAGACAGCTTTATGTAGGTATACAGTACACATTGTCTGTTAAAAGGTCCAGCTGGTAGCCTAGTGGTTAGGGCATTTGCCCTGTAATCAGGAAGCCGTGGGTCCGATTCCCAAGACTGCTAATCACCTCTGAGTACCCTTGATCAAAGTATTGTCCCCACTAGTGATGCGCGGGTTGACCCTTGACCTGCGTGTAACCGTGTGTGCGGGGGGGCAGGCGGTTTTAGGTTTCATTATTGATCAAAACGTGTTGTAAACGGGGAACTAATTTTTTTTTTGTCCTCAGGCAGAATAGTTGCTTTCACTATGGCTATGGAGAAACCCTGAGCTGGAGCCTGTCCCAGTGTTCATAGTGAGAAAAGCAGAGAAATGCCAGATTGTCAATCTATCGCAGGGCAAGCAATTAATATGTTAAATTAAATGTGCTGTTTTTGAGTTGGTTTAGTACTTAATGTTGCATGCCATCCCCACCACTCTTCACTTGGCCCTCACCCACCTGTGCACTTATGTTAGAATGCTGTTTATAGACTTACATTTACAACATTTGGCAGATACCCTTATCCAGAGCGACTTACAATCATTAGTTACAGTCCCCCTGGTGCAATTGAGGGTTAAGAGTCTTGCTCAAGGACACAATGGTAGGAAATGGGGTTTGTGGTCATTAGGTTCACAGGCAAATGTTTTACCCATTAAGCTGCTACCACCCTGCTACCACCATTCAGTTCATCATTAGTATCATCATTTCTCACCACCTGATAAGAAAGCTGAAACCACTGAACCTGAATACCTTCATCTCCAACTGGATCCAGGATTTCCTGACTAAGAGACCTCAGTCAGTCAGGATCAGGACCAACATCTCCAGTAGCACCAGACTGAGGGGTGTCACATCATCAAGGTCACTGATGACACAACCATGGTGGTTTGATCAGTGAGCACGACACGGTGGCATACAGAGAAGAGGTACAATAGCTGACAGAAGTTTCATTTCACTGTGTACTGTGTATATGGTTGAAATGACGATTAACACCTGTCTGACTTGACCTGACACTCCCCCCCACCCCACCCCCCCCACCAAAACGGACAACGGCCAAAACGTACCATACTCTGACCCCGCTGGACTACAGCAGAGACGTAAAGCGCTGCAGCCCCCCCAACTAAAAATGCTTCCGCCGCCCATGATTTAGTCCTGCTGAAAGCGGGAATGTTGTTGTGATGATAGAGTGAACTTTGTTTGCAGCTGTATAGGTAGATTGTACATGCATAGGACTGCCAGGACCCAAGATCTTCCAGCAGGACATTGCACAGAACATCACACTGCCTGCTTGCCTTCGTACCATAGTGCATCCTGGAGCCAGACACCCGGCCATCCACATGATGGAAAAGTAAATGTAATTTGTGAAACCTTTCTATCATAGTCAGTAGGAACATTTTCAGCATTTGTGTTACCGTAACTCTTCTGTGGGATCGAACCTGACTGTCTTGCCTTTTCTCCATGCATTCTCCATCTATGGTTCTGATGTTGTGGTTGATCCACGTATATTTGTCTATTACAAACAGACAACCTACAGCAATTTAGCTGTCATGTTACAGCCTGGACTGCTTTGGCAATCAGCCAATATGTATCATTAAGACGGTTTTTGTACAAGTATACAATATGGGCCCTTTAATATTTAGTTGGACATAATGTTTTAGTTAACTATTTGTTCTGACCCATGTTCATAGTTACATAAAGTAACTCAATTGTGTATTTTGATCGCTACTGTCATGATCACTCATGCTTTAACAGGAACTGGGTCATACTGTACTGGCTAATTTTTAACTCTGAAAACACAGGAGCACTTTGGAAGTGACGGCGGTGCTGTGTCAAAGAGTGGTTTCCGCTTATGATCTAAAATGTGCTTCATTAAGCTCTGCTCTTGTGGAACAAAAACAAACAAATATTCGATAATGAGGCTTCCTCACAACCCACTCGATGCCACAGTGGACCCATAGAAAATCTCTGTTTAGATGATATAATACTGAATAACAAGCAAAAAGGTCCATGTTTATGTTGACGAACATTTGAATTTACTGTGACAACCCTCACAATGGACTGCAGTAGAGGTCAGGAAAGAAAGGCATTCCTTCTCAGCATAGCTAAGACAGAGAGGCGTGATTAAAGAAAAACCTGTTGCAGACTGTCTGATGCTGTTGTTTTCCACCCATTTGCCAGCCTCTCCATATGTTCATCATTAGGGCTTTTTGAAAGCTCACCACTCAGCTAGCCTGCATTTACACAGACATGGCAGAGACAGAAATGTCCCTCTCAACAACATCCCCCACCTGCTTCAGTTTGAGAAAATTACTGGCTGTTCATGGCCTTGAGAAAACGAGCAATAACAGCCGAAAAAAAAAAACTCAGCAGGTTAGGATGCTAAAAGGTAGCGAAATAAGTTATGTGACTGAAGTCACAAAATAAACTGCTCATGTAGTCAAGGTTTGTGGCAAGAGGTTAATAGAAAAGAAGAGTTTCTACCACAGTTGACACATTATGTACCACAGAGGGAAAGCTGCAATAGCCATTATAAACTTATTTTGACTTTTAAAGGGGGTACTTGTTAAATGTGCAAGTACAACTGGATTCTAGTTTTAAATTCTATTTTAGCATTGGAATCAAAGAACGCTTTATTGTGACAATGTTTGCTTGATTACACACAAAAATATATTTCCCGGACAGATTGCTTCTATATTCTTTGTACTTGCCTTTTGAATTTAAAGTGAGTGCAGATTTAAGCAAGCTTGGTCAGTGAAACAATTACTGTAGTCTTTGAGAAAGGACTTTAGCCTTGCTGAAGACCTCACCTGCTGTGCAGTGTGCAGAAAGCTCATGCAGTATTGCTATTGATTTTGCATTAGTGTCTGTATGATCATCGTGGGATTGGGGTCGCTCCTTTGATGGAAAGGCACTATCCTGATGAGGGGTCCTAGCAGAAGGTCGAAGCACTCTCCAGCATGAGATCGCCACCCTCACCTTTCAGGGTGGGTGTCTTTTCCCAGGCTGTTCCACACTGCTCTTTAGTGCATGAGGGATATTTTTTGTTAGAAACAATAAACGGGCCTCTGAGTCAAACCCCAGCAAACAGGGAACATTCCAATCCAGGCCATCTGTTTGTCTGCACCCTTTGTTAGTCCCTTGTACCCCATTAATTCAGTCAAAAGACAAAACCCGCACAGGACCACCAGTAAGCAGATATTATTTGGGTTATTATTTGTATAGTGGATCATTCTCAGCACAACAGTGATTCTGATTTGGTGTGTGTGTGTGTGTGTGTGTGTGTGTGTGTGTATGTGTGTGAGTGTGTCTGTGTGTGTGTGTGTGTGTGTGTGTGTTGGCGTGGATCACACAGAGCAAGTATCACTACTGGGCTAAGAATAGTCCACCAGCCAAAAATATCCAGGCAACAGTGTCCTGTGTCCAGGAACAGATCTCTGATGAATGACTAGATGACAACGCAAACTGTGCAGCATCAGATTAACTATCTAATACAACTTCATTGCAGGTTAGATGTGTCTAATAACATGCAAAGTAAGTGGATCCTACGTTTAAAGACTCCAGACAAACTTATAATAGGAATTTGCATACAAAATAATTGCGGAATATTAGATTTTTGTAACTGTCAAGATATATAATTGTTTTTGTTTTTTTTTTGTCACACTTGAAGCTGAATAGTGCAGTGTGTTCATTTTTAGCTTACATTTTAGATAGAAATAGGAGGAGGTGAATGATCACTTTTGTTCTCTAAGACTGAAAACATTTTATTTATCGTATTTTACTTTTCAAGCAGTGATTATTGAGACACTCATATGTCCACTGGAACTGTGCTTTCTTCATAGGTCTGTACTTATAACAATCCTATTGGTCAACCTCGCATTAGGTCTATGTCAACATTAATAAAAAATGGCATAATTATTCATGACATACATGACAGTTTTGTGATGCTGTGGAGTGATATTAACTGTTATGACCTCTTGGCCATGCCAAATGTAAGGCAGTGTCACAGACAGTTCAAGTAAATTTTCATTTCTGTAAACAGCCATGTACATGGTACTTCTTTGTGATCTGTTTTCTTTGAAATCTGGAAAGCCTTCGGCATGCGTCGAGAACATTATGCACCTCTTGGCGGAGAAAATGTAACCAATTTGTTGCTTTGCTATTGAGAGCTCTTTCAATGATGAAAGGTCACAGCGGCTGTTTTCCAAGCATCCAACAGAGGCGCCGCCGGTGGAAGCGTATTGATATGAGCGACCAGAAATAGACATTTTGCCCCTCGGATCACAGCACAAAAATCATCTTTCATTAGAGCTCTCTTGGCTGATTCCCTTTGACACATACACTCACCCCTCCTGCTCTCTCTCTCTCTCTCTTTTCACTTGCAGACGTAATCAACTCATGAATAAACAAGGCCGCTGATGAGAGGAGGAAAACAGTCAGATGAGGACGTACAACTGTCACAGAATCATAGGTTTAAATGAACAGAAGAGTACAGTTGATCATTCTAATGATATTACTGAAAGACCGCTTTCATATGCACTGCGGCAGGGATGTAAACACAACTTTATTACTAATGCCAATTATGGGGGCTTCATTCCCAACAAGGGGTAAATTGTTTGAAAGATATTTTAAACATCTCAGAGTAAGCTAGTGTCCTATATTCAGCAGCTCCAATATCAGAAGGGTCCAGCTCTCCAGTAGATCCATTATGACTTGATCACTCAGACCACCTTTAGACATGCTCAGAAATGTATATCAAAAACTTGTGTCATTTCTATGGCACAAATGCAGTGAGGATCTGGTATAGTAAATGTGTGTGGCACCCTTCTAAATGGCTAGATGTCTGGCTGTGATCAGATCAGACTGTGAATAGCAGGTGTGAACAGGGCTAAAGAGAACTGTGAACAGAATGAGAGTCACAACACACACACACACACACACACACGGACCTGTGAACAGAATGAGAGTCACAACACACACACACACGGACCTGTGAACAGAATGAGAGTCACAAAACACACACACACACAGACCTATAAACAGAATGAGAGTCACAACACACACACACGGACCTGTGAAAAGAATGAGAGTCACAACACAGACAGACCTGTGAACAGAATGAGAGTCACAACACACACAGAGACCTGTGAACAGAATGACAGACTCTCACAAACACATACAGGTGTGTCTAGAGGATATCAAGTGATGTCACTGCCAGAGTATCAAACTGATATTACTGAGTCATCGTTTGCAGTGTGGGCACAGATTAAAATTCAGCTGCATTCCAGTATGCAAGAATAGTGACAGGCAAGAAAAGTAAATCGGCATCACCTGTCACCAGACAAAACAGGTGAACGTGATGGTGAATTTAAATAGAGATTTTCATCACCCTGATTGATGGGGCATCTTGCTAAAGTCTATTTCATCACTAGCTGAGGGAAGGAGGTTCTCGCCCAACATTTTACGGTACATGGCGCCATCAATTGGCCCCTCAATGCGGTGAAGTCATCCTGTACCCTTAGAAGAAAAACATCCCCAAGCATAATGTTCCATCTCCATAATTGCCTGTGGTGATGGTGTTCTTCAGGTCAAACTCAGCATTTCTCTTGCTCCTAACACGGCGGGTTGATGCCAAAGAGCTCAATTTTGGTCTCATCTGAGCACAGCACTTTCTCTCAAGCCTTTTCTGAATCATTTAGATGTTCACTGACAAACTTAAGATTAACTGTACATATGCCTTCTTGAGCAGGTGGACATTGCGGGCTCTGCAAGATTTCAATCCATTATAATGTAGTGTGTTACCAGTGGAGTTCTTAGTGACTGTGGTCCCAACTGCCTTCAGATCATCAACAAGCTCCTTCCATGTAGTTCTGGGTTGATCACCTTTCTCATGATCGTCCTCACCCCATGAGGCAAGATACTGCATGGAGCTCCAGACTGAGGGCAATAATATTGCATCAATTTCCGAATAATCACACCAACTGTTGTCACCTTCTCACCAAGCTTCTTGCTGATGGTCTTGTAACCCATTCCAGCCTTGTGCAGGTCTACAATCTCCTCCCTGATGTTCTTTCAAAGCTGTTTGATCTTGCCTATGGTGGTGAAGAGGTTGGAATGGAAGATTCTGTGGACAAGTGTGCTTTATACACATAACGAGTTAAAATCAAGAGTATCTGTAATTGATTGATTGTAATCTGTGAGCAATGTGGGCACACAGCCAGTCTGTGGGTGCCAGAAGTCTTACTGGGTTGTAGGGAATCAAATACTTATTTTACTCAATGACATGCAAATCAGTTTATAACTTTTATGTAACATGTTTTTTCTTGATTTTGGTTGATATTCTGTCTCTCTCCATAAAAATGAAACTACCTTATCAATTAGAGACTGTTAATTTTTGTGTAAGTCAGTAAACTTACAAATTCAGCAGGGGATCAAATAATTATTTCCCCCACTGTAGATGATGGAGTGTATTCATGCATGATACAGAATAACCTTGTGGGAGGCAGACACACTAACCTTCTGTGAGAGAGGTGAGAGAGAAACAGACTAACATCCTGTGTGTTGGTGTGTGTAGTTGAAGGTATGTGTGTATGTCAATGAGTGCGTGTAATAGAATAATGTAGTGTGTGTTTGTTTTTGTGCGCGTGTGTGTACTTACACTTCTTTAGTCCTGGTTTGGTTCTGATCTTCCCTCCATGATCCATTCTAAACAAACACACACACACACACTCAGATCATCAAGATGCTGTGAGTTTTTAACATGTTCACAAAGTAGAAAACAAAAAAAATGTAGAAACTATGAAGGGAATGATAAGTAGTGATAAAGAATATGGGATGAAAAATTGATGGTGACTGCTGAAGAGTGAGGGATGAAGAAGTGATGGACAGATGTAGTGAGGAAGTTATTGAGGGATGAAGAAGGAGGGATGGAATGATGGAGTGATGATGGAGTGATAGAATAATGGAGATGGAGTGACAATAGAGTGACGAAAAATGATTAATGAAGGAATGTGATGAAGTAACGAGGGAGTGATGGAGTGAAGAAGGGTGGATAAAGGAGTGATAATGGAGTGATGAATTGTGCACTACATAAACAGAGAGAGAAAAATGGACAGGGCCACTGTCTTCACTGTGGTCATGGTTTTAGTACTGAAGCTCATTTTTGCTTTTTTTGTCCAGAAACATGGACACAAAAGTAAAGATGAAAGGAAATTACTCCATTTACCAAAGATATACAAGCACTCCGAAACGGTTTAGCCTAGAGCTGGGCGATATGGCCTAAAAATAAGATCTCAGATTTTTTCAAAATAAATCCCATTTGGATTAACTGACGGACAGACGGAGTGTCGTGCAGGACACTCAAGACAACACACCCAACCAAGAAACACACACTCGCTGTTTGACCAGCAACGCTGCTAGATAACATTCATCAAAGTAATACTGACAAATAACCCTGCCAAGATGATTTGTGTAGGTACTGATAGGAGCAGTAGCAGACTGGAAGCTAGAGCGGCCCAATGGCAATATCCTAGATAGAAACTAGAAACTAAAGATCCAAGTTCCTTGCTTTAAATGTCCTTGAAGTAATCAATGGAAAGCAATTTTATATTTTCATACAATTCCAAAACTGTGATGGAATCCGAAATATCAGTTGCAGCCCAGTGAAGTTAAAATACAATTATTCATACAGCCCTAGTGTACACCCTTATTTCATGTACAGATATTATAAACACACAAACAAAAGTGTTAGGTGGATGTGTCATAGAAAAAGCTACAGTGTTCTTAGTTTCATACCAGTTGTCCATACCTGAGTGTGCTGAGGGAGCAGTGTGAATCCTCCAGTCTAGCAGAGAGCAGCTTCTCTCCTGACTCTCCTGGGTGGTTGTAGGTCAGATCCAATTCTTTCAGGTGCGAGGGATTTGAACTCAGAGCCGAATCCAGAGAAGAACAGCCTTTCTCTGTGATCATACAACCAGATAATCTGCAAAACACATCAGAATTAAAGAGATCTAAACAGTTTCACATAATTAACAATAGATATAAAAACTAAATTTCTGTGGTAAGAATCTCAGACTAATCAAGAGCTGTCTTTTACATTGGTAAGTCATCATTTTGCCCATGTGATCCTGTTCATTACAGAATAAAACAAACTTATTTGATGAACCCTTGAATTTAATTTAAAAACAGATTTAAACATTTTGTAGACATTCCCTGCAACATGTTCTCTAGTTCTTAAATCAAAATAGATATACACACAGACAAATTACACAACATAACATATCTCACCCTTTTTAAATAAAGCACAGGTGTGCAGCAAAGACTCAGTGAATCTGATTTAGATAATTACTCAACATCCTGAAATTATGGCTCAAATTATGTTCTCAAGAACAGAATGATTATTTCATGTCTCTAAGTGAGAGGAGTGGGGTCAGTGTCACGGATTTATCAAATTGTTTAGAAAAACATAAAGTAAATAAAAGCCAAGATCATGAAGATTTTAACATTATAAAAGTGAACTTTGTCTGATGACAAATCTAAGTAGCCTGTTATCACCCGTCAGAGATTATAATGGGCTCACTGACAATCTCCTTACTGACATACTTCGCACTGACACTCTCCACTGTAACACTCTACACACTTATACTGTTGTACATCTAATGCAATCATCCTGTTACACAGTCTATAGACTTTCATCATTGCTTACTTTCAGTCATGAAGCTGAAAATGTCTTTATCACCTTAAATGGGCACCCAATACAGTGCTGTCCAAGCACCAGAACTGCACGATTTAAGATGGAACTAAACTAGCAAAGCTAACTTCAGCCTCGCCTATACAAAAATCAAACATTACAGAATGATTAACAGAGGAGGCACTGTTTAAGTCCATGTGAAAGAAAAAGCAAAAATTCAAACCACTCACCAATAGCAAGCACAGGCCTGAATGTTTCAGCATTCTAATAACTTATTGTTTGTTAAAACAGTGGATTAAATCACAAACTATCTTCTCCAGCAGGAGAGAAAACACTCTGTCCGAACTGTGTGGTCAATATATGTAAATTAAATTACATTCACAGCAAACTTCATTTTTACGGCAAAATTGTACAGTGATACAGAGATTCAAGACTCAAGATCAGAGATTTAAAAAATCAAACAAAGTTTATTATATTTCCAGGCAATAGAGCGGTCCGACCCCCCCCAACACACACACACACACGGACACACACACACAGACACCCTGACACACACACACACACCCCGACACACACACACATACACACACACACACCCCGACACACACACAGACACCCCGACACACACACACACACAGACACCCCGACACACACGCACACAGACACACCCCGACACACACACACACACAGACACCCCGACACACACACAGACACCCCGACACACACACACAGACACAGCAGCTCCGTGCGAATTGTGATTGGAGTCAGAGGCTGTAACACATCATGCTGTCAGTGTCTGCTGTTATCCTGGGACTGAACTCCCTGCCTCCTGCTGATCTGACCCCAAGTCACTCAGTGCCTTAGAGATTCATAACCATCAGATATTTTCCTGCTACTGTTTCTTCAGTGTAGAATATAAGCCAAAGGCCTTTTTGTCTCCATCTTCCAGTAACCGAATATCTGCCGAGTATGAATTACCCCTCCATAATTGGGGGTACTGCCTTCATAACACCGTTGAGAACCCCACCTAAACTGCTATTTTTGTCTTTTTGGGAGGGGTCTGGTTCCTGATCGGGGGTACAGTACCCCCCAGTACCCCCCATAATTCAAACCATGAATATCTGTCCATCCCTCTCACAGACATTTTAAATTCCAGAATTAGAAAGCTGTCATCATCTCTCACATTCTCTCTCTCTCTCTCTCTCTCTCTCTCTCTGACTCTCTCTCTCTCTCTGTCTCTCTCTCTCTCTCTCTGTCTCTCTCTGACTCTCTCTCTCTCTCTGTCTCTCTCTCTCTCTGACTCTCTCTGTCTCTCTCTCTCTCTCTGACTCTCTCTCTCTCTCTCTCTGACTCTCTCT
>JBBPCY010000130.1:21659743-21677311 GCA_037974405.1 Brachyalestes nurse | reverse complement strand
GGGTGTGTTATGTAGTTTGTTGTAAAACTACATGCATAAAGAAGCGTCTATGTCTAAAATCACACACACACACACACACACACACACACACACACACACACACACACACACACACGCATGGAGCTCCAGGTGGAGAACGGTTCCCACGTCACGTCATTAACACATAGTCAGGCAGAGCTCAGAAAAGGCCCAACACACATTTAAACTAAGGCAGCTCTCCACTGATCAGCTCCAGCTGAGAGCAACCCACAGCCAACAACTTCATAACCCAAACCTCAATAAACGCACACTGCTGTCTGTTAAACGCATCTACCACGCATAGTCATAGCAACACTGTTAAACACTGCCTTCAATATCTTCTGCTTGTAAAAGTTCTATCATCCAGCTACATTCAGGGAACTCTGATAAATTACTGTATGGATAGTAAAATACATTTACTGCTATATCATTTTAACTGGAAGGAATTACTTAACAAAATAAATGACACAGTTTAAACATCAGTCTGTTTTATCTCTGGAACAGAACGAGGATGTGGACTGTACTGGGGGCTTCAAGGACTGACGTCTGAGCTCGTCACAGCTGAGGAGTACATTAAAAAGCATGAAGGACCTTCAGAGTCTAGACAGGCCATTCTGGCTTAAGGGCCAACATGAAATACAACCATAGAGTCATAAGGCATATAATTTATTAAGGGTGTGCATTATTATGCTGAGTTAGCAGAGCTGAGCTCAGTTGTTGTGTGATTTCAGTGCAGTCAGAGCATCATTTTTATGAATGAGCCTTGGATTCACTGCAGCAAATCCTTATACATTCATCATACAATACTATGCTTAAAACCAGGCAAGAGACTGGTAAGAAATTAGAGTGTTCGATTCCAGAAAGTCTGGATTCTTATTCCAAGTGATGGGAATGGGAGTTGGGTCAACGTTACAATATTTAGAACAAAACTGAAGACTGGACATCTGGCAAAAATACAATATTAATTATATATGACCATAGCGAGACATTTTGGAAAGCTAATTCTAGCTAAATGGACTAAGCTGATTATGTTGTATGATATTCAAATGTTTTGCTGTAAATTTTTAATCAACAATTTTACATTGTCTTTCAGTTCGTAGGAAAATGCACCTGTGAAAAAAATGCATTTTTCATACTGTCAAGACACTGGCAGCAATATATCTCACATTCTGTCTGCATGTAGGTGCTGGTAACCTTGAACATCACTGTAAGAACAGAACTGTATAAACATGTTTTGATGGACCAAAATGAAAACTGAAAAATGTAAAGAAAAAGTTGTTTTATTATTCATAAAATCAGTCATTACAACAGGACAATGTCCATTTCTAAAAACTCCAGTGTCCTTGACAACAAAGAACGGTTTGAACTCATCTGTTAATCGCCAGGTTTAAGAGTTTAAGGAGAATAGCTATCTGTGTTGGATACTGGCCCTCCAGAACCAAAGTTGTGCGCCCATATCTACAGCAATGAATTACATGATTTATTTCAAGCTTAAAACCTGTGGCTACAGACAATGTTTGCATGCAATCAGGACTTTTCTTTCTTTTCTGTTTCAAGGTGGAGTTCAAGTGAGAGAAGTGGTGTGTTGTGTATCAAATCTGTAGTGGAGACGTCAGTAGAAGTGATTATACACTGACTGCCTATTTTCCTCTCAGAAACTGCGAAATGGCTCAACATGACCGTTAAAGTGGCATTTTTCTGTTTTAAATGTGACTGCACTGTTCTACACTGGAGATCAAAGAAACAAACTGCATTTTTAATCTGCAATTCAGTATTTTTATCATCACAACTGCAAAATGTTTGATTACACCAATGCCTCATACACCTCTTTAGCAAAAATATTATTCAGTGACTGAAAAATCAATCTCACTACACTTGGGGTAAGGGCAAAATGATCAATCTGCCAAACAGTTCCTTTAAATTGCTCATGCTGTTAGTGTTGCCGTGCCCTGCTGTATTCTGCTCCAGGCGCTCTGCTGCTGAACGGTCCGTCTCTCTCGCTGCGTTCCACCCCGCCGAGAGTTAAGTAAACTCATCACTGAGCGACTGTCACAGCCCAGACAACAGGATAATGCATGCGCTCCGTTAATTTATTCATCAGTTTAATGTATTCTTTTCATTTTGCAATCTGCAATGGTGTGGGCGGGCAGCCAATCTGCATATTTAAATTGAAATGACTTTCACAGAGTGGGATGGATGCGGACCATGCCCAACCGTGTGTGGGGGGGGAACGCTGGCATTTTTGTTTAATAACTCCGTATCACAAAGAAAGATAACCAGAGTGAAAGTTAAAAGCTCTGGACTGCGGGCAAATAACGCAACAACCTGTACACAGAGATAAGCTCCGAACCAAAGAAAATCTATCACAACAGCCCAAAAAAGATGCTGCATGTGTGATTTGGCTGTAAGGTGAAAGAAGCATCACAGAAACAACAAAGGACTATGAATATAAAACAGCAACACAGCAGGTAGAGTAATAATGTTACCTATACAGATATACCCCAGTGCATATACCCCAGTAATGATGTAGTACATTCAGTCTCATTCAGATAAGAGTTTCCCCTGACGCACTCATACATACACACACACCCACACACACACACACATAGCCTGAGAATGCTATGTTTTGTTTTCAGCAGGCAGGAAACACAATGCTGGGAAAGCTGGAGGTCTGCGTCTGGCCTCACGCTATGGCCCCAGTCCTGAGGACACTGTCCAGGGCACTGACCGTTCACCACCAGCTACTACACAGCACACAAATCACTCAGATACATACACACTCAGCTCACAAGCTTCACACTCCTAACAGCGCCTAATACACTGCAGTTAATCTTAACCAGTATCTGTAAACTCCATTCCTGCATACAAACAAACACAAGCAAAACGTGTGTCACAGTAGGCTCGGCTGCTGCTGTTTGTTTATGTTTACTTATTGTTGTTTATGAAGTTATCTTGTTTAGCCTATTAGCTTACAGGTCTGGTTACGGTAACGTGGTTTAGATGGACCCACAAGAAAAATCAGCATTCTACAAAGCTAATGTTTGGCACTAGTGATTAGCTTACGTTTGCGGCAAAAGCCTATAAAAACATATTAATTATCCCTGCTTCCAGTGACAGTTACCATGGTAACAAGGGTAAAGGGGGCAACTAAGAGTTAAGTGTCTTGCTCAAGGACACAATGGTAGAAAGTGGGGTTTGAACCTGCAACTTTGTGGTCATCGGGTTCAGTGTTCTACCCTCTAAGCTACTTACTACCTGTTTTACCCACTAGGTTACAACACCCTGTCAGTTGAAATCAATAATCAATAAGCTGAAATGACATAATTTGAGGTAATCACAGGGTACATTGGTAGTTTAATGTGAGTTACACAACACTTAGGCAGATTATGCAGCCTAAGAGAAATAGTTTCATGTAACTTTGATGCAAATAAAACTGAGTGAAAAGCCACCATGCAAAGCCTGAGTGTTAAGAATGCATTATGCTGCTTATTCAAATCACTACAAGTAATAAAGCAGCATGTTTGACAACATCCAGTCAGTGATTTTGCAACTGACATAAACCATTCAAAATGCAAGTGCTGCATGTTCTCCACAGTATATATTCTGTTTAGCCTTAGAGACCATGTGGCCTTATCAAATCCCCCGTTGTAACAGTTCTGAAAGCCGAGGCATTTGTCAATATCCTGTTGTGACACCCAGCACTTGAGTCTTTCCAAAACATTTAAGCTTCATTGCGACTGTGTGTGTCTCTGCTTACCGCACACAGAGATAAACTCAGAGTAAACTTGTTGTTCTGTAGAATAAGCAGACTGAGTTACTGCTGCGGTTTAAAGTGACATTAAGGGGAGAAACACTTCAGTGAAAATGGCTTATAAACCATTAGTGGACCTCATGTTTGTCATTAAACCCGTCTTTTTTCTTTTCTGGCTTTATATTGTTTTCCTTTATATAAACAACACAGTATTAACGTTTCACTTGCAACAACAAATTAGATCTTACTAAACAGTGTAACAGAATCAAAATGCTTTCATTTTCACTTGATTTTTATACCATGATTTCACAATAATCCAAATCTCATTATGCTTATTGTAATTAATCAAGTAGCTAATCAGTTCTTTACCTGGGTTCAGAGAGTGCTGACAGAGGACAGGCTACCTGCTGCCTGTCTGACACACACTGGCCAAGCAGGCTTTTACCTCCTGTACTGAGACATGCACAGAAAGCTTAGATATTGAGTACATATTGAGCTATTGTGGAATGTCTGTAAGTATTAATATAGGAAGTCCTGTAGTAAGTTTCTAGTGTAAAATGATCAGATATTAAACCGTTAGCTGTTTGTCTTGCAATAATGGAGTCTAGGCTTCATGAACACAGTTTGTGGGACACTCATGAGTGTTCCAGGTGGAGAGATTTATTCTCGGTGCACAGGGGAGCATAACTGAAGTGTTAATCCAAAACTAATAGGATTAGAACCAGATCACTGAGCTGCTGTGTTTTAGGGTCAACCACTGGAGGACAAAGGTTCAGTCCCATTATATCTGTCTCAACCTTAGGAGTGAAACGAATGAGAGTGAACTATGAATGATAATATTATTAATAATGATAATAATAATGATCTAATGTGAAGTATTTTTCACATTCATATACATATGTCATGCTGTTAGCATTGTATACACAGTTGTACATTTCTAGAACATAAGATTAGCGTTATGGAAAAACGTAACACATTTGTAAACATTTGCAAAAGCTGTATAACGAACAAAAATTACCATTTAACACACTTCTCTGCCATATGTATAAGAAACTGGCTATAAACACACTTAGTGGTGGTGGTAATGCACCTAAAAGCTGACCATTAAACAAGAAAAAGAGACTCTGTCTGCTAAAAAAAAACCAAATAAAAACAGAGAGGTGCATTGCATTGCAAAACCTGTCAGGTAAACTGTACAGCGTGAATTAGTTCATTTCCATCTCACTCTTTGTGTGGGGGTTGGGTTCTTCAAAGAATAGAATATTATTCCTAGAGGTTTTGCTTGAAATATCCATTCCTAATTTTTAAATGTCTTCTTTGTGCTGCATTTAAATTTCAGCTTAATTTGCATTATACAGACATGCATGGCCACTACATCTTTCACTACAATAAAATTAAACACACACACACACACACACACACACACACACCCCTATGCCAAGAACAGTTTTCCACTTCATTTGCAGTAACCCTGTTTCATAAGCCAACACTATTTGTGCGTGCACACACAGACTAGGGAACAATGTGGTGAGACAGTGCTGGAAACAGAATTTCCTCTGACTGGCACCCCTATTAAACACCACAGACATAAATACTACTAGCATTCACCAGCTCACAAAAAACGGGAACGCTGTGACAGAATTATGCTTCATTTTACTCAGTCATACTTCCTAGTTTATGTAAGATATGAGGTCAGTGTGCAAGACTATTTTTTCTTTAGGCAGCAACGGTTTGGCTTGTTTTCTCAATGTATTGGTGAGGAGAGATTATTTAACCACAAATTAAAAGATTGATGAACATGGTTTGTTGGGATAATTGGGAAATCAGTCTTTTTTTCCAGAACAGACCTTAGTAACAAAGTCCATGTCTTTATCGTTCTGCACGCTGGACATCGATTTCATAGTGTTAGAGCAAAAGACAGATTCTAGTGTTAAACTTAAAGTTTTACATGAAACCACATAAATGCCATACGTGGATTTCAGGGGGAAAAATTCAAGAATATGTAGGATATGGGCCCTTTAAGTTCATTGCACTGCTCTCTGTCACACTTCTCTGCCAAGATAAATGTGATATACTTTTATTCTGAGTTATTATATTATACATGGTTTGCTTTTAGCTTATGCTCTTTAATCAAATCACTGCTTAGGCTTTTCACTGATGCCTTCAAATAGTTAATTTATAAAAAATGCAAAAGTGCCTTATTCAAAATGTCATTGAATATGGAGAAGAGATGTTCTCGCGTTCTCTCTTCCTCTTTCCTCCCTCTGTGTGGTTGCAAGAGCATATTAAGCAATCAGGCATCTAAGAGACTCTCTGTGGTTGAAATATTTACAAACAAAGCCTGTAAGTGTTTAAGGGGGTGGCTTTTTTGCCAAACTAGAAATTATACATTGAACATAAACAGATGATCATCAGGGTCAAACTGGAGCCAAATGCCTGTTTCTGTCTCTGGCTCTTCCGAGATGCAAATTTGAGTAAAGCTCAGGCAGGTCATGTTCTTAACCATACACTGCACTGCACACTCCTAAAGAGGTTTCTCAACCTCTGTCCCAGAAAACTTATAACACACAGTGTAGTTTGTCCTTTGCTTTTTACGCACAGTTTAGATTATGAAGTAATTTAGGTCATAAAGAATCAGGGACAAACAGAACAAATGCAGAGCACAGGTGCCTCTAAAATGAGACTCACCACCACAGCATTAAAGCACACATGAAGAGGGTGTGATGCATGCATTAAAATTAATTTTGTTCAATATGTGGGTTGCAAGGCAATACACACTGGGAATCAAATACATGTGCATCTATGCCACTATTGTCAGGCATATTTAGATAAACCAAAACGGCTCCCCGTGTTCTACTGAAATCCCAAAAAGAGAAAACTGCAAAGGTAATAAATATGACATCTGCACCCAAAACCATGTGCACTTTATGAATGACTTTTATATATATTTCAGAAATATTTGTGTTAACTATGCTTTTACCAGGCACTGAGGTCTTGTTTTGGTAGCTGTAATAAAGTCAATATTTATTTTTTATTTATGTATTTATTGTACTGCAAAAACAAGAACATACATATGAGAACAATATCATTAAATAGAGCTGCACAACATGTGCAAAATATCAGTACTGCAATTTATCTGCACTCTTTGTCTGTAAATATAGTTTCAAATGTTTACTATCCATCAAATCAGTTTTTGTGATGTCACAAAACCAACACATTTAAATATGTCTCCTTATTCAGCCCACAGGAGTTTAGCCCCACCTACTCGTGTACCTTTTTACCAATTATTAAAAGTTAGACTATATTTGGATTGTATGAAGACTGATTCGTCAGAAAACCCAGTAACTCACCTGGAGCTGTGATTGGTCGCCCAGTCAGAAATACTGTGAGTAGTAAAAGGCTTACTGCATATTGCAGCATCAGTATCACAGAGGCCGACATCACGATAACAATTAGCAATACATTTTGTGTGTTAAATGTGATAAAAAGAACTGGAAATCCACACAGCATCTGGCTTATAACAGCTCATTATATATCTAATTATAACAGCCGTCACCTTTAACATTTATACTTTTCTCTGTAAACTCCAGACTTTACATTCACACACCATTGAATTATCATGTGTGTTTAAACAGTTTTAGCACATACTACATATTCCATAAGAAACCCTAAAATGGCCTCAGCTAACAGCAGTGTGGCTTTTATCCACTGTATCAGAAGGAGCTGTGCATTTAATAAAGGCTAAACTCAGACACAGATGATCAAAGCCACCAAACACAGCTGGCCAGATGCTGGAGCTGGCATTAGGGTGGAACTAGAGCAGGTTCCTGATTTACACTGCATGACTCACTCCAGTTCATTCATGATTCTGGCCTCTTCCGCTCTCTCCCTCAACAGCCAATCCGAGCAGACAGATTTCTTCCGGTGGCTTTTTACATGTGCGTGTATTTTGTGTTTTTTTTTCTTCAAAGGAGTTGGCCGCCAAGGACTGTGTGGGGAAACGTCTGTCTCCCATTGTCAAGCCTGAAGTCTTTTATCTACTCATAAAGCACACTTCCTGATTAGCTCAACAAACCGAGGCGTGAGACACACACACAACTGCAGGACAAACTCACACACACACACACACACACATACTAGAAATTCCTGAAAATCTGCTGCACTACTGAGCCAGCTCTCATTCTGGTAGTGGTAAGTATTTATAATTTTTTCATATGCCACTAGAATTTATTTATTTACTTATTTATTACATTTTTGCGTGTCAGCTATTTATCACCTTCCCTCTGAAAAGCAGTATTAACATGAGATAAAATCCCACTGAAAGTACATAGAGCCTAAAACACAAAAGCAGAAATGAATTCTCATTCCAGTATAATCAAATGACACAGAGAATCTAATGATCACTGATAAAGTATTTCTCCTCATTGATGAGGATGAAGCTGGGAACTCTCTTATCTATAATCAATCCTAGGTTATATCCATCTGAGCCAAAGCCCAAGAGAGATTCCTGAGTCTCTAAGGGAATAAGCAAGACCTGGGCACAAAGCAAGGCCATCGACTCATGATGGATGATGTCAATAATGAGGCCACTGGCAAGGTTAGCCACCGAGAAAACAGGAATTAAAGGAAATCAATGCCTTATCTAAGGAAAAGGCTTCTGTCAGTCAGGAAAAACAGCAAAGCTGACTGGAGATTTATGTTTGGTATACTACGCAAATCAAACTGATTAATAGGAGAGTGAATCTGAGGATCAGTTGAGTTGTATTTTGACTGGAAAGTTGGTGAAAGAAATGAGTATATGTAAAAGGCCATTTACTGAGGTGTAGAAAAATATTACCGCAAACACTTCCATAATGAGTAACTGCATTATAGTCATTCATCATCATACATAGTAAATGCAATATGTAGTTTGCAAAGTGCAAACAACACATACATCTTTATACAGACTGGGACACAGCTGTGTACCTATGGAGAGCAGTGAGGAGAAAATAATATTTGAAGTTGCAGTTTAGCATAGACATTTTCCATATCTGACAGGGGCCATGAAAATCACTTCACAGATTAAGCAGTGAAGTGTAGTGAAGGATTTAAAAACCCTAGACAACTCGCACCCTCCCCCTCAAAGCTCAATGGAGCGAGCCTGTCTGACTCCAGCGCCTGTAGTCAGCTGCACATCTGGAAAAGCAAAGGCTGTAAGTATTTCTCTGTTCTCCCTAGAGGTGCTCTTAATATAAAATGAATGTAGATATGTTTTATAATGTGGCAGGACCAAACAGAGCATTATATGCACAGAGAACAGAGAATTGTACATACCAGGCTATGCCTGGATCTGGTATTAGTTTTTATGAAATATTTGGCTTCTATAAAACTCAGTTAAATAGAGATTTATATGGCCACCCAAAGGGGCACCTGGCATCAGCGCTTGGACCAACAATCCGCTGGAACCTAAATGGAAAAAAACAGAACGCTGCAAAACACTGAATAAAACAATCATTGCGGTTGTACTCAATATTATAGATCTATGTAAGTCTTCTAAGGCATTCTTTTGTCTGGCTGGGTGATCACTAATCCCAGAGAGAGCAGTTAATTAACAGACAGATCCTCTAACATCAGCTCTTCAGTGGTAAATTGGGGTCCTGACTTTGTTTAAATCTGACACAGCACTATTCCTGTGCACCACAGCTAGCACTTCTATATGGAAGCACTGTGCACCTCAACATGTTTATTCTACATCCATTACCAGCTTCATAACAAAACCTGTGTTCAAATTTTCAGTTTTATGCAAGAAAAGCAAAACAGGAAAAAACATTCTTAAATTTTAATGTACCTTTTAATGTAAGATTTGAAAGTAAAGTAAAAGTCATTCTTGACCATGCTTGTCCGGTGAACTTGAGATAAACTGCCCCTTGGTGTGAACATGTGTGTGAGTGTGTTTGTCTGTGGGTCTGTCAAGTGATGAACTGGCAACCTGTCCAAGGTGTCTCTCACCCTATGACCCCCCAGTGCCTCCCACATCCCTGGTTAAAGAAAATTTCAACAATGGGGATATAGCGCCATAGAGTTGCTTTGCTTTTATAGTGTTTTTCTTGCTTCTCTGCCAACCCAGTACTTAATGATTCTCCAGATGAAGGGATGGTTTGTCAGACAGGGATGAAGCCTAGTCCTGGGCTATATTTATTAAATCCCTGTTTGTTCAAACTAGCATCTTAGTTGGTGCCTGTTGGTTTGGCTAGATTTTTATTTTTTTTTAGTGTGTGTTCACCAATGATGAGCAATCCCGTCTTCTTGGTCATGCCTCTTCTTCACCCATACAAATAAATATCTATTATTAACCTTTGTATTAAAAAACAGAAAACTGAGGTTCAGTGGAAAAACACCTTCGAAGTACTGAGCCTACCAACTGCTCTCTAACCAGCCTTTAGAACCCGTGTCCTGTAGCTTCTACATTAACTCGTTTTCTCAGTGCCCCTTTTCTGACACTCACTCTCTCCCAGACTTCTTCTTGCCTCTCTCAGCTGGTCAAGATGAGGCTAGTGGGATTGTGACTTACAAAATCTCCACATGCTATAGAACATTAAATGCCCAGGCTGTGACAGGCTTGAACCTAGCAGAAATGCAGCACTCCGCTTCACACTACAGAGACCAAGCTGCTCACCACAGTGTGCAAATCTCATGATGAGGAACTCCCTCACTGACCTTCCCTAGTCATTAAAAAGGAGAAGAAGAGAAAATAAAAACATATGAGGCAAGAAAAGGTATCAGTGAGTGCGGGAGGATGGGCAAATTAGACATACACACACAGAGGGAGAGAGAGAAAAGAGAGACTGAGAGAGAGAGCAGGACAGATCCAATTCATCATATTTTGAAAGGCCTTCATGACAGATCTGTTTTTTTTCTCTGTTTTTCATCCTCCCACGCCTTCTTTCTGTGAATGCTTTTAGCAGAATCACCATTTGGCAGTAACTGCCAATGGCCAGCTGTGTCCATCGTCTCCTGCCAAGCTCTTTCTTTCTCAATACGGTACCCCCACCGTCTCAAACACGTACACAAAAAGACGAGCACTCACAGGCTTGTGTAAGGACCCAATCTGAAATCTTTTTAATTAGCAGTCATGTAATCCAGCACTTATCTGCCATTAGTCCTAGTATGAAATATCACAAATCATCTGCACAGAGTGAGGCAGAGGAGAAAAGTCACCATTTCACACGGCTATTATCAGAGAAACCAAATACGTGAATGCAAAACCAAAGCATTTTACTTTCACAGTACAATGATTACCAGCATAAAGTACACCATGAGTTTATTACTAGCAGTACTTTACTTCACACCTCTCTCTCTTTCTCTATCTTCTTCCCTGGCTAGTCCATGAACATCCAGAGCATGGTATGACAGAAGATAAATGTACAGGAGACAGAATTAGAGTGTAAAGCCACAAATCGACTTCATCAGAAGAAAAACGAGGTGAGAGCAACTGTCTGGAATATTGTGAAAAAATATTTAATGAGCTAATTCCACATATTGCACTTCATTAACTCTTTCTTTATTGCAACACTTGGCCGTGTGCTCCAGTGCTCTAAAATTCTCCTCTAACAACCTGGTCTCATTCTCCCGGGTGATATCGACTCTGAAACCAGTGGAGTTGCTGAACAAAAGAAAGCGAGCAGGAGACGGAGAGATAGAGAGAGAAAGAGAGACAGGTAATTTTACTGCCGGCCAATCACGAAGCTCTTCTACCCTCTCAACAGAGATGCCAGTCAGAGTTGCTTTTCCTGCAGACAGATAACACAGTCGATAAGTGCTTGCCAAGGCAAAAAAAAGAGAGAAGCCGTGGAAAAAGAACTGCAGGAGACTGTAGATGGTAAACTGAACTATATAAATGAAATGTGGTCTGAAGGAAACTGAATGAGCTGCATTTAGACCATGATGATCAGATTTAGAGGGTACATGAAATCAAAAAGAAAGAAAGAGAGAGACGGACAGAGAGAAAGAGAGGGAAAGAGAAAGAAACAGAGACAGACAGTAAGAGAGAGGGACTGGTAAATCAAAGCTACTAAGAGAGAGAGAGGGAGACAGAGAAAGACAGTGTGAGAGAGGGGGCTGAGTGTGAGAGAGGGGGGCCTGAAAACAAATCAACTAAGAGAAAGAGAAAGAGTGAGACAGAAGGAGAGCAAAAGAGAGAGAAAGCAAGAGAGAGAGAGATAATGCAGACAAAAAATGTTCAAGGTTTCATTTACACACACATTTTAATAGAGGGACAAAGCCAGTAGATTATTCAACATGCCTGAGTGAATTAAAATGATTAAGTCAATTCATTATGCCAAGCTGTGGGCGTCAGGCTCCAAGAGGTGACACACACAGTAGTGTTTTAATTCAATGGCTATGTTTATACTGCACAGAGGACTGAAAACTTCTGCTTCAATTATTTCATTACTCTTTTAAAAGAATACATGCTTCTATGTGGCTCTCTGAATTAAACTGTATAAACTGTAATATGAAGACTCCAAGTTCTTCACTCATATCTCCATCTTCACTGTGATGGGGATGGTGTATGAATAATAATTCATCAGACAGTGAAATAACCACCAGTAATGATGGGAGAAAATCAGATGAATGCATGTAAAGCACAGATGATGTCAGAAATGTGTCTGTCCTGTCTGGGGATCTAGTTTTAGGACTATCTTCTGTCACAAGCCAGACAATAATTGAACAATGTTGTACAATACACATTCAGTTAAGAACTTTAAATGTGTTCCCAAAATACTTAACGCACTAAATATCCATCTCTGGAAAACAACAGGAGAGTGACAGGAGGTGGGGTCGCAAGAAAAAAGGCCTTTATTTTGAGGCCTATGATTTTACATAAAATATCGATAATCTCCTCTGTATTTACATTCACATTTACGGAGGTATTGATATTACGGTGCTGTTCCTCTGCTGTTATCTGTATGGGGCAGATGCTGTTTTGCTGGCCACTGCTGTTTCGGTAAAACTCTTTGCATAAAATAACCTTTTTCATTCTTCATACTATCTAAGTGAAAATATCAGCGCTTAGCTAAGCAGCCAGCCTCACTATCTTTCACAGGGGTGTCGGTCTTATCTGCTGAGGGCTGGTCTGGCTTAAGGTCTTCTTTCCAAACAAGCAGGAGAACCCCAGATTCCACTTGACTGATGAGCTGGTTTCAGTGTTTTAACCAAATGATGATGAGAGCTCCTGGTTAATTAGAACAAAAGCTTGCAGCCAAACCAGCCCTAAACAGATAAGACTGGACACCCCTGTCCAAGGTAGTGACAACAGCTGCTTTCCCAAGCACTGACATTTGCACTTAGATAGTATGAAGAATGAAAAAGGTTATTTTGCACAAAATATCAGCGAACACCAGCTGAGGTCTGTAGTTGCACAGCAAAACAGCATCTGCCCCATTCAGATAACAGCAGAGGCACAATATCATTACTGAGAGATGACTAACATTGTATGAAAACTCGAATTCAAAATATAGGGCCTTTTCTCTTTAGACCCCCACTCCCCTATTTTTGTGATATATATTTAGTATGTTAGTATTTTAGGAATATTGTTAAAGTTCTATATTTACCAGAGCAGCTGAAATCATCGCTGAGCTGAGCTGCCAAAATAATTCACTGTTTGGTGTATTGCACTGAATCAAATTGTTTTTCATTTACAAAAATCATGGTTGTATCGACTCATTGTCACCTCTATGCTTCACACTGTGTGATCCATACTACTTTCAGAGTTGATATGCTTAAATTATTGTATGCCTTGTGACAGAGGACTGTCCTTAACTGTCAATAGTGCTACAGACAATACTGCACACACATTCATCTGATTTTTGTAAATGAAGAGCAATTTCACTACACTAAACAGCTCACATGCTCAGTTAGTTAAAGACTGAGAGCTACTCGTTGTGGAATCAGCGGTTGCTTCTGCTTGTTTGGAATGAAAACTGGCCCTTTGCTATTAAGATCAGACACCTGTGGGATTCTGTAAGAGCGGAGTGATTATTAGCTACTCCTGTACTATTACTGACTACTCTACAGAGCATCCATATATACAGTCTAAATATATATAGCTCTTTTTTGGTTTATTAATCATCAGCAATGCCTGGGTAGAGGTTGGAAAATTTCCTCATTCTGTGTTTCCTCCATCGTTCAAATGTATGGTTAGTTTTTGAACAATGCCCAGGACTCACAAAAATGACTTAACGCATGGTAGGTTATATTTGTTCAATCTATTTGTTTAATTTATGACACTAATGAGGACAGATGATACTGTCCCATCTTGAGAAGTCTGTCCAGCTAAGGCACTGCCTTGGTCCAAGATAACCCAAGAGTCCAAAAGCTAAACTTGTGTCAAAACCTTATAGTATTACACTCTATCATAGAGCTGGGTCATAGACTGTGGTGAAAAAACAAGGGCATGTATGGTATGAAAGAAAACAGGATGTACATCTATAGCAGGGCAATGTCGAAAATGATGGAAAGTAAAGGAAGAGGGAATCATAAGGAAAGTTTAAATAAAACAATTAACAGAAGCCAAAATAATCATTTTCAGACACTGAAAACACAGTCATCTAAAAATAAAATAAATAATAGTGAAATAAGCATATTCTGTTGAGACTTTACTTTAAAAACCTCACTAGGGAATCACAAAAACACCCATAAGCTGAAAGACAGAAGACAGCGCGGATTCATGTTCTCACAGGCCCACAGCTGAGAGGAGTGAATCTGAAATTCTTTGTTGGAGGAGGATCATTAACATTATCATTAGCAAAATGTCAACAGGGCAGTTAAACAATGGCATCATTTTCCCTGCTTCACTCTCCCTGACAAACGACCGCTGTTTAGATAAAACAGTTCCTCCGCATTGTTTTGGAGATGTTTGAACTCCCTCCCTTGAATAAATGGGCTCAAGGCACCCCTCCTTTTCCCTAACATTAAATAAACCCTGTAATTGGCCTATTAACAGCAAGCTGTTGTACCGTAATGCCAGGACTCTGGGCAGTAGGCCTAAGTTACTTGATTTGGGTTCAGCGGAATTTCAACACATCCCAGTATATTATAGAAATAATGGCAATGTAAACCCTCTCTATAAAGTTCTTATCAAGAGGAAACACAGGAAACGCCATCACCTTGCTCCTGCAGGAGTGATAGATCACAGAAATTAAATCGGCTAGACAGGGAAGAAATATGAGCCAGACAAGACTTCATATGATGCCAGATCCTTATTGACAGAGCGGGGCCAGAAATACAAAGCAGTTCATAACAGTAAGATAATGACTGTTTCTAGCCAAAGTTCTATGGAGAACGCATGTGAAAGGTGTTTTTATGAGTCATAGTCTGGAGTATCTTTAAGAGGGTGGAAAATTTTGAATAGTATATGATTATATGATATATGGGTGGTCATTTTAGCATGATAGTATGATACTGATTTTTTTTTTATTATTATTATCACATGCTAAGTAGTCACATAGATAAATGTTTAGTGTGTGACTGTGGATCGTGCCTATATTCCCACTGACCAAACTTTAAAAGTTAATTTAAATCCAATTTACACAATTTCCAACTTATCTTGGATGTTGCAGTTGTGGGTCTAAACATCAAAGCAAAAACAAGTCAATAGTCACCTGAATAGCCCAAATCATTTCCATTATAATACATCACTCAAACTTCACCATGATGCTACTCAAATTACATCCAGCTCTTAATTAAGGTGGCACATAATTAGTGTCAGTTAAAATATGAACTTCATGAGTACAGGCAACCTCTTCAGACAGCTGGTGTCCTAACCAGGACTAGTATTCCAGTCCTAAACCACACTGATAAGTCTTTACCACCTTAATGAAGATCTGAATGTTGTTTCTTACTTAAGAAGTTTTGGTGATGTATTTGTACATAAACAATTTGGGCTATTTGAGTGACTCTCCAGTTCTAGTGTTGGTTAAAAACAGCCTCGCAGCTGCAGTTCTAAACTTCAGAAGCAACATTTGGACATCAAACATGTCTTGGCCAATCAACTACACACATCTGGGAAATTATCATTTTCCCATTTGAAGTTTTTCCAGTAAAGCTGACATGCCTAAGCTTAACGAAGGTTTCTGGAGAACTCTAATACTCGCTTATACGACTTTAAAGTTCACAGACAGCTTAACTTTTTGTGAAGTCATAGGAAGGATGCAAATAAATCCCCACACACGCATGAGGTCCTGCCTATTCCACCGTCTGAAATAAGAAATTAGAAATTCATACATACACATTTGGGTAATTTAAGCATTTCGATTCTTCGGCTACACACATATTGGACACTGCTCTTGCCATACTCTGTTCCAGTTCAATGAATGAGAAGAAGCTTAATGAATCTCCACTGAAATCATAAAGCAACCGCGCCTCAACTTTTGACATTTAAAGCAGTTTTTTAAAATGTTCCATAAAGGCAAAAATAAGAGTTATCATTACTCTGCGGGCAACATTAACGTATCCATGTACTGTGTATCTGAGTTCAAGCAAAGTGTAGCATAACAGATAAAAAGGGAACCTGAAGAACTACTGTAATAAATTTCTCAGCCAGACATGAGAGACTTGTTGGTGAGTTATGATAAACAGAGACTGGTGCTTTTCTCAATATTAACATTCTTTAATTCAGACACAGTGTTTCCAGTGGATCAAGAGATTTGGTGTGGCAGTGGCCAAACAAATTTTCTTTGTTAAGGGGAGGCATAATTTAGTTTTGTTTGGTTGATGTGAAGGTTGTGTTGGTGAGCAGTTTTGTTTGGTCCATAAGTGTGGAGAACAATTTTGTGGAGTTGGCAAAAAGTTTCATTTACAGCCACATTGGCCCAATTCTACTGGCCAGAGATGCTTTTGAGGACAAAGCATAAACGCATGTAGTCTTACTAGATTACAATCTAGATATTTGTCACACAAACTGTTGTTTTATACCTTAAAAGTTGAGAAGCATTATCTTCTTCACATACTCAACTGCAATTCATATATAGCCTAAAGGTAAGTTACACAGTAAATTATTAGTAATTGTCAAAACATGACCTTTCTGTACAACAAGTACACAATACTTTTTTAACATCAAAATAACTCTTGTTCTTACAACCAAAGTGATATTAAAATTCTCTCTTCTAACACAATTTCTTCACTTGTTTAAATGAGCTACCTGTCAGAAATAAATAAATAATATTGAATACACCATGCAAAGGTCAAAATGTGGGAAGCAATTGGTTCTTCTATAATTGGGGGCACAACCGCCCATTAATGCCATTAATGCTCTTGGTTCTGCCTGTCCTGAAAGAAGCTCTGTCATTTCCATTTCAGCAGATGATCAGGGCCATGAGAACACCGGGGTCCCTGACTGCATATTATTACTCTGTCAGCCCCGAAAGGGCACTAACCACAGCAAGGATGCCACGAAGACAGGGCCACATTGTGATTCAGACACAGAGCCCGGCTCAGGGGGGCTGTTCATCACTGTCACTCACCAGGAGCACACGGAACCAAGCCTGTCATCAGACTGAGCTCTGCGCCCCGCACACAGCTCGGGGTAATCAGAGGTATTGTCCACAAAAATGAGTGAAAGAACAGGTCTCTCATTTTAAAGCCCTCTGCTTCAAAAAGAAAGGGAAAACGGGGTAGAGAGAGAAAGAAAGGGAGAGAGAAAGCGAGAGAGAGAGAGAAAGAGAGACAGAAAGAGAGAGAGAAAGCGAGAGAGAGAGAGAAAGAGAGACAGAAAGAGAGAGAGAGAGAGAGAGAGAGAGAGAGAGAGAGAGAGAGAGACAGAA
>JBBPCY010000130.1:21613780-21651315 GCA_037974405.1 Brachyalestes nurse | reverse complement strand
AATTGTGTCATCCCTTCCAACCTTTCTGTTGACGCTACAGTATGAAGAAAAAAAAAAAAAAAAAAAAAAAAAATATATATATATTCATTCCGGGTTAAAAATGCATTTGTACCAATTAAGATTTTTTTCTGTAATGCCTTATAATACCGCAGTACAGCAAAAAGCAATGCATTAAAGTAATTAGTTACTTTTGTAACATGTTACTCCCAAATTAAATTAAACAGGGGTTTAATTTAGGTTACAATAAATCATCATACACAAATAATATAAATAATAAATAAACAAATACATTTTAACTATATGTACATCGTCCAGCTTGGCATGTTGGCCAGTCAGTTGAAAACAAAACTATCCATTGTATCTCAAGGAATTATAAGGTTAATGATGCTGCTGAGTCTACACCAATGTATTACATGATGACATGCATAAAAGCTGCTGGTAATCCTATTTGAATGCCAAACTGAGAACTGGAACACAATACAGCCTTGCTATCTTTGCACGCGTGCACTGTTGTGTCCTGCACCAGTGCATCGTGCATCAGGGCACTAGTTGTTCATCATGGGGAACAATGAAATTTCACTTTTTGGGAAGTTTAAAACAACCAGAGAAGCATGCTCATTTCACCCCAAAGCACAGTTGGTAGGAAGGTTAGAGATATAAATAGTTTTCGGAACATTACAAGATTACATTACACCAATAGAAACAAAATTGTGAAAGAAGTAGTCAAAAAAATAAAAAAAATCAAGTCAAAAAATCAACACCATTAGAGAAAATAATACTACACTTACGTGTACCATAGAACCATACTGTGACGCAGGAGGCACATCTTCAGATTTCCTCTAGAAAAACATACACATGTGACTGGTGGTCTTTTCTTTACTAACATTTCAGTCATATATCAGTCAAGGAAATTTGCTGTTTATATAATTTAACGTAATTCAGAAATCACAGGTGAGCAGTGACTTTACATCAGTGATCTAAATGGTTATATTATCAAATATTAATTGTAATATAGAAATATAGAAATGTTTTTACTTAAGAAGCAAAAGATTTTTTCCAACAGCCTGGATTTCATCACATACAATTTTAAGCTGCCTGGTTGATTTTGGTCATTTTTTAGGGTGTAATCATATTATGACTGCTTTTATCAAGCTCAAGCATCCCTGTTCCCCCTGCCCACCTTCCTGCTAGCCTGCACTCACAGTGAAGTTAAAGTTCAGGACCCAAGCATGCTTATATCATCAGATTACTAACTGCTTAATTAATTTGAACATTTAAAAGAGTGGATCCCATATCTTTCCTGTACCATTACTGTGTTCTTTAGTGTCTACGAGCATGAAAACTGTTGCAAATTTTACCAGGGCTGGTAGTAGCCTAGTGGGTAAAACACCCCACTTTCTACCATGGTGTGCTTCAGCAAGACACTTAACACTCAGTTGCTCCAGGGGGACTGTCCCAATAACTAATGATTGTAAGTCTCTCTGGATAAGAGCGTCAGCCAAATGACCCCTTTACCAGATTTCTTTGGGATCTTATGAGGTAAGAGTTCTTACATGTTGTATCCATTTGTTTGTATATTTTTTTTTATCTGCCCAAATTTCCAGCAAACATTGCACCTCTGTAGACCCCAGTCATGCCGCTTTGCTGCCATGTTTGTTAAACTGAACTGTCGCATTTGAGCTCTGTGCTCAGGCACATTTTGTGTCTAGATGAACTAGATGGAATTGAGTCTAGCTGAACTGTGCCCAGGCCCGTCTCTTCAAGTGAGTTCAGGCACAGTAAGAACAGTATCGAGCTATGACCATAGTAAAGTGAACTGGACTTTCGGGGTTAAATGTGCTCCAGGTACAGTACAGATCACCTAGTGTAAGTACACTTTTAGCTATGACTGTATAAAAACATGCATTACCTTGAGAGATGGGCATAAACACTTCCTCTTGCGACACCTTATAGGCCTTCTGGAATCAGGGTTCAGCTGTCCGTTCCTGCAGCTGGCGCATGTCCCACAATCTTTGGTCAGCTGGCAGGCTCGGCAAAACCCACAGGGCAGCCACTGCATGGAACAGTGATGAAAAGTCAGCCTTCCTTTTTTTTTTTACCAATTAAAATGAACTAGTGCACATCCCACCACTACGTACCTTTCTGAAGATAATATTGCGGTTATCCTTCGCTAGAAAAAGGGAGAAATATTGAGAAACTTGAGAAATATGTTGAATTTTCCAATTTAAAAATGTCAACACCTATGAAATTATGTAATGTGTTTTAAGAATAAATAGCAATCATAATAAGTTAATGAAAATATCATTTCAGAGTACAGCTTTTCTGAGTTGACATCTTACACAACAGACATTGTTTTGATTTAACTGATTTTAGCCTGCGTCTCATACACTTACACATATAGAGTATTGTAAACACTAGCATAGATATAAAGCAAAGGAGGTTTCCGAAAGGAAATATTTTACAAAAATATTGCATATTTTATGCAATTTAAGTTGTCATAGCAATTTAAATCACAAAGAAAATTTTATTTACCGACACCAATAAAACAAAATTAATGTAGGTGTATGGCAATAATATGAATAATACAGTGCTGTGGCAACAGCACTCAGCACCATGATCTACAATACCTGCTTAAGTTTATACATTTTTAATAATGACGGTATGTCACAAACAATGAACCATGGCCTTGTTATCACCTCCTCTTAATTTATTTTTTTTACTTACTTGCATTGCATGCTCTGCTGCATTTCCCACACATGTTCTGTCCCTCTACCCCTGTAAACGAGTTCCTACATCTTACACAAATGCTAAAAAAAAAAAACAGAGAAGCAGAGACGCAGTTTATATTGCAACACTGCAACTACACTTAAAAATATCGCAAAATAAGCAAAATGAACATACCACACTTTAATAAATTTTCAAACATTAAAATATTCCACTCAAAATATTCAACATATTTCTCATGTGGACACGTGAGTCAAGCTGTTTTTAGCGTTTACTCTTGTATACACATACAGAAAAAAAGCTAAGCAAAAAAAGGGGGAAAAAGTATAATCATACCCAAGGAAGGCATTAGGTGGGATGGGGGTTGGGTCATTTTTGGAGCGAACGGGCACGTCTGGGGTTTTTGAGGGAAACCCTCCATTAGAGGGGCCGTTTTGGCTGGTGGGGGTGGTGGAGGGGGTTATGAGGGTCAGACTGTGGTCATCGTTGGATTTGGCCAGACTGGCAGTGCCATCTTTTTGTCTTGAAGGTGGACTGAGTCTGTTCTGAGCAGAGTGACTGAGGTTAAACATCGGGCCTGGACTGTAGGTGCGGTCAGTAGCATCTGCTGCTTCATTCTGAAAACTTGATTCTGAAGAAAATCCACAATCAGCTGGGGAGGAACGACCGATCCTACGCTTCTGTGGGAGGGAGGGAGGGAGGGAGGGAGGGAGGGAGGGAGGGACAGAGAAACAGAGACTCAGTCAAAAGCAGTTTCTCTGTGGCATAAATCTCTATCAGTGAAGTGATTTTAAATCTTTTCAAATTCTGCAGCACAGAATCTCACATCAGCCAACAACTCAATTTCAGTTGATTCTACTGGTACAACTAATAGCTTCTCTTCATAATACTCTAAATTTACAAATGTGACTGAAGGAACTATGAACGCAAAGGTGGAATACACGACTGTGTAAAAGTCTTCAGCCACCCCTCAAGAACATATTTTAACATTTAATATGTACCTCAAGAACATATTTTAACATGTTGTTGAGGTACATTTCTCCAGTTTTCCTGAAGGACTTTCAAACTCTTACAGTCCCTGAACCTGACCAGTTTCCGAGGAATGTTTAAGGCTTGTTAAGCCACACAGTGAATTATGTACGAATCGTTTAAGCAGAGCAAAGCACATCTAACTTAAGGCCTGAACCAGTGAAGAAATTGGAGCAAATGATTCCAGATGATCAGGCGGTGATTAGTATACAGAATAGTAGGAAAATCTTCATCTAGGCGCATAATGTGATTCTTCTCTTACCTTTGGGCCTCTTTTTGGAGGTTCGCCATCAAAAAACTTCCCCATTCTGAAGTCAAAGTTTGTAAGGTCGATTGTATTTTTAATGCATCTCAGCAACTCAATCTTACTCCGCACTCTTTCACCTTTGGGGCTGCAAACACATACCACTGGTTAGCATACAGATTAATACATGCAATTTTAAAATTAACGGCAAACAAAATTAGACTGAAATTAACTGTAAAAAAAAAAAACATGCTTAGGTGATCAGAGATTCCCAAACATTTTTCTGGAAAAATTAACAAGCAAGACTTAAGAATACATTAAAAAAATCTATTACAGGTTGTTTCTTACTGCAAAAGCATTGGTTGGACTAAAAATATGCATGACCAGCCAACTAGAGACAGTGATTTAATAAGGTAGGTAGTTATCTTTTTTCCACAGAGTAGGCATGACAGTCCTGCTACAAATGTACCTCATGTAGTATGTGTCAACCTGCCCCATGCTCATGCCAGAGCGGCGTAAAACCACTCTACGTTTCCAGCCTTCGCCCAGTGTAGGCCAGTCCTCCCAGTCTTCATCTACAACCCGCCGGCGTGGCTTCCTTGCCTTTCTAGAGAACAGACAGCATAGAGACGTAATAAGATAGAGAACAGACAGTAAGCAATATAAATACAGTTAGATCTATTGCCGGATTTTAAAAACTACAGCTGCACTGGTGGGGTATCATAAGATTTTGCTTTAAAATGTCCTGGTATTTCGAAGCATTCATGATACCATGCACCCTAACAAGGTTCCCAGGGCCTCTGGAAGAGAAACAGGCCCACAGCATCACTGGTCCTCCCCCATACTTCACAGTGGGCATGAGGTGCTTTTCTGCATACTCATCTTTTGTGTTCCGCCAGACACACTTAGAGTGTTTATTGCCAAAAGGCTCTATCTTGGTCTCATCTGAACAAAGCACACGGTCCCAGTTAAAGCCCCAGTACCGCTTAGCGAACTCCAGATGCGTTTATGATTGTAAGTGAGAAAATGTTTTTTCCGTGCATGCCTCCCAAACAGCTTGTTGCCATCTTAAAGCCTTAAATTCTGTTCCTATATTACTTCAGTTTTGTTTACTTATATATAAGATTCACTTTACAGTCTACAGGTATGAGATGATTTAGGACTGCAGTTTAAGCAGTGCTAACTGGTGGGGTATCTATTTCCCTTATCTCCAATAGCCTTGTATCTTGAGTGCTAAACTAAAAACAGCACCCTTTAGCACTTGGCTGACTGACTACATTTTAGGTAATAAGGTAATCTGTTTTTTGCCAAATTATTTCTTTATTATTTCTTTATAGGGGCAGCTGGTGGCCTGGTGGTTAGGGAGTTGCCCTTGTGATCAGAAGGTTGTGGGTTCGAATCCCAGGCCTGCCAGTGGCACCACTGTCGGTTTCTTGATCCAGGTACAGTCCCCACACACTGCTCCCCAATCACTGTGTTCCTGGCTGCCCACTGCTTCACTTGGCGAATGGGTTAAACGCAGAGAACAATTTTGTGCTGTCGTGTGTTCACAAGTAACTAATGGACATTTTACACAACATACCCTCTGATTCCAGCTCCTGCGTGGTTCCACTCACTGCCCGCCACACTCCCACTGCGTTCACTCCCGGCCAGACTCTCCAGGTCACAACTCTGAGTGTCTTCATCAGCACAGTCCTCCTCTAGAGGCTCAAACCAGTCAGCTGGAGGTTCATCTGCACCTTTTACAGGCTCACTTCCGGTTTCACTCAAGACGTGTGTAGCACCAAGCTCTGAGCTGTTCTGTTTGGTTTCCTGGGTGGTTGATAAACTTTTCTTGTCCTCAGTGACATTACAAATGTCCTTCTCCATGCCCTGGGTCCTGGAGGGTCCCTCACTTCCCTTTCCCTCTTTCTCCATGGTTTTCGTTCTCCTTGATTTCTAAAGAAAGAGAGACCATGTCAACAACAAAACCTCCAGTGTTCAGGTGTGTGTGTCTGTATGTTTACATATATACCCACTATGTACTTGTATACATATATTTACACTGCCCTCCATAATTATTGGCAGACCTGGTTAAGATGTGTTCTTTAGCTTCTAATAAATTCAGTTTTGTTCTAAATAATATTGGACCACAATGAAAAAAAGAGGAAAATCCTACCTTTGATTCAAGTGCATTTATTCAGTGGGAAAAAAAAATCCCACATTAAGAAATAATTCTTTTACATCAAATCATGTGTGCCACAATTATCAGCACTCCTGATGTTAATACTTTGTACAAAACCCTTTTGCCAACAAAACAGCACCTAATCTTCTCCCATTATGTTTCAAAAGATGGGAGAATAAAGAAAGAGGGATCTTCCGCCATTCCTCCGCACAATCTCTCAATCATTCAGTGACCGGGGTCCTCTCCTCTGCACTCTCCTCCTCAGCTCACGCCACAGGTTTTCAATGGGGTTGAGGTCTGGGGGCCGATATGGCCATGGGAGGAGCTTGATTCTGTGTCTGGTGAACCATTTCTGTATAGGTTTGGCCACATGTTTAGGGTCATTATCTTGCTGAAAGACCCAGTGACGACCCATTTTCAGCTTTCGGGCAGAGGCCATAAGATTTTGCTTTAAAATGTCCTGGTATTTCGAAGCATTCATGATACCATGCACCCTAACAAGGTTCCCAGGGCCTCTGGAAGAGAAACAGGCCCACAGCATCACTGGTCCTCCCCCATACTTCACAGTGGGCATGAGGTGCTTTTCTGCATACTCATCTTTTGTGTTCCGCCAGACACACTTAGAGTGTTTGTTGCTAAAAAGCTCTATCTTGGTCTCATCGGATCAAAGCACACAGTCCCAGTTGAAGCCCCAGTACCGCTTAGCGAACTCCAGACGTTTATGATTGTGAGTGAGAAAAGGTTTTTTCCGTGCATGCCTCCCAAACAGCTTGTTGGCATGAAGATAGCGCCTGATGGCTGTTTTGGAGACTTTGTGACCCCAAGATGCTACCATTTCTTTTAACAGTGAGCTTTGGAGAACAATTTCAACTCAAATCCTTTATAAGGCTGAATTAGGTGTGTTTGTGCAGATAACACACTACTTTGGAGCTTCAGGACGTTTTCTGGACATGGTCAGCCCTGACTTAAGCGTATAGGGCCAGAAGCCAAAATAAAATTCTCAGGCTATTTTAATCCTAAAAATAATTAAAGTGTAAAAAATAGTTTTAATTGTCTGTGTTCAAAGTGCTTGATGTAATGTGTTGTGTTGTAGAAAGCTTGGGAGCTGCACAGAGAGGACCAGGCCAGGCAGCAGCTGGAGGCGGACCGCTCCTGTGTGTCCGAGCTCACGCATCACCGTGGCAATGGGAAGCCCCTGGACCCCCGCGCCCGCCAAACTGCACTGCTGAGCTACACAGAAAGCCGGGAGGAGAGAGTGCAGCGCTTCCTCGGCGCCCTGCAGCAGAAAAGAGACACTTTCTTCGACCAGTTGAGCAGCCCCACTGACGTCGCTTAGGCCTCGTTCTCCTAAGATGGTGGTCCTCAAGGCCCTGGTCGGAGGATCCCCCCTGCTGGGCTCGTTTTAATGTTTTACCTGCACTGACACACCCACTCGGAAATGGCCCTCGCACTCTTTAAATGTAGGTTCCTTCATGGTTCTTGGCTTAAGTAAGTACTTCTCAGAAACACTTTCATTGTTATACAGGTTCTACATCACATTGAACCTTCTTTCAATTCCATTTTCAATCTCATTTGTGACACTTCTTTGAAGAACTATCTATTAAGATTAATCTCAAAACTGTTTTTGCAGTGCCGAACCATTTGGGCACCTTTATTTTTAAGAGCATAGCTAATTATCTAATGGGGACTCTTGGAAGTGTCTTAAGAAATAAAGTCTACTTAAATATGCTTTATTTCCTAGCTTAGGCTTTTTAACGTTCTTCTTTCCATTTTTCATCTTGTCTTCAAGCACTGAAACTGGAATAGCTTAAGAGCTAAAATAGCATATTTTTAATAGAAATAATGGGGAAAAAAATCAAATTCAATCTATGTTCAGTGGCAAATAACCCAATTAAGAATATAATTAAGTCTTTATTAAACGATTTTTTAGGCATACTTGTCTACAGCTTGTGCACCGCTTCTGTATTTGCCAGGCTATTACTGTTTACCTGCTTGTTTTTTGTTGGAAAGCTTCCTAAATCAGGCCCTGGGTGCTTTAGTCTAGGAAAAACAGGGTCAGTGAAGTTCCAGGACTAGGATTTGTAACAAACCTCTGCACGGCTACATGGCTCCTGTCTGATTCATCCGCTTCCAAATGTGTCCAATTTCAACTCAAACCCTTTATAAGGCTGAATTAGGTGTGTTTGTGCAGAGAAGACACTAACTTGGAGCTCCAGGACGTTTTCTGGACATGGTCAGCCCTGCCTTAAGCGTATAGGGCCAGAAGCCATGTTTTTTTTTTTTTTTTAAATGTACTTTGTATATACTTGAGAAGAAAATTGCACCCCGTTTTATGGGGCAGTTATTTATACTTGTCTTAATGACTGTTTCTGGACAAGTGAATCGAAGTCTGCCAATTAACACGTTTATTTTTTAACCCTTAGAGGTTGGAGGAGCTTCGGAAATGCACATTATAGACGAGAACTTTGGTGATAATGTATAGTTCAGGATTTTGACTTCAGCTGTGATTATAGTCCTCAGAGGGCTAAGGTATAGACAGCGATTTCTCAATATTACGGTGACGACAATGTGTATATAATGACAGATGTATTAGAAAATAAAGAGATGGATCGAAATCAAGAATGTGACTCACTTTTTGCCTCCCATTCTGCCTCAATTGAAATCATCCCCAGTGTATGATAACACCGGTTTTGGAGATCCAGATCAAGACTAAGCCTTGACTGAAATGGGTTACAAATGAATATTCACCACTGCCACTCCAATTAGTCTGGGAAACTGCCCTAAAATGACTAAATGATCGTGGATGCTTTCTTTTATCCATTGTTTTGTCTAAAAAAACTATGGATTTGATTCCTTTCAGTCATTTCACATTGATTACATTTACAGAGATAAAGAAACCAACAGTTTTACAATGGAAGAGACTAGTGAATTTATTAGGGGTATTAATTCCATTCATACATCTGTAAGTGATGATTCAACACCAGTGTTGGAATATTAGAACAGGTTGTATCTTAAATATATATACAGTAATCCCTCGCTTTTCGCTGGGGTTACGTTCCAAGAGCCACCACGTATAGTGAAAAACCGCGTTGTGTTTTGGCTTTCTCTGCCAAGATATGCAACTCGGAAGGTCTTGGTACAAAAGTATTGGGACATGGCAGCGAGGTGAACGGGTCCCCTTGTGTGAAAACTGGGGTATATATATTTGAGGGCCCCACGGTGGTGCAGTGTGTAGGGCTGTTGCACCACGCCTGCAGCACTGTGTGTGTGTGTGTGGGGAGTTTGCATGTTCTCGTGCCGCCGTGGGTTTCCTCCGGGTTTCTGCCACAGTCCAAAGACATGCGTGTGAGATGAACTGGGGATTGTAAATTGACCGTAGGTGTGAGTGGGTCCTCACAACCCTAGTAAGGATTAAGTGGTTGCAGAAAATGAATAAATATATATATTGGGACACACCTGTTTTTCAGGGTTTTGGCCCCTTACTTCCACTGAAGGACGATCTTAGTGTTTCAGCAGACCAAGACATTTTGGACAACGCCAGCTTTGTGGACACAGTTTGGGGAAGAGCCATTTCTAGTCCAGCATGACTGTGTCCCAGTGCACAAAGCAAGCTCCATAAAGACATGGCTGGAGGAGTTCAGTGTTTTTTCTCTTGGAGGAATTAAAATCATCAGTACATTTTTAATCATAAAAATAATTTAAAACCTTAGAATATTGTTTGTATTGTCTATACTGCACACAATGGTTCCTCCAGTTCCATTTGGAACATCACAGTGTACTGTAAAACTGAATGTTAAATTGTACCAAAATAAATGAATCAAATGGTAAAATTTGCAATTCAATGATTCATTGGTTGTAGATGCTTTTTTCTCCAATGTTCTGAAATTAAGGGTAGTAATGAAGGGTTGTCCCTCATTTCCTACAATAAGCCTCTGGGGGGAGGTAAGACGTTGGAACACTGAGGATCTGATTCCATTCTGTCATTTCACATTGATTCTATTTATAAATTAGAGATAAATATCAGAAACTAACAGTAAAATGATTACAAACGATACACTATTATACATCTGAAAGAGACGATTCACCATCAATTGTGCTGAATGTTATTTGCTTGTTTTTCTCTTAGCTTGAGCAAAATAAAATTCCAAGGCTTTTTGTTATCATTACAACTATTTAAAAGCTTGTTTGTGTCCCTGGTCGCTGTGTTCCAGCCTGTCCACTGCTTCACTTAGTGAATGGGTTAAATTCAGAGAAAGAATTTCATGCTGCTCATGAAATTGAGCAGTCCCATTTGAAATAGTGAATGAAATAGTCCCATTTGAATGTCAGGGATCCATTTAAACTGAATTGTCAGAGAGAGAAAAATATGCAGCCCTGTAATCTGCTTGCAGCTGTTTCATCCAGCCTAATGTTTGTTTTGTCCTGTAAACTATCCTAAAATGTCCAAATGGTTGAAAATGTTTCTTGTAACCCAATGTTTTATGTAATATTGACATACTACTGATCTCTATTATGTTCAGTGGCAGACTCTGAACAACTCCAAAACATTATTAGTATTACTAGTAAGTTACGTAGCAGTGAGTTATTTATCAGTAGTATCTATGCCCTTGTGTCTCGCACACCACAGCATTTGTGTTGGGACACCTGGCCATTCCAGCAAGAGGAACTTTAATAACATTGCATTCAAATCCATAGACTTTCATATAGAGTTGTTCCCCCCTTTATTTTTTTTTTAGCTATAACAGCTTCCACTGTTCTTGGGAGGCTTTCCACAAGAATTTTGCAGTTTCTGTGGGAATTTTTTCTCATTCATTCTGTTGAACATTTATGAGTTCAGGCACTGATGTTGGATGAGAAGGTCTGGCTCGCTATATCCGTTCCAGTTCATCCCAAAGGTGGTGCTGAACGCTGAGTGGTTGGAACTCTTTTATCTAGGCTCCTTGTATCTTTAGGCACTTGGTAGTCTGTCACAATAAAACAGTTGTACCCATAACTTTCATTCAACTTTCAATCTCCGTTCCAGTTCATCCCAAAGGTGCTGGATGGGGTTGAGGTCAGGGCTCGGTGTGGGACAGTTAGGTTCTTCCACACTGAACTCCTCCAGCCATGTCTTTATGGAGCTTGCTTTGTGTACTGGGACACAGTCATGCTGGAATAGAAAATGTTCTTCCTCAAACTGTGTCCACAAAGTTGGAAGCATGGCGTTGTCCAAAATGTCTTCACTGGAAATAAAGTGTCTAGGCCAAACTCTAAAAACCAGGTGTGTCCAGTCTAAGACTTTCAAAACTGTTCTTACATAGAAAGAGAGGGCTATTCATTGTGGTTTCTACTGCAAAAGCACCATACCTCCCAAAAATGCAACAGCAAATTTTAAAAGTTCGAAAACATTGGTTAAAACATGGTAGTGAACGTGAAAACATGCTTGTACAAGTGCATCGACTTCTCGTAAGACGCTGACATTTTGTAAACTTCACACTCTCTGCCAACATAAACTGTATGACTAACAGCATTAGTTTTTGCATCTTCACTCAACACAGTTTCCTTCTTTGGAAAATGTCCTGAGAGAGGCTGAAACAGAGATTTTAATAAAGTTTGACTGTCTGTTCATTCTTATAGGTTAGAGGTCCATGCAGTTAGGAACAGCGATGTTATTTTGATCCAAAACCTGAAGTCAAAAACGTTGACCCAGAGGTTTGAAAATGTGGATCAAATCCATGTAATTCATCAGAAACTGGTCCAGTGGTCACACATCAAATATTAGATTTGATAGCCTGTGCATTTAACTCCATATGATCTGCCACTGTGGAGCATTCACTCTGTCTCATGTGGCTTTGTCTGAGTGAGTGAGTGTGTATGTGTGTATGTGTGCACAATAAATAAACAGAACAAATAACACTGCAAACCATAGAAGGATAAGTGGTAGAACACTGCACAGGACAAAAGCAAAAAAATAACAAACAGTTAAACAGGGAAACATTCATTGCAATTGCAATTTTTGCTTTTTCTGCACTTTCCCATCAGTTCTGTAAGTTTGTATTAACTGTTGGTTCAGTGGTGTGACCATCGCTTGCCATGTAAATGCAGCTAAATGGTTTTGTAATGCCCAAAAAACTGAATAAAACTTATATAGGTAAGATGACTGAATGAGTTTACAAACTGCTGAGAGAGTGTGAGAGAGAGAATAATGAAATCACACCCTGTAGTGAGATATGATCCATGTGTGTGCAAACATTGTGCAGCCTCACTGTTGACCAGCTGGGCCACAACCTGTTCAGTGTTTGTGTGTGTGTGTGTGTGTGTGTGTGTGTGTGTGTGTGTGTGTGTGTGTGTGTGTGTGTGTGTATGTGTGTGTGTGTGTGTTTGTGTGTGTGTGTGTGTGTGTGTGCATGTATAAATGTATATACACAGAAAAGGAAAAAAACAGATGGTGCAAAATTAGAGAAAGCATGATAGGAACTCTTGTCCTACTCATCAATTGTTTCTTGACCTCAAAAGTCAGAACCCTGACTTTCATTCCCACTAGAAGCTCAAATGTTTCCGTGATCCAGGCTGTCTGAGATGTGTTGCCTGCTCTGTTGTATCTTTACGTGCAGTCGTGGTGAACAAGCTGTTAGCAGAAAGGTGAGATGCATTGGATATCCTGACATCATGAAATGCATTAATATGAAACCCTGCATTAATATGAAAATAAATATGCATTCAGGAAAGTTCTGTTTTGAATGTCTTAAATGTCCAGAAATCACCATCAGCTTCAATTCCTCATGTCTATAATTCACATAATTCATTACTGAATAATAAGCGTGAGGATGCAATAAGCCTGGGAATTTAAGGAGCTAATCAGTTCTTTTCCTCTGTTACTTACATCATAGAAATAAAATTCTGAGTATTTTGCCAATAAATACACAGTCATTGCATCATTCGTTTCTCACAGTCCTTCCTTTTTCAGGGTATTGCATTTAAAAGGCCTGAATCGTGGAATACCAAATTTGCCTTGTTTTAGTTGTAAATGAAGAGACTGGTAAATTAGCAGTGTCAAAGTTCCAAACGTACCATCACTGGCCAGTACATACAGTCCATTTATGGAAAGTGAATTGCAAAAATAACCCAGTTTGAACTCCCAGTTTTTGAGATGCTGCATTCACATTTTTATGCCTCTTCAGCCTACAGCAGTTTTGCTCCATATATAAACAGTGTTTCAGCCTTGACTGAAATACAAAACAGAACACCCAATCAGAACAGAGCTCAGTAACATACATCAGTCTTAAATGCACAGTAACGAAACAGCCAGTTTAATTCATAGAGAATTCATAAAGAGTTAAAGAGAGGCTATATGACTGGTAAAATGAATGAAGAATGTCTTTAGTGAGTAAGATCATATAAAGATGATGTATATTTTAAACACACATATATATGTGTGTGTGTGTGTGTGTGTGTGTGTGTGTGTGTGTGTAAACTATATATACACATATGTAGAATATGGAACCTTAAAACAAAAACTACCAGAACAGTAGATTAATTCAAAGGCTGTCCTAGTCTTTGTTATATAACAGAAAACCTTCACCTCAGCTCTTGGCTAATAATTTGTTCAATAGAAGAAAGGTTTCTTCAGATTGAAGCTTTGTTGCCTGGTTCAGTACCTGAGACTGAATCTGGACACACAAACAATAACAAAGGGAAATATTTTTTCATACTCTATTAGACTTAATAAATCAATCTCTCAGAACTGCAGTTTCAGTTTGCACATAATAAGTTTCTATTACTCATTTCCATATATTTATCATTTGGTATGGAGCTTTCCATAAAGCCTGATGGATGTCACACAGGAAACCATCAATCATAATCAGGAGTGGCGTGCTTTGAGCCACTCCTGGTCAAAAATAGCACCAGCTCCATTCCAGCCAATATAAAATCAGCTAATATCAGTCAACCTTGTAAAAACAACAAATAGCAGGCAACCCTTTAACTGCCCTGTGATAAGAGACTAAGACAGCGAACAAGTGTCAGCCCTTATCTCCAAACATATGAGAAATGGCACACATGAAAACTATTGCAGGAGTCATTTGGCACCCCAGCTCATCTATCCTTCCTCTGAATATCCTTCCTCTGTCTTTTTCCCCTCCCTCCTTTTTTTCCCTGATTACTCAAAAACGGTTTGTTGTTCTTCATTAATCACTGAAGCATGCCAGAGTGACTTTTTCAAATACAGCAGAATTTATGGTTGTGTGTTTGGATCCCTGTGCCTTCATGGCTGTCAGATAGTTATGTGTTTGAACTGCACAGCCTTTAATCATGGAATAATAGTAACCATCGACTGATTGTAGTGTGAGTATACCCTTTAGAAGAAGGCAGGACCAGCACCTATGCATGTTTTGAACAGATGATTGGGGCTTATTTGAAGACTTTTTAGCTTCTGACGTAGCTGCAGGTGTTGAGACTGAACGGCAAAATCAGGAGCGGAGACTGAAATGAGGATTTACTTTTGCGAGCAGAGCTCACCCAGACATTGCTCATTTTCTTAAGATTTCATAAGAATGCCTTGAAAGTGTTCTTCCATATGTATGAGCTTATGCAAGGCTGACGTTCAACTTTGCATTTACTACAAGTTTGTTGCCATGGTAATCTCAGATGCTACATTCCCTAAAAGAGAATAGATTTTATGCTCCAGGCCTGGAGGGATGGAGTCCAGCGTGGGTTGGTGATTTTCAAACACATCTAATTCAACTCATCAGTTAATTGCCAAGTTCTGTTGGCATGTTAAAGGGAAATTCCGCTGATTTCTGCATAGCTCAGTAGTTCAACAAAGCAGTTCGAATGTGGTTCAGTGTAGAGAACCCTACCAACTCTGATGTCTTCACAATAGCAGTGACACAAACCAGAAGTCATGATGTCTACAACACAGAAATAGTTCTTTTATTTACTATCATAAACCACCAGTGACCTGTCTTCAGGACATCACAAATTTGATCCCCCTTGATGCCATGCTCATCTCCAAGTGCTTTGAGCGGTGTAGTAAAAAGATGTGGTGGTGCTTAACATGAGTATGAGGAGACACATGCTTGCCTTCACCCTCCCAGTGTTGGTGGTATTGTAAAACTGGAGGATTCCTAACTGAGGGGAAGAAGGACTGGACATGACTCAGTTGGTAAGAAAATTGGGGAAAACCAGAAAAAACACCAGTGAACCTACATCTGAGTTTTTACATGTAATGTTCATGGTGGTAAAATAGTGCTACATCTGGAAAAAAAGCATACATTTTGATTAGAACAGTATGTATGTACCTTTCCAGCAACAATGGACTCTAATAAAGTTGTTTTAGGCCAAAACTTTTACAAACTTATCAGAAAACAAAGTCATCAGACAGAGTGTTCATAACAATACCGGATACCTTTCTGTAACAGAGGCATTAAACACTTCAGATATCTGTTTCATTTCACAGGAAACATTTTGATTTGGTCTCATTCTGTAGGAATTAAAAAAAAAGATGGAATTCTCCTTTAAGAGCAAGAAAATCACCAAACTGTGCTGGACATCAGCCCTCCAGGACCACAGGTCACCACCCCTTCTGATGAAATGCTAGAAGATCGCTGGAATAGTATATTTTCATCCAAAAAATTTTGGTCTGGTCTTTTTAAGCCAACCCTCCAGCCTGGGCTTCAGTTAATGAAGGTTCATATGAAATTTAAAAAGCAAGAAAAATTATGATAAATCCAAAGCTAAGCCTTTTGTCAACACTAATTCAAGAGTTCAGTAATGATTATCTGATACCTTTCAGTGCGCTTCTGATTCACCACATTTTTCCAAGCCTGGGTATAATAATACATCAGGGTATAAATCAGTATTCAGCTGTACTGCCTGCGTGAGAAGGTTTTACTGCTAGGTGTTTTCTCAGTGCTCCAGTGCTACAGCATAATTAAAAAGACTGAAATATGGGAATCGTTCCACTAGCGTTCTGCAAACAATTCATATCTGCTATCTACACAAACAATAGCTATACGACTGGAGCATTCGGACATGAAGAGTGTTTAGATTTGAAACAGGATGATGCCTTTGCGCAGTGCAGCGCAATCATAGTGGTTATTATTATTATCAATCTTTCCAAAACTGCACGAGATAGGGTTCTGCTGTCTGTCAGCGACGGGAAACTGGATCAGACCTGATGGTGGAAAACACGTAGGCTGAAAAATCATGCTGAAAGTGTTAAGGAGACTATTGACATTATAATGATTCAACATCAGTGAACTGTAGCTTTGCCATATGGAACTTATTGAAGGCTGAAATTGTGGCAGTGTACTTGTAGTACTGTATGTGCTCATTTATGCAGAAAAGCAAAGAAAGTGCGCACAGAACCCACCTTAGAGAAGATGAAGAGATTAGGCTAAGTCATATTATTCTCCTTTCTGTCGGCTAAGGAGGGGGAGTGTTTATGCGTTGAATTTCTGTTCACACACTGGACGGGTGATTGCTTTCAGATGGAACTTATCATGGCTCTTTAGGGACAGGCGTGTGTGTGTGTGTGTGTGTGTGTGTGAGGGGGGATTTGTAAATAGCCTGTGCCTAACATCCCTGCATCCTGTTTGGCCTAACTGATGATGGGTCATTGATGGAAAAGATAAATCGCACCTCTCCTTCCTTCCAACTTCCCTTTTTTTTAAACTTCTCATACGGTGCCTTTTTAAAGTCCTGATGCCTGATAAGGAGTTACACAGCTCCCCTAGACTTCCTCCTCCTCTGGTTCCTCTGTGCGGAAGCTTCACCGGCCGCAGCCTCTCCTCTTCTGTCCGGCTCCCCCGCAGTGCTGCATAGATCCGGATAATTAGACCACACAGGGCAACGGCCTCAAGAGTTTTTAACTCTTTAAACAGCAGTATTTTCATTAACTTGCTAAACTTAAGGCTCATTGTTACACTATATGTCCACAAGCACAGACGTCCATTTCCAATTCAGCTTGAAGGTGCACTGTTGACTCAGAAGTTCAACTGCGAGCACAAAGCTTGTTCATTTCCATTCAAAAGCACTGACAAATGGGATGCTCCAGAGCGGCTGCACGGGCCTGAGGTCAGCACACACAATGCCAGGCATCAGCCAGAGGGGTGTACAGCCCTCCAGCAATGTGCTGAGGAGTGGATGGAATGATGGAGCTCCAATCCAAACCTTTGTGAACCTTTAGAACACTTGAGGTTGTGTGTTATCCTGAATAATGAATTCTAAGTGATTCAGTTGTGGATCTTTTAGAAATTATTCAATGTACTACTAAGCCCTACATTTCACCACAACTTGGCTATAAATCTAGAAAGTAGCCTTAAATTCTTCCCACAATTTGCTTTTACCATATCTGTGTATAGTGGAACATAGACAATAAAACAAAATGCCAGGTATTTTTATTTATTTGTGTACACACATGCAGTCAAGTGCAAAAGTTTGCAAATTCCTGGTCAAATTCTGAAACATTTTAATAGACAATTAGTGTTTATTTGCTAAAGGTAGCATAAAAACATAGCAAAATGTGTAAAAGTTAAGGCACATTTAAGGATTTACCTATTTCAACTCAGTAGATAAACAGAAATTGTTAATTGAATATACCCTTTTTTTGCACTGGAGTCCAACATTACAGAAGTCTGTGCTGTTCAGAAAGAATTCCAGTATCTTCTTGCCTCATTAGCCTTATCACTTCAGTCCAAGACTAAAAAGCAAACTTGATGCCAAACATGTCTTGGCTGATCATCTATATATGGGGAAGGGGTAAATTGTGTAAATTAGATTTTTTTGGTGAACCATTCCATTAAGCGTGACTTCTACCATAAACTCTGAGGGGGATAATGAGCAGTAATGACCCCTTCAGCCAAAGCCATTGTACTAAAGAGGCAGAGCCTGTGGCCCTGAGACTACAGGTTACAGGGGAGGCCTGCTTCATGAAGTTAAAAAAGGAAGTTTTTTAAAAATGTAATCAGGATGGTGGCTCCTGCTTTGGAAAAGGAAATCAGTCTTCAAACGGAATTCATGTGTGGCGCAGGACAGTCCGAGCGATGACGGAAGAGCCTTCCTCAAGCTCCCAAAACACAAATTGAGGAAGATGAAAGATGAAAGAGCACATTTCCCATCGCTTCGCTATTTCAGTCCCTGAGATTCTGCAGATTGCATCATAGCATCACATCCTGGGCGTGTTCCTCACACAGATTTAGCCACAGTTCAGGAAATGGCACCACATCCCTGTTGCGGGATGGCATTGAGCTCGAGTGTGTGTGAGTGTAACAGAGAGCATGTATGCGCAAGTACTTGGCAAAGAGTTCCCAAGACACAACAACAGGATGTGGATGATGCAGTCTACAGTGTGATTTGCTGGAAGTGTGCGGTGAGAACGACCACAGATGAGCAGGCAGGGCTGCACAGCACAGGTGTGAGTAGTCAAGGCCCTTTCGCAGCGTAGGCGTCCAACAGAGGCCTATATGGCATCTTTCTGTTCCATTCTCTCACATCTGCGTCTGAGGTGCTTGTTGACAGATGTGTGAGCCTACACAGCTCCAGCCAGCAGTGTAGCGTGACAAATGAGTGCGATGATGGCAGCAGCAGGGGAAACAGCACGACTCATCCAGGACAATAACAGCACGTAGTACACAGGCCAACACACACAATGCATACACAGGCCAACAGCCAGGCTTTACAGCCAGCTCAGAGCATTAACAGTACTGGCTTAGGCCAGAAAGTGGTTTTAAAAGTATTTAGGTGGGCAGTAAGTATTTTTTTGAGTCACTATATGCATTTTAATATGATTTTTTTTTCTACACAGAGGTTAGAATGCAATATTCACTGCCAATCAAATAAAAGATTAAGATATTATGCCATAAAAATGTATAAAGTCAGATATTACAATTTAAATAGGAATGGTTTCCACTGTTCCATTGAAAACACTCCAGGACATTCCTAAAAGAGCAAAGGTAAGTAAAGAAATCTTCAGTGCTTTAACCGAAACCATGTCTGCTTTGTGTAAGTGCGGTGCAAAAGATTTCCACTGAGACACAGATCACGAGGGACGAAAGTGCTAAACATAAAAATAACTAAGCAAAGAATAGTTGAAGCACGTGCTCCCAACCCTGCAACCCTGTAATGAAGATCTATGGAGGCGTCTTCATGTTCATGACTCATGTAGGTCAATGCAGTGACCTCCTCTGGGAGCTTATTTAGGTTATTAATAAGTCTGAATGTGAGGTAAACAGTGCTCTGCATGCCTGAGTTAACAGCGTTGAGCTGGTGGTTAATATTGATGATCTGCTTAATAAGTGAAGCTTAATCACAGCCTGAGTATAACTTTGTATTTATCCATAAGAATTCGTTTGTGGACTAACCCTTGTACTGATGTTTAATTTTGGACAGCTTGATAATACTCAAATCAGCCTTTTCTGTTTCAGCTGGTCAGATTTGTGCGTTGGAACACTATTGGCAGTTTGTTCAAAAAGCTGCTCAGTACAGAAGCAGGAATCATCAGTTTGAATGTGTAGCTGCTTAGGATTCAAGAAACCTAATGAAGGATGCACGAAAGAAACTACCCATATCGAGACGTCCCCACCCTCTCCTATCTTCTCCCCTAATCAAATGATGGGGTCTAATCTCAGCATATTTACTGAAACACTATGCAACACACAGAATTCTGAAATTCTGAATGGTGGGAACTTGTTAGTGTTCACTGATGATTGTCATTGAATAACTGATCCATGATCTACACCAATCAGCCTTAACATTAAAATCATCTGCCCAATCTCACATAGATCCAACTTGTGCTGCCAAACAGCTTATTTTAAAATTAACATATACATTTCAAAGAACTTCAAAGGGAAGTTCCCAATGAAGACATCATAGACAAGGGACAAGGCTCTCTTCACCATTCCCAAAATTTATCATAAACACTCTTCACTGAAGTTGTTTACTAGACAGCCAGCATTGGGATTACATGCTAGCTACAGCAATTGCATAATTATCAAAAATTATGCAGATTTTTAGAGGTGAGCATGTATGTTGCACTTAACATTTAGTTTACATTGTTATTAGTGCTGCTATAATATTAATATGATGTTATTGGCATAACAATATTAAGAACAATAACAATAATAACAATATAAGTGATAAGACGTGCATTACCATCTCACTTGTGTAAAATCTGCTTGCACTGTGTGTCTAAATCCTATACGCTGATGTAATTCAGTCATTTGTCCTGGGATAAGATAGACATTATAAAAGCATTCAGTAAGGAATGGAAACCACATAACTTGTTTGTCATTTACAAACCACCATTACACAATCAGTACTCAGACGCAGATGTGAAAAAAAAAGATTTATAGTTTTACATGGTAATTAAGACACAATAGCACATAAGAATTTAAAGTGAGCAATATAATTTAAAAGCTTAAAAATAAAAGGCATAGCTGTGGTAAAACATATCTGGGCTTCATGAAATTCCGCATCTTTTTATTCCGACGACAGCGTAACATCTGGGTGACAGAAGCGGGTTGAAGAGCTGCACCAGGGCGGAGTAGGACACATTTTCCTGCCAAAACATTTAAGCATTAATAGGGTACTCACATTTTGATTATATGCATATGGACACTACAGGCCCATATCTGTAACTGCTGGTTAGTGACATAAGCTAGAATGCTGAGCATTTTCTCCAGCGGTTTTCGGTTGGGCACACTGAGAATACCTGAATACAGCCTGAAAACAGTCATCTTCTTATGTGCACCTCAGGAATGATCAAAATCACTCTGACCATTCACAGCTTGAGTGTAATTACCGGTATATCCAACAGTGAAGATGACTATTTGGATTAGCTATCACATTAGGCTCAGATGAAAACAAACCTCTTTAGCTATAATTTATAACACAGCTCTCCATAATTACTCATCAAAGCACACATTCATATATTCAAAGACTCAGAGTCTCACAGCTTTATGATTTATACAAGGAGAAGTGCCACGAGGTCTGGTGTGAGTCTAATCTCCATATGCACACTAGGAGCTCACATGTCTGTCATCAAAAATCTTTGAGCAACAAGCTCTTTTAATGTCTGACAAAGGCATACCGCTGAGATCTGTGGGCAAACATGCAGAGTTAATGTGTCACGGGGGCTTATATGACCACCAAGTGAACGCAAGAAGACCATACATTAGAGATCCCCAGAGAAACCAGCAGCCAACGATCCTCACATATAATCAAAACTTCTCTCACTCTTCTGTTTTCTATGTAAATCGCCCCATGACTGGCTTAGCCACATGTTCTTGACTGACATCCTCGTGTGGGAGGGGGTTTTGTGTTCAAAGCGTGTGAGGGTAAGGGGAAACGGAGGGGTAACTCTAAACTGCGGAACTGCTGTAGGATGAATAGACTTGTGGAATTAACATAGCCACTGCCAGCTGCACAGCTATAATTCAACCAGAGTCTTGTAACAATAAATGAGAAATCAGGCTAAACTTAACTGTTCACTTAACAGGAGCTTAAAACATTTCACAATACGCAAGGAGGGTGCATACTGAATGGTGGTCTTAAAAGAAAAACCACAGTGAGGGCTCTCAAGAGCTTGAAGCCACTCTCCATTTTAAAAAGGATATTACAAGGCAAAGTCTTCGGCTTTAAAAGTCACAAATAAATCTTTGAGTAATATGTTGCATCACAGAAAGATAGTAGTGCAGCTTCGTAATGGCTTGCAACAGCCCTTCGAACTGTCTTCGAAAATGGAAAATACATTGTCATCAAGAAATTTCACAGTTTTTTGGGTTTGTCTACTGATTACAGACATATGTGCTGTAATCCCGAAGCATGTAGATTCAGCCTGAAACAAAGACCCTTCCCAAAAGTCCAAGTGAAGCTTACAAAGGGCTCTTTTTTCCTCTAATTACAAGAGGATTAAGAAGCCTTTCAGTGTTATATTACACAGGCTGACACACACAGAGCCAGCATTCGGGGAATAAAGTTCATTGTGGTACTGAAACAGATCCTCCCCCTGACAATGCCTCCGACTCGCACCCGAAGGCAACTAGCAGGAAAAGACTGGAAAAACATGGCACCGGGTACCAAAGTCATCACACTGTGAACTGCATCTCTGTTTAGTCTGTACAGACAAGGGTGCCAAAGTCTTTCAGTCTGCAAATGGTAAAGATAAGCCAAACAAACGGATTAGCGTTGTTTTAGAGTATACACCCTGAGAACAGGAGATTTATTACCTCCTCCTTCAAGTAGCACAGTCGGTCCAGCAGGATCAGTCCCTCAATACAGGGAGCCAATGTCACTTTCAGCTGAGGGAGAAAACAACAGAGTCAAGAGTCTGGATGATACTAGAAGAAAACGCTGGCTGAGATAATGGTGGATCTGATCTGAATCTGTAACAATTCTAGGTTGAGATATCACTGAATTGCTTGTTACCACAATAAAACAATTTTTAAATATATTTAAGAGTTTTGCTGAATAACCGAAAAGTCAGTTACCACAGTTTAGTCCTTATCCAGGTTTAATCTTGTCTAGAAAAAAAAATATTTTAGAAATGGTCTTGGGCTTAATCTGGGCCAGAGAAAATGTACTTTATTTTAATAGGGATAAAACACATTAATGAACACTATTTAATTACATTAATTGCCAGAATCAGATTAGTCACTTCATTTTAAACACTGACAGGTGAATTGAATGACACTGATTATCTCATTATAATGACACCTGTCAAGGAGTGGGATATATTAGACAGCAAGTCAATAGCTCTTGAACCTGAAGTGTTGAAAACAAGAAATGATTGCGAGTCAAATTCAGTTTGACTATATTTATGATTTCTTCACATGCTTTTTAAATGAGAGGTGTCCAGCATGAACCCTTGGTGTTAAAACACTGCTTTCGTCCTATTCTTTTCTATACTAATTCTCCGGAATCAATATCTGAATCTGAAACATTTTTGCTAAAAAAAAGTGATTTTTTTCAGCATTAAACCAAGTTTAACAATCAACCAGTTTGAAACATGTATTATTGCATCATAAAGCTTCTGAGTAGCCTGCTGCTCATCATTTACATGCACATAATAAACACGGGACTCAACTTTCCTTCTAGCCATTTATTCCATGACGGCTGCAGGGAGACTGGGAATGCTGAAAAGGTGCTCACCATGTTGAAGGCCACCATCTCGTTCATCCTGGGGCTGTAGAGGTCATGGTAACCCTGGATCACGCTGTCAGAGAGCTGGAGAGAAAAACAAAACGAGAAAGGAAGTGGCAGAGGTGAGAGGACAGGATGATACCTCTGAAAATCGAAGACACGGGGAGGACAAAGCAAAAACACCCCGGCCTCAAAGTACAGTGGAGACACCATTCACAAAACTGTCACAGAGGATTAGACTGAATCTCAGAGCTCGCTAATTATTAAAGGGTGCTGTATCTACTGCCTCCAGCTAAATGGACTATTGTTCTCCCAGCATTAGGTGCAGTGAAGCGAGTTTACACGAGCCATGCTACAATGTAGAGGCATCTGTGTGCGTGTTCATGTGAAAGCTCATCAGGGGAAACCTCAGGTGTTCAGAGCTAAATTCCCTGGATAATCACATAATCCCTGTCATAATATCTGACACTCAGAATTCATTTGAATATACTGCATCAACACAGTGCTCTTTCTTTGCCTACTTTTGGATGAATATATTTTATTCATATGGAAATGATCTACACATTTAAATAAATTCTTTCAAAGGACAAACTGGAACCAAATCATATTTATTTGTAGGTAGAAAGAGGAAAAAAGGTTGTCCTTGTTCTTTGCATTTCTGTCATCACCATTCCTCACCTTTGAGTCATCAAGGTCCAATTTCCTGAGCGCTCTCCTCACATAGTCCACGAACGAGGATGCTTTAGAATAAACATTTCCGACGCGCTTCTCACTGCCAAAAAAAAGCCAGTCAACACACAGCAGCCTCGCCTTTTTTTACGAACAGCTCTTATAAATCAGTCAATAATGGCCGTGGAATTATTTCACACAGATTCCCAGATGTATGTATGAGCGCAGATGCAGTGCAAAATAAACCTTGAAGTGTCATAATGCATGTGAAATTAATGTTCAATGTGAAATTAATGTTCAATTGTTTAAGTTATAGTACTTACAGTACAAAAATCTTAGGCAATCTTACTGTGGAAGCTCAGTATTACTTGTGCTTACAATCAGAAACCTGGTTTGAATGAATAAGTGCTTTATTAATTAAATCTGGAGCTGCTGACTTTCACAAATCCAAGCAACAGTTGGAGGCAAGGATGCTTTAAACAATTTGCTTAGGTGCCTAAGACTTTTGCACAGTAATGTGAATGATGCAAACTGTACATAGGATTGCCTACTAACTGCACACTTGTGAAGCTGAGAGTTTAAATTTTAAGCTAAATTTTTTTTTCAACTTTAAAATGTGCAGATAAACACCAGAGCCATTCAGTGACAGAGAGGCAGCATTGTTTATAAATGAATGGATTTCAACATTTTAAAGGGGGTGTATTTTCTATTCCAAGAGCATATTGTCTTCTCACACATCTGATCCTTACAGCTGAAATAATGAATAATGTTGTTTGGATGCTCGTCCCTCTGTTCATCTATTATCTCTGCTGCTATTGTAAGAGAAAGTCTTCCAAAAACAAACTTCTGACACACTGCAGCTAATATATTCGCCTGGTAGCCGCTGTTAGTTGCTCAAACTTGTCATTTTGATGAATGTCATTTTAGTACGTAACACATGGGCATATTGCGTCAGATTTGTGGCTGAAACAGCCACAAAAAGCTCAGAAACTCGAGCCCTCCAAGAGTCATGCAAAAGAGAGCATGCAAAACTCAATGCCTATGTTATGTTCAGTTTCACAGCTTGCACTCATAAGCATCAGTCAACACTGCTTCAGGACTCAAACTGTGCTGTGAGGTCAGTATCAAATATCTGGGGCGTGTGAGCCTCCCCCAGCACTTTAGCATTGCTTCTTAAAGCTCACTGCATCCTAAAGGGAACAACAGAGTGTTGTTTGGACTAATGAGGAGGTCATGTGCTGGCAGCGATGGTGCTGAGATATGTTATCTGATCTGGTGGAAAGGGGTTATAAGGCTAAGTGTTTGAACCAGACCCCGCTCCACAGGGACACCAGGGGAAGTGTGTTTCTGTTTCGTTAAACAAAAAAAACGTCTTCAGAGAGGACAGGCTAATGACCATTGAAGAGAAACAGAATGGAACATAACCCATGCAACCTGCAATGGAGCATTATATGACTGGATACTAAAATCCATTACTACTGATACAGAGCGGTCACTATTAGTACTATTATCTGGTCTGTATTAATAAAATAGTCATTTCTACATTTCCATGCGAACAGGTACCTCTTATGTGCATCATAGTGGTCCCGAAGAATAACATGAAGGACTGCCCTATAGAAGAGGGACTCCATAGGAAGCTGTGATGGACAGAAAAACAAAAGTGGAACATATTTGATAGGAAGCGACTCACAATGTTCTCACTTGTTTAAATGTTCACATCTGTTTATGATCGTTCTCAAGGTGTTTCCCTCCAAGATGTTTTCATTCAAACATTACTCCACCTAAAGCCCTCGGCCAGCTACACTCCACAAAACAGATCATGCAATATTTTTCCATGATTGTTGTGATCATTCACTCACACCAACACATACACACACACACACGCAATGATCAGAGATGTCCTGGTCTGACCCAGAGTATCAGAATCTTAACTGATTCAGTAGGAGTCCTTTAACCGCTTCCGCTCCTTTGTTGATTATTTTGCACTCTGTTTACAGCATGAACAAACAATGCCCACATTTTACGTACCAAAAACAGTCATAATACATTCCTGCCGTTCTCATCCCCTGGAATTAAACAGACTGTTTTTGTTACTCCCGACAACTGATGTTTGTAAATGCGCTCTGTTCTGATTGGCTGATCTGCATTATGTCTCATTTAAAGAGTAGTCTAGACTGAAAAACCCCTGTTTTATGATGAATAACTTCTGTGAACGGGTGAGATAAACCATTTTAGACTAAATAGGTGGATGTAAGAAAACACATTTGTTTTAGTAACATTACAATAACAGTAAATAAAAAACAGGCTGTTTTTGTCTCTCAGTGTCCACACTGTTCATGGGCTGCATGTATTGGGGGGTAAACAGTATGTTTTGAAACTTTAAAAATGTTGATGTTCTTCATTAAACTGTTTTGTTTAAAAAAAGTAAGGCCCTTGAAGGACACAAATCAGGCAAAAAACTGGATCTGGACATCTGATTAAATCATGCAGTAATAAAATAATGCAAGGAGAAAAACACATGCACATATGCTCTGTGCTTTCGTTCATTTTCAAAACTATGAAAATATCACGTAAAGTGAAAGCCACAACAGCCCGTCTAATTGCAGATAAACACTCATATTCCCTCCTCCTGAAGTTTTGGTATTCAACATGGTCTGCATATTCTTTTCAGCTGTATAAACAGCTCTTGCGCAAAACCTCTCTTTATATGCAAATCAAGGCATGAATACGACTTAATCAGTCACTCACCCCTCCTCCGACCGACACCCTCTCCAGAGCCTAGGAAACACAGGAGAGAAAATAATGAGGAGCTGGAGACCAACTTACACCCCATCCCTGCGATATTATGTCAACTATGTCAAACCCAAGGACAATTACAATGATCCAGAGAATCAAAACTTCAAACTAAAGTTTAAGTCAAGAATCAAATTTTTGGCTCATTTTTCTTACCAGACACGCCGACATCCTGGCATTTCGCCCGCAGAAGCAAGCCTGCTCTCTCAGATATCGGCTCATGGGAAATCCATACACACCCCTCTCACACTCTGCTCAGGGAGGATAGAAGAAATAGCATGAATATATGTTAATGTCCAAATATCTGTTCACATTTCTCAGTGCTGAAAGCTGTGGTGAAATAAAGCACTAAATCATGAGAGCATTAGCTCATGCTTTGTAGTGATTTTACTGTGGTTCACAGGTGGTGTTTGGCATGAAACAAAGTGCAGGCCCTTTAACTGTGTCTTACTGCTTTTATAAAACATTCACAAAATATGATACACAATACCCATCTTCCATAAAGAATTTATAGTTAATAATAATCTGCAATAAACAATCATCCCTCTAATCAAAGTAGCTACTAAACAGTTGTGACATATGTGTTTGTTTGTATATAAAATCATGAGTAGGTTACTGCACCAGCCTGTGGGCTTCAGAAACAATGTTATATTAGAGATACCAAAAAAAAAAAAACATACTGCACCAAAAAACACTGATACTACACTGTACCGATACAATGCACTAATACTGAGTAACTTACAATGGCTTTGACTGTGGCTCTGCCAGTCAGATTTCACAACTGAAACTACAGGCCTTGTAACGCTTATTAGATCAAGATTCATCACCGCTTCACTGCCTAAAGAACCACACTGTAGTGGGGCACAAGCCTGCAGACCACATGTTCTAGTCAGGCTGCTAGTCAAATGAGCTTTAGTGTTTAGGCCTTATTCCTAATGCAACAAAAGCTCTGTTTACACCAACCACCATGCTAATCCAAACCCTGCCAGGCTGAACAAGAGCCAGAGCCAAGTACAAACCCAAAGTGTGTGAAATAGTGTGTGTGTGTGTGTGGGGGTGGGTGGGCATGCTTAACAGGACACAAACAGCAGCGCTCTTCCTTGGACCCAATAGCGTGCAAGACCTCACACTGCAAACGAACACACAATCACCGTTGGGCTTGAAGCTGGACACTCTCCAATGTGTGTGTGTGTACTAGTCTGTTACACTTCTGAACATAATGTCACTAGACGACACTTTCAATTAGGCAAAAGTCTGATTACAAGCCAACTCAAGAGGGTTTTCTCCAGGTTGGAGAGAAGAGGGGAATCTGAATTGAAAATAATACCAGTGGCTTCTTGCTCTGGAAAGCCTCATTAATTCTCTTTCGCTGTTGCTGTTGGCTCTTTCCAGGAGCAGCAGCTCTTCTCTGATTGGGGGTAAGTGGTGTGAGTAGAGATGAAGCTCCTGCACTCCTCTGGTAAAGGATGGCTTATCTAAAAGCTCTTAGGCCATCTTTATTTTCTGCCTCAGAAACTAAGTTTTCTGCATCACTACCATGTTAATGTCACTGCTGTGCTGAGAATGATCCACTGCCCAAATAATACCTGCTTAGAAGTGGTCCTGTGGGGGTCCTGTCTCTTGATGAACAGACTAACAAATGATGCAGAAACATAGATTACACACTACAGACACAGACTGCAGTGTGTAACCAGTAACTATTCTTATAGGGTAGATTTGCTAAAATGGATAATGATTTTCATGACATGAGAGCTGTGAATTTTCCAAATCTGTCAGAATGGATATTTGCAAAAATAAACTGAGGAGGAAAAATCTGTTTGTAAAATGTGCAACAAGAGACTAACATTCAATCAGCTGTTTATTACCGATGCCAATATGACCCAGTGGTTTACTGTCACTTTATAATTGGTCTTTATGACATAATTATATCTTTTGTCTTCAGTTTTTATCAACAGTGGTGGTGATAGGAACCAGAGTTTGCAATGTTTACAACACAAATATAGCGATTTATTTACTATACAGAACAACTAATGAACTCTTATGAACAAATAATGAAGTCTTATGAATTTCCATATTGTATATGATGTTGATAGTGGTGAAATAGTGAGAAATCTGGGAGAAAAAGGTCTTCAGGTACAATTTTGCTTTGTAGCACTTTTCATGTACCTTGTCAGATGTTAAAATAGATTTAAAAAAAAAAAAGGTTTTAGACCAAAACTTTCTCTCCAAACTACTGCAGAACAATGTTTGAGGTGTCAGGCAGAGTATTCATAACCAGTCCATGTAATGACTTTCTGTAGGGTAGCTGTTAGAGAAGCGCTTTGGATGTCTGGTTGCCATCAACACCGCAGTGAACTGTCAGGAGGTTTCTCTAGAACAGAGCATTTCACATTAAAATCTATTTACATTTTAATTATTTATTTATGCAGAAATGTTTAACATTAAGACAGCACGTATAGGACCAAAACGCACTGTGCGATACAGAAGCACCGAGCAGACCTGCTAAGTCTTGCATATTTCACCATGCTATACTATACATTGGTTTTACTCCAGTAGTGGGCTAATGATATTCCATAGTGTTCTGAGAACCTTTTACTGGGTAAATAGAAATGGATCCCTTCCTGTGCTCCACTGAAAAGGGCCTGACCTTAGGCATAGCAAATTATGGGGTCAACTTCATCATATTTCTGCTCACAAAATGCAGATTCTATACGTCTGCTTTCCAGTATCCCCTTTCTTTTTCCTAAGTGATTTTGAAAGAAGCACCTTTTCTGGCGGTCCACCATTACGGTCTGGTATTTCTATTGCCTGTCACATGTAATGTATTGACCCCTTTAAGGGCGTTTATACATCTTTGCTTGGCTGGGAAAATAAGTAACAATCCCTCCCCCATGGTCTACAGGAAAGTGACAAATGAGCCACTGGTGTGGGACAGACTCATAAAGCATGAGAGAGCACTGCTGTATAGCTTCAACTGTCTAAGCTCTCCAAGTCCCCACTGAGTGACTCGGTGTGTGTGTTTGCTTGCGTCAGAAACCATATGTTCCCTCATGGCTAGTTGGAAGTCTTTGGGGAGGCAGCGTGGTGAGGGAGATATGTGATATTGAGGGTCTATGTTGGCACAGGACTGAACTTCGCTTTAAAGTGCTGTATATGGAGAAAAGGGAGACAAACACACACGAGCGCGCGCGCACACGCACGCACGCACGCACACGAAGACACATGCGCACACACATGCGCACGCGCGCGCACGCACGCACACACACACACACACACACACACACCACAGACCGGCAGTGTGTCTGCACATCACATCATGTGGGTGATGTTATCTTCACGACACCTGTGGTCTCAGGGCAACTCTGAAGTCACAGCGTGTTGAAGGCTTTGTTCAAATTAGAGGCTAAGGGACCATCTAAAAACTACTACAAGAAAACATGTGGCTGTTATTATCCCTATTACAGCTGTAGGTACAACTGCTGGTACCTCCATTAACTTCATTGTTGATCTTTCCAGAAGCAGCAGCAGATTAGCAGTACTTACAGAGGTTCCACCATCACTACTAATAATAACTGCAGCATTTTTCCTACAGTAATTTTTAAACGTTCCCTAACTCTGAAGCAGCCGCGGGAAGAGGCACAGAGCTAGAAATGTGCTGGTGTGTTTCATGTGTTCAGCACAGTGTGTGTTTCATGTGTGTTTTATGCGTTTGGCACAGTGTGTTAAAGTCGTCATTCAGACAGGGTCCAACTGAAGAAGGAAAGATTTTCTCAGACCACTCTGGTCAGACCAATTGGGCTGTGTGTGTGTGTGTGTGTGTGTGTGTGTTACTTCACATTAGAAAGTAAAAAAAAGAAATACACCTGCATCACTACTATAACAATCAATATTTGCTTGCGGAAGATTTGTGTGGAAAAGAGATTATAGTCTGACCATACAAATCAGATTTGCAATTTAGATCCACTTTGCACAAGGCGATTTAAAGAATGATTAGCGCTGCTGAAACAGGACAAATCCAATATTTTGCCTGAAGGTAATTTTTTAGTAAGATCTGAGCCACTTTTATATGTAATCCTACGTCACATACATATCCAGTAGGTGGTTGCCTGTTCATACCTTGCATAAACATATGCATCATGTTCAGATCAGGTTCCTGTTCTATAAATAAAGATACAGAAATGTCGAAAATATCCTTATAACTGGATTATCTTTTGTTTTTTTACACCTTTTATTTGACGATAAACAAGCTCCAATGTACATGCTGTTAATATCAGTTTCAGCAATTAAATTGACAGGAAGAAAATGGATTGCTATTATTATTGTTATTATTAAGCCTGTTAATACTACCACTATCATTATTCCATTATTACTACACTAACTCTGAAGAAGATGTGGATGGAAGCACAGTAATAATGTGATTTAAAGCTTAATCTTTGTCAAACAAAAATACATAATAAATGCCAAATTCAGTAAAAGGAAGGTAACTGCATATGTCATACAAACCTTACCATTCAATATCAGTTTAGCTTGTTTGTACGAGAGTGGAGACATGACAGTGATTTTCCAGCAAGCTGAAGCTGTTTTGTTGTACGTGTGAAATCCAATACCTTAGTGTGAGGATGTGCTATAATGTACTTTTGCAGGGGTGATACCTGCCTGCAGTAGTGGAGGGGGAATCAGCTTCACTACTGGTGAACCTCTACTTGTTATGGTTTGCATTAACTAAATCAATCAAATCATATATTTTTTAATCAGGTAACTCATCACTGGGGGCTGTTACCATAGTAACTTGACTGACAGTTACCAGACACAGGCCTACAATTCCTTCCATGTTCATTATTCACTAAAATGCATCCCCAGTGTGAACAGATGCAATTTCACTTTCCGGCACAAAAAGCACATTAACACATCCATCGTTTCTTTTGTACCTCTACACTGATGGCAGATGCTCTTTCCCAGAGAGACTTAGAGATTATTCATGTTACAGATGTTGGTGAATGTAGCATTAGTCTGAGGCAGTATTACCCACTACTACACTACACCAAATTTTACTTTTTCAGTCTGAGGGCTACAGCAGTTAAGCATCAGTTTAGCCCTACTGGCCAGCTAACATAATCATGTATTGTTATTTCATTGGTGGCAAAACTGATGCAGCTCCTGCAGTAACTGTGAAGGTCATTAATTGAAAACAGTCATGGGTGTGTGTGGTGGCGCTGGGAGTGCACTCACCCTGTCCGTCTGGATCAAACTCCTCAGACAAGAGATGGTAGCAGCACCCCACGCTGCAAACAGCCTGAAGCTCCGGCTTAGCTACGAACATTCGTAGTGTGCTGGGAGCCAGATCTCCACATGTATGCAGGCCAACCATGACTGCATCCTGAGACAGACAGAGATGAAGATAAGACAGAGAGAGAGAGAGAGAGAGAGAGAGAGAGAGAGAAAGAAAGAGAAAGAGAGAGAGAGAGAGAAAGGTAGGAAGGATATAAAGGACAGAGAGACACATAGAGGGAAATAGAGACAGAGAGACAAAGGAGAGAGGGAGAGAGAGAGAGAGAGAGAGAGAGAGAAAGGTAGGAAGGATATAAAGGACAGAGAGATAAAGAGAGGGAAAGAGAGACAGAGAGATAAAGGAGAGAGAGAGAGAGCGAGAGATAAAGGAGCGAGAGATGTAGAGTAGAGAGAGGGAGAGTGAGAGATAAAGGAGCGAGAGAGTTAAAGGAGAGAGAGGGAGAGAGAGAGAGAGTAATGTAAGCATCCACTTTGCCTCTCTTAAACTGCTGGCACTGATCACACTCATCATACTCATCACACGACACAATGGAAACATCTCATGCACCAACAATGCCATTCCCAATCCTAAGCCTAATTTCCCATAATCGGCATAATTAACATGATTAGAATAATTACTGCTATTGTGCTGTCACGTCATGGGAATGATGCAGCTTCAAGCTGCTCTCTATTAGAAACCCATGGCTGCTCCACTCTCACATTATACTTCCATCCTAGTTAAAGAGGGAAGTATGAGCGTAGGCAAGACTCCTGGGAATACATTCAACACATTACTTCAAAAACACTCTCTTTAAAATGAAAAACATCAGGAATGACTCAGTCCTGCAGGAAGGGATGGTAATATGGCAGCGAATGGTGTAACAGGTTGTAAGACCAATTTTCCATTAGGGCACAACCAATGTACCATCTAGCCGGCTGATGATAAGGTTTCTGAGCACATCAGACAATTCTCTGAGGACCAAGAGTGTCAATGTATCCAGAACCATTCACAGCCTAACAGAGATACTACTATTACCTGACTTAGTAGTAGTATCTCTGTAATACTAAGAAAAGAAACATTTGTTCTCCTAGTAACTTTTAGACATACCCCTAAAAGGTGAGTTAAAGCTTTTTTATATACAAAAGTACGTAATAAATGGCATGTTCAGAAAAGGCAACACCATGCTGTCATCTTTAATAAGGAAACTATGAATAATCTAGTAAACAAGAAGGGAAAGGGCAACATACCATTAGAGCTCAACTAATACATAAACTTGTTGATAACATCTGTACAATCAAGTACAGATAATGTTTCTACGTTTTTTTTTTTTAGGAAAATCACATTCAAGAATGTAATGGCATTTTGAACAACAGTCAAACATTCTACTGCTGGGTCTGACTTTACGAGTTTCTGCCAAAAAGTATTAAATCATATCATTCAGAAATGCACTGCTTAAAGGGCCCACATCCTACATTTTCTAGTTCACGTAGGATGTTTGTGAATGTTTGCATATCAAAAATAGCCATCAATAATTTGATCTCTAACCATTTTTAACCTCTCTATATGATTTAAACACAGTATTTTGGTTACTGTGACTTCAAGACTAATATATCTAATAAACTCGTCGCCGGTTGGCTGCCATTTATTACGCCTTGTTCAAAAAGCAACCTGGGATAAAACACTAAAATGTAACATAAAGGGGCGGGGCTAAACTGCTGTAGGCTGAACAGATAGAAATGTGTAAATGTCCTGGTTTTTGTGACATAAAAAATACTGAATTCAAAACTTCACATCATATGGTGCCATTTACAAATACATTATCTAATATAGGTCTGAATGTAAACAGCTGTCCAATGTGATCAGATTTAAAAAAAAAAAAATCTGCTGATACCAATATGATCCCAGTATCGATGTGCATTCCTAGCATTTAGGTACTACATTAAAGTCTTTATTTTAATTAATATTTTAAATAATTCTATTATATAGGCCTTAAAATAAATCCAGTGAAATCAGTTTCATTTTGGAACACGGGCATGTAACTGGACATGTAATCGGTATGTATTGGGTTATTGAGTGTTTCAGCACTTTATCAAAAACCCTTATATCTGTTAGATTCTACTCCCCGTTAGTAAAAGCGCTGTAGTAGTTGTGACCTCTCACCTCCAGTTCTGTAATTAGAGTCCTGAGCTCTGTTTCTGCTGTAACATATGAGGTCAAAGGTGAGAACAGGGTGGTGTCAGTGTTTTGTCTTCTATCCCGCGCCTTCCTCTCGAGGTTCTCCCTCTTCCTCCTCTCTCTCTCCTCCAGGCTCAGCTGACTGGGGGGAATACGAGGGGTGGCCTGCTCCATGATGTCAGAAGACAAGGCAATGAAGAAAGAGTTTTCTGAATCAGCATCTGTTGAGTCTGTGGGTCCATTAGTGACTGAGAGTTGATCAATTGTCCTCTCCGGGTAAGAAAAGCCCTGGACTTCAACTATCCGATTCCCCGCATCAGTGGCAGGATGGTTTTTCTGTTCAATACTGCTCTCGTTTTCCCTCTCCTCTGTAGCTCTCCCTTCTGGGTCAGTAGGAGCTCTTTGCCACTCCCTGCAGTTCTCTTCATTTTCTTTTTTACTGTCTGCATCTTCCTGGTTATGCTTGTTCTTGCTGTGTCTCTGATAGGCCCTGGAAAACTTTTTCAGCTTCCTGTTCCTCTCCTGAGCACCATGCGTGTTGACACTGGAGCAGTCAATGCCAAACACCTGCAGGTCGTACTGCATGGAGAGGAATGAGCACAGGTAGCCTTTACCTGAGCCCACATCTATAACCTATGAGAGAGAGAACAGTACAGGGGAGGATATAGCTGGTAAGAAAGACACCTAACATAAATGTTAACCCCTTGAATCCCCGAAAATTGTCCATATGTGAAACCACACTTCACATGAACATAACTTACAAACCAGTTGCATAGCATTTAACATACTTCATAATAGTTACTGTATTATAAATATATAATGATTTATAATATATATATATATATACACATACATACATGAAATTACTATACATAATAACTTAATATAGTTGACCTGCTTGACCCTGCAGCATTTGGCAAGACAGGCTACCACTTCAGACATAGCTGGAACCTCATGAGCCTTCTTAGAGTTCATGAACTCATCAGGTACCAGAGGTCCACTGATCCCATCTGAAACAAACACAAAGTTAAGTAACAGTATAATGTAATAACAGATCATAGACAGTTGTTGTAAATATCAGAAATGCTGACCCTCATCTGCAGACATCTCCTTCAGAGTGTCCATCACTGCCTCCCGCTGCACACACACCCCGAGGCCGGCCACAGAGTGGTCTCTAGCTGCCCTGAGCAGAGCTGCTACATCCACCAACTTCTTAGTGACGTTACAGAAACCAAAGCTGATATTTTCATTGACTTTAAAAGAGAAACATTCAAAACGTATTTTAATAACTAACAAGATGAATACCAGGAATGGCATTTTGTAACATGAATGATGAAAACATGATTAATGTTGTTTGTGTTGGGCTCAGATTATCAGTTGGCTGACCACAGCATTAACCTATGTGTAAATGTTTTATAAAATACCGCCATCTCAAATACCTTCATGCTCCCTGTCTAGTCCACAACAACTACATGTGCATACACACCAAAACAGTGCATTATGTAATAAATAACAACAACAACAATCATAACAATAATTTTATATATAGTATTGTTATTATTTAGTGGACTATTCAGAGCATTATTTATTGTACATGGTTTAGTGCATGGTTTAGTGAATCATTTAGTGCACTTTTTACTGCCCTGTTTAATGCCTATTTTGTGCATATTTGTAGACTATTTAGTGTACTGTTTAGTGGTTAGGGAGTTGCCGCTGCGATCAGAAGTTTGTGGGTTCAAATCCCAAGACTGCTCTTAAGGTACCCTATTTAGTGGACAATTAGTGGACTATTTAGTGCACCATTAAGTGGACCATTTAGTGCACATTTTGAACATGATTCAGTGGATTATTTAGTGCACTGTTTAGGGCATTATTTATTGCACTGCTTAGTGCACTACTTCGTGGAATACTTGGTACTATTTTTAGTGCACTATTGTTGTTTAGTGCCCTATTGAGTGTACTAAATAGGGAGCAAGTAAGGCGCTTTGTGGGATTCAGCCAGGACATCCCTCCCTAAATTTAACTTGCCTTGTGCTGCGCCCGTGTGGTCTGGAGGTGAACTCACAGCTCTTAGAACCTCCTCAGGACTCACAGACATGAAGGAGTTCCAGACGGAGCGCGTGTAGAAATCCACCGTGTGGGCGCGCGCGATGCTCAAAGACACAGAAAGAAAACGCTGAACTTCATCTATCCTCCTCTTCAACTCTGCAGCAGAGAGAGGAGAAGCCATAGTTAATCCACAATCCCAAGAAGCACTGCTGACATACCCCTCTCTTTCTCTCTCACACACACACAACACAGCAGGAAAGTGACGTCTCTCCACAGCCCTGAGGCATAATTATCCGCACCAAGATACATGCTATTCACACAGTGATTATTAAAAGGCCCCATTTTGATGTCTCTATACACGAATACGGTTGCTTTAAAATTAAAGGTAATTAGGAGAAAGGGAGTTTGTAATAAAATACAATGAGAATATAATTATAATATATTTGTGTCGACAGTTTATCTTGGCTCTATTGATCGAGTCTGAACTCCTCTGAAAAGCATGGCCTGGTGTCACGTGGCGTAGTGTTTAGTCTGAGAACCGTTTCTGAATTGCGTTGAAATGGCACCTCATTTTAAAGCTAAATCTTCCTTCAAAGCTAAAAACACGACGAGCAACTCAAAAGGACCCCTTTCGGCGTCTAATAGTAAGGATAAGAGAAAAAACTGGAGGCCCGGAAATAAGTTTTTTCATGGAAGTGCCCAGGAAGGTGAGGTCGTGGTTGATAACTGAGCTACTAATGTTTATTTAAACCTATTCCTGCTTTAAATGCATGCTCTAATTTTCCTTCCGATGTTTCTTTCGATCGTGAACCAGATAAGTTACCTGAATTAGTAACTCGTACTGACGAAGGTAAACAACCTGATAGAAGTACATATGGACAAAAATATTGGGACACCTGCCTATTACACCAACAGGGGCTTTTATAAAATTACATTCAAATAAATAGACTTTAAAAAGGAGCTGTGCCCCGCTTTGCAGCTATAGCAACTTCTACTCTTCTTTCCATAAGATTTTGGTGTTGCTGTGGGAAAAATTATACCCATTCATTCTGTAGAGCATTCTTATGGTCACATGGTTTATGTTCAAGTTTTAAGCTTTAAAGTTATTACCATACCAATATTACCATACATTAAGGAACTGTTACATTGACATTACGTAGTGCAGCATTACAGTATAATAAACGCTACATATATTTAGACATTAAATGGTCTAGTATTACGATAGAATAAAAACAGATAACACTTAATAGTAAGTGATGCTCTGCATGGTCAAAAGTGATACTCTACATGGACAAAAGTAT
>JBBPCY010000130.1:21586295-21613680 GCA_037974405.1 Brachyalestes nurse | reverse complement strand
CACACATACGTGTGTATGCAATAAGGACTTGCCTAGGAAGGTTTTTTATTTATTTATTTTTACAATTATGCATTTGTTTCTGAAAAGTTTCCTGTTCTAAAACGTTTACTGCCTGTGGTTTGAGATGCAATGTTCCGCTCCAGGTTTGCGGGACGTCCCGTTCAGAGGGTCTTTAAAGTGACTCAGACAGAGCAGGGGGCGGTGGGGTCTGTTACTATAGAAACAGTGATGCGGGCTGACCGCGAGCGCCAGTTCTCAGAAACACGCGCTCGCGGAGCTCTGAGCTGAAGCTCTGAAGACGGGAGTTCAAACCCTTCAGAGATAAAATCACCTGAACTGACGGAAACACGAAGGTTGTTTACCAGCTTAGAGATGTTTTCCGTGCCTGGGCGTGCTGTTTAGACCGCGTTGAGATGATTTTATCTCTTTCTGAGGTGAGTTCTGAGGTGAGTGTGCACTCTGAGCCGTTACTCGGTGTGACGTGATGTCGAAGATCTGCTGCACTTGTGGTCGACCGCTTTTTCAGTTAATGTTCTTTTGACAACTGAGTGTAACTAAGCAAAATGTCAAATTGTTCGGGCAACTGTGGGTTTGTTTAGCGAGGTTGCTCAATTATCAACCTGTTTACCACCAGAGGACTGTTTACCTCTATCTCTATCTGTCACTTTCTATTTCTCTCTGTCTGTCTGTCTCTCTCTGTCTGTCTCTCTCTCTCTGTCTGTCTCTCTCTGTCTCTCTTTGTCTGTCTCTCTCTGTCCCTCTCTCTCTCCCTCTCTGTTTGTCTCTTTCTGTCTGTCTGTCTGTCTCCCTCTCTCTGTCTTTCTCTCTCTCTGTCTGTCTGTCTGTCTGTCTGTCTCTCTCTCTCTCTCTCTCCCCCTCCCTCTCTCTTTCTGTCTCTCTCAGTGAGTCTTTCTTCTTGTTTTAACCTCTGACACTGCAGGAAATTCAGCAGCTCTGACCACAAAAGCCTCTTCCTGTTACCTCTGTGATCATAACTTTAATGAAAGGTGGGTTTGGGGGGGCTTTGAATAACTAAACACTTTGTCCAGGCTGCAGTAGCACATGGGCATATTTTCCTAGGCAGGGTTGTAATGTTCTACATCTTTATCCTGTTCTATAAAAGAAAGCTCTTTGACAAATCTAAAGAAGAGGAAGGAAATAAGATCAGTGATGCCAAAGAGCTCAGAATCTATCGATTATGCTTTCTTTCCAACAGTCATTTCTTTATAACTGTCAAGAAGACAAACAGCCTACACATTATCATCGTCTTAACAATGGAATATGTTGAGTAAACCTTGGAAGCATTAGTAAAGGGGATTTATACTGCTTACACCACCCCTCTCTCTCCCCACACACACACACATACTCAGTAAGATGCTAAATCATGCTTTTCAGGTTCTCATGATGAAGTAATACTTTTAACGACCAAAACCTCATGCTGTTTTCTTTTCTCTACAGGTCAGAAGAGCTATACAGCAAAATGAGAAATGATGTTCTTTAACATCATCCAATGGTTCTCTATTGTCCATTGCTGTGGGTCTTGTAAGAGTTCCACTATCTGCACCTTCCACTTGCAGTCAGTTCTGAGTAGACAGAACTGACTTGACTGGAGAGAGTCAGAACCATGTCTGAATTACATGTCAAAAGCTCAGAAAATGAAGAAAGCCAGGCCCAGGCCGAGTCTCAGCCACAGCCGCAGAAGGGCTTAGAGAGAAAGGAATCGAGTTTGGCGTCTGCCGCAGTCCTGGAAAAGACCCGGGAGTTTTTCCAGATCTGTGACAGCGAGGGCAAAGGCTACATAACACGCACTGATATGAGGGTGACCTATCATTTTCTTTTCTCTTTTTCCATATTGGCCATTTTGGTACACAGCTTTAAACAGTGGGTTGGTGAGTTTTTAAATAAGTCACTAGACATCTTGGGTGTGTACACATTCAGAATGTGTTTAAAATGATTTCATTTTAATAGCACAATCAGAGTAAACTTAAATGACCTGCAACAGACTGAGGAAAGCTTACAGACAGACATGCCCAAATTTGAGGATTAGGCTGCATTCTTTCAGCTCAGTGAACCTGTTCATAATGTTGCTTCTGTTGATATTCTGGCCTCTTCAGATCTTTTATGTTGTTGGGAAAAGTTGTCTTCTCATGGTCTTACATTCACTTGCAGTACAAAGTGCTGGATATTAGTTTGAAAGTTTTATAAATGTTACATTCAGGATCAGGAACAGTGAGGAATATAGTATTTAAAATGGTTAGTGAGAAGAAAAAGAAATGGCCTATGTTGTGTGCAACATTATGATTTCAGTTTATTTTCGTACATTTGGCCAGTTGGCCACAGAGATTTTAAAGACACGCATTAAGCCTGGTTGTATAATGGAGGTTTATTGGTGTTTCAGCATTGCAGTTTATGTTGTTTAAAAGAATTTATCTTCAAGAGAAGATGAACAACTTGTAATGCAAATGTTTACTAATGCAAAGAGCAGAAAGCATGTGTGAGAGAAGTTTTCTTAGGAAGTCAAGCCAAGTCAAGTCAAGCAGGTTTATTGTCATTTAGCTGTGTACACACAGTATACAGTAAAACGAAACAGTGCTCCTCCAGGATCATGGTGCAACACAAGAACAACATCAGAAACACCATGAGACTACAAAATACACAGAGTTTAAAGAAAGCAGGATAGAAAGAGCAACAAACCACAGGACTAGACAACATTTGTTGCAGTCGACAGCTACAGCACAGTTTGAATGAATACAGTATTATGACAGATACTGTATTCTAGCAGAGTTTTGCTTGGGAAAATACAGTTCAAAGGTAGACAGCAATAAATACTTGTGCAATCAAATAGCAGAAGCAGTTCAGAATGTGCAGCATATAATAAATAAAATGTATTTACAGTGTAGGCTGTTTGTTTTAGGCAGAACAGTTCAGAGTGTGTTTGAAGATCAGGGATGTGTTTGTGTGTGGGGGGGGGTGGGGTTTATGATTCGAGTCTGATGGCCTGAAGGAAGAGACTGTTTCTCGTTCTGAGTGTAGAGGCCTGTATTGTGCAGAACGCTTTTCTTGAGGGAAGGTGGGAGAAGAGGGTGTATGAGGACTTTGTGGGGTCATACACGATGCTGGAGGCTTTGGATTTGCAGCGCTTTACATAAAGCATGTGTGAATATCACATTTATAATAATTTTGTAGGCCTGTCGTGGCCTATGAAATGCAACATGCCTAGTAACAGTTACTTATATTCTGTGCTGCCCTGATGTACCTTGTGGTTCATTTTTTTCAGAAGTTGCACAGCGAGTTGCCACTCTCTGCAGAAGAGCTAGAGAATGTCTTTGATTCGCTGGACTCAGACAGAAATGGTTACCTTACTTTGGGAGAATTCTCCTCAGGATTCAGTGAGTTTGCAAACAGACTGTAAGCTGTAGTAGTTAGGATTCCTACATATTGTAATTACACAGATGGCAAATGTCATAAATGTCTTTTATGCTCACATATACATTCAAAAGGACTAACTCTTCATGTCTGTCAGAGTTCTGGATTTTGAGAAAGGCAAAGATGAACCTCAGGGTGTTTCCTACTTTTGCCCCAGGTGACTTCCTTAATGGACGTAGAATGAGTGAAGTTGAGGATCAGACCACATATCCAGAAGCTCTGTATCAGGATGAACCCCAAGCAGGAAATGAGGATGACGAAGAGAGACATTTTAGCATGTTGATGGACAGCCTGGGTGCTAGTAATGTCTTTGAGGAGTAAGTGCCATATGCCAATTTTGGCAGTATCAGACAGTGTATTTACTGACACATAGTAGACAATATGTAAGCTGCAGGCAACAGTCTTTCTTTTTTTCTTTTTTTCTCTTTCTCTTTCTCTTTCTTTCTCTCTCTCTCTCTCTCTCTCTCTCTCTCTCTCTCTCTCTCTCTCTCTCTCTCTAGTCCCAGTGAAGTGCACAGTCTGTGGGTTCAACTCAGAAAAGAAGAGCCTCACTTGCTGTACAACTTTGAAGATTTCCTGGCACGTGTCACATCCCAAATCACAGCAGCCCAACAGGAGAGGAAGGAGATGGAAAGTGCACTTAGAAAGTAGGATACTATGTTTAATTTCTTTCAGATTTGTGAATTAGAGATAGCACAGGTCTAACATGTAATGGGATAGAGAAATATAAATCTGATCTGATCCACAAATTCAGCCTGAAAGACACGTTACAAATCATACTGACATTTTGTAGTTGGCCACAGACCCATATAATTTTGAGATGTAGCCTATTTTCAGTCTGCTGCCTGTATGCTGTTGTAATGGTCTAATGTCAGTATATCTTTTCAAATGAGATTGTAATTATGACCTCTAATATTGCTACAAGAAAACAAAGGCCACTGCACTTTAAACTGGCATCGTAAGACTAGCACATTGGCCACATTTGCAAACTAGAGATGGAAACAGATAAGATTTTATTGATAGCAGTGCCACAAATTATTCTGCTTATCGTTCTGATACTTTAGTGATGCCCTTAACGATTCCTGCTTAGTTGTCAGTAAAAAGTACCTACCCAGGTTTTCTATTATCTCTTAGACTGAACACAATGTAGAATGTTTAAACATGTTAAAATAACTTACAGCACCACTCCACCTCAAATAATATACCTTTGAAGACAAAAATAAGACTGACTGATGCAATAAACAGTTCTTCATTAGACAAAATGGTCTTTTATACCTAGCAATATTACCATACTCCTTTTTAAAAGGGAATAAGATTGAACCATATATAAAACTGGCACATAAAATCAAAGATTCGTCTGCAGAAAAACAAGCATGAAAACAGCATTTGTTTTTGTGTAAGTTTTCTAAGTCAAAGAAAAAATCTGCTAAGCCTGACTGCAAGTGCTTATGTTGTTATGACAGAATATTTACCCTCAGTAATGGACGTACTAGACGTGCCTCTCAGTTGCAAAGCTGCGGCATTCGTAGGGTTAAATACATGGCATTCCTAGAATTTTAGCCCATGTTTTCACATATTGCTGGTGTTGAAATGGTTATTTTACAGACATTGCAAGTATCTGAAGGATCGTCTGAACTGGTTCTTTGTCTCTGCCAGCTTCCAGCAGCAAAGACACACAACAGTCAGAAAACCATACATCAATAAAAGTAATCGATAACCTCAAAGGCACATGATTCTAATGAATCAGACAGTTTAGAATAATTTCTCGGTTCCTGTCCCTAATACAAACATCACTGTTTTCTCAGCTGTGTTTAAGCTGTCTTGGCAATAGTGGCCTATAGTATTGGACTTTGTTACAGAATGGAGTTAAATACAGTATTAGATTTATTTTTTATGCAGTGTCATTTCTATCCACAGAAGTGTTTAGTCCAAAATTACTTGAAGTGCAACAAAACATGAACTGAAGTAAAACATTGTATATAGCAAGGATATGTACTCCCTATATTAAAGATATTTTAAAAGCATTGCAGTGTTAAGATCCTCTTATGTGTTCAGTGAACCATTTTGTCATGGGTTTTATGTTGCTTTGATGCTTCTGTTAAGTTTAAAATGTAATCAATAAAGTTTCCCCTTTGTCCTAACAATCCTCCATCTGTACTGTTTTGTTTTGTACAGTGATCTACTTTTTCACAGTGAAAGATTATTATAATACACTATAGAATGTTTTTTTGACCTTAAGCTTAGGAGTTAGAGTAACTTAAAAGCCTACAGTAGCAACAGACACAACCGAATGATCTATTTTGTGATATTCTGTGTATTTAATTAAATTAAATGTTTCAGAAATGTTGTCCTGCTGAATTAATTGTTACGTCTCTGTCACTACACCGTGTTTAAAAGAGTCCGTTTTTTTTTGCTTTGATATTTTTGTTTTACCAGACAAATATAAAGCTTAAGTAGTGGATGTAAGACATGTCACTGTTCAGTGTTTCCCAGAACTGTAACTGGTGGTGCAAAGCACCAAAATCTTTTTCTCGAATCTCTTTACTTGAAAGGCTCATTTGTTTAACACTGTTTCCATGCATGCATGTGTGCAGTTCCTGGATGATTATGTATCACATGAAATAACTGCAGTAGCCTTTAGCAATTGACCACATACGAAGCAGAGAAGAAGCAAATAGCAAAAAGAAGATAGTCTGTTTCCTTTCTTTACAGGAAGGCTGCAACACATGATAGTGAAATCCAGCGGTTATATGAGGAAATGGAGCAACAGATGAAAAATGAGAAGGATTGTCTGCTTCTGAAGGTGGGCTGCATTCTCCTTTAGTTCATTCAAACATTTAGTGCATTCAAAGTGTTCACATTTTTAACCATTTTAATAAACACAAAACTGATTTTTGTTTTCTACTTTAAATTTGTCGCTTGCTGTATAACCAGCCATCATGTGGACACTACAAGAAGTTTGTTCTCTGTTTGCAGTGTTTAAATAAATATGGCCCCGACTTTTTTCTCTCTCTCTGTAGGACTCGACGCGTTTAGAGTTGCATAGTCAGGACTTGCAACAGCAACTGAACAGCAAAGAGCAGGAGCTTGAGCAGCTCTTTCTTAAACAAAGGAGGGTGGGTGCTGTTGTAGATTTGGAACATTGGAACAGCCTAGAAAGTGTTGTAGCCTTTTAGTTTGAGAAAAATATAAAATATAGATCCATGTCATATGTTCTTACTTTCTGAGCAAGAGTTGTTGAAAAAAGGTACTTATGTAGTGGTTACTTGGAAAAAACTGTATTCATGATGTTTCCCCCAAGTTGGAGCGGCAGTGTCGAGAGCTGCACAGTGAGAAGCAGGAAAGTCGAGTGGAGAACATAAAACTGAAAGTGACCAATGATGAACTCTCTCGTGAACTGGAGCACACCTGTCATGAGCTCTCACTGGCTCAAGAGCAGTTGGCTGTTCTACAGGAAAAGGCCTCAAGGTTACATCAAGAAAGAGAAATGTAAGTCAGTGCACACACACACACACACACACACACACACGTACATGTACTTTTACTGTATCTCTTTGTTTTGCTAACACACATGAAGTATACACATTCATGCATGCACACATTCAAATGCATTTTCTGTCACACAGGGAGATCTACAGAATCACAGAGGGATTGCAGAGAGAGAAGCAAAGCCTAATGAAGCAGTTAGACCTACTCAGGTAACCCCCCCGGACCACATAACGATTCAAGAACATATTTTCAGTTACTCCCTGTCTCACAGTCTTTGGGTGTTCTTTCAGAGAAATGAATAAACATTTAAGAGATGAGCGAGATGTCAGCTCTTTAGTAAGTGTCATTTTTTTTACATAATATACTGCATATGCATCTACATATTCCTCACAGATCACTTGGTAATTCTGCTTCCTTACAGAAACGGAGTGACTCATGGAAGAAACTCTCCCGAAAACAGCGTCCTTCCTCAACCTTAATGAAGAATTCTGACAAAAAACAGGCTACAAAAAGGTGTGATTATTCTCAGTTTTAACTCTCTGGGCCTCCTGTTGGACATGTTTGTCCACTTCACTCTCTTTTTTTTTTTACCATTTTAGCTGTGTTAATGCAAATGGAATGAAACTTCCCAAGGGTCTGGAGTTATTTCAGATCTTTACATTATTAACTTCAACTCAGTAACTATATCAGTAATATGCTCCATACATCCAACTGTAACACTCAGAGCCCTCGTGGACACTTTTAGCCAATTGAAACCCATTAAAACTAAATTTTTTAATTACTTGTTATTTACACTATTAAATCATACAATTTAGGTTAAAATGTTGAGTTTCATTCTAAACTCAACGCTTGACAAATGTAGATTTTAGTGTTTTCTACCAGATTATGTCATTTATCCATTTTTGGCCAAGCGAGCAATTTTATATAATAATCTTAGTTACCAATAGGGGAGTATGATGCTTATTGCACAACAGAGCAAATGAATGACAGGTGTGACCTCAAGGATGTCAGATAATGGTTTTGTGTTTGTGCATGAAAAAAAATTCAGTGTTGTTGTTAAGCAATTACATATTTCAGACTTTTCTGTTTTTTCCGTTCCATTTTCGGCCCCAGCAGCACTGAGAATAGAGAAAATGGCCATTTTTGAGGTTGTTTACATTGTGCAAACAAACTGGTATTTGAAGGATTAAAAAAAAAAGGAATAGATATTTGATACGTATGCCAAGAACTGATGTTAGTTACAAACTTTTAGGTAGTAAAAATAGCAAAAAAGTATATAACAATATATAAAAATTATATATAAATATATGGCCATTATATAAAATATAAAATTGCTCGCTTGGCCAAAAATGGATAAATGACATAATATGGAAGAAAACACTAAAAACTACATTTTTCGATTGTTGAGTTTAGAATTAAAGCATTTTAACCTAATTTGTGTGATTTAATAGTGTAAATAACAAGGAATTAAAAAATGTAGTTTTCATGGGTTTCAACTGGCCAAAAGTGTCCACGAGGGCACTGAATCGATAGTAAACATGAGGAGGGCCAGAGGGTTAATATGCCTGACTGAAGTGGAGGCAGTGGATGTGCTGACTAAGACCACTTTATTTTGTAATAGTGCCTAATTACAACACAAAGTGGTCTACATAACGGTTCCTTCATAACAGTGAAAAACAAAGCATTTTCTTTTCTTTTTCTTCTGAATAAAGGGAGTCCAGCGTGGTAAATGGTTGTGGCCCACGCTTGACCTCTGGTGCCCTGCAGACTACAGATGGGGGCTCAGTGTTTGTGAATCCTGGCTTAGATGTGGAGGATGCCCCCCCAGAGGGCTGGCCTTTGCGCCGGGTCATCTCCATTGAGGAGGACCACCTCCCACACCTGCTGCAAGGAGATGCTCATCCACTTTTCCATCAGCTGAGTGAGGAAGAGAAAGGAAGAGGTGAAGAGGAGGAAGCCCAGCTTGACCTGAACATGAGCCCCATCTATTCCTCGAATATTTCCCTGGCCTCTGCTCATTCAGCGGCCTCCGCTCACGTGAAGAAGCCCTCGTCTAAACAAAAAGGCAGGAAAGGAATGGTCCCCTCCTCAGCCAGAGGCCAGCCAGTGGGCAAAGAGACTTTGCAGAAGGTGAAAGAGCAGGAGACTCTGCCTAATAAATCAATTATCTCCAAAAATCCAGATAAATTATTTAATTAATGACACTGTAATATATATGAAGTGGTTTTAAATCATTCTTTTCATGCTTGTGTTTTCAGGGTCAGGAGAAGCATGCTGTGGCTTCCCCTGAGCGCCTTTTTAAAGTCATTCTTGTGGGCAACTCAAGTGTGGGCAAAACAGCTTTGCTGCGCCGCTTCTGTGATGGACATTTCCACTCTGCCACCACAGCCACTGTGGGTCAGTTTTGACATACAAACAGTTTCCACCACACCTACAATGTGCATGACAGACCTGTGAGGTGGGATGGGTGGTGTGTGTGTGTGAATGTGTGTGTGGGGGGAGGGGTGTTCAGGGAAGACTTTTCAGAATGTATTTTCTGGGTATAAGCTTAGTCTACCCCTACGTCATGTAAGTGATCAACCCAAAATATCCCAAAATAAACCCAAATCTTTTTTAAGTGCCTAACCATTACCACACTTCCTATCACACATCTAATTTGAGAGCCATAAAGACACTGCTGTCTGAAAGTAGTGTTTTACTGTTGTGTATTTGTATGTAGGACTATGCAAATGTAGGTAATTTTTTTAAAGCCATTTGTCTCAGCAATAAGTTTGCTTTTGCTTGTAAAAATATACCTTGTTAGAATGGCTCCAGCCATCGCCTGGTCACCAGCAGGCGTGGTTTAAATAAATGAAACAACTGGAAACATTTAAGCTAATACAAATAAAATCGCCGCTTATTTTGTTAATGTTATTTTTATTTATTCTAAAAAATGTTTTTTAACAAAATAAGGCACTGCTCAGAGAGGTTCTCACAACAGAGTGTTTACTGGTTTTATGTACTGTATGAACTGCGTAAGTGCACTATGCAGTGTGCAGGACTTTTTTTGGAAAATAATAAAGTCTACATAGGTTTGGATTCAGTATATTATTGTGTTAATTATGCATGTGCTTTCACTGTTATAAGAGAAGGGGGCAATGGTATCACATGAGATGGCTTGGAAAGTCACACACTCTCCGCATGAGTCCTGGTTCACATTCCAACAGATTATGTCAGACTCCATCAGTAAAACTCTTGTTAGTCCTAAATATGAATCAACACGCAATAGTTTGTGGCTATTTTACCGAATAATGCCTCCTTGTGGTCGTTGGTTGATATTGCATTTTACACCCCTCCTAAAGAGATTGGGCTAGTTTTCCAGATTATGCCTAAAATGTACAGCACTGGGCAAAACTCTTGAGTCACCTCTTATTTCTTTATATATTGGTTCCAAAGAGTGTCCTGTGTTTTTAATGAGGAACATTTCTCCAGGCTTTCAGAGGCTCTCGTTTTCAGTCCAGTCCCTTAACCTGACTAGTTTCTTAGAAATGACTTTTGATTATTAAGCCACTCAGTGACCTACGTATGAATTATTTAAGCATAACCAATCATATCCAACATAAGGTCTGAACCTGTGAGGAAAAAAGGAGCAGGTGATAAGAGATGTGTAGGTGGTGATCAGTATACTGGTGGTGCTGAATTTCGTTATCTAGGCACCTTGTGTCTTTGTCACAGTAAAACACTTGCTCCTATTTATTTTAATGTGCTCAATATGCCAGTGATAAGACAGTTTGAAAGGCAGAAAATAGTATTTTTGCACTAACAAGGTGGTTCAAAGCAAAATATAAAGAAATCTGGGGTGGCTCAAGACTTACCCACAGGACTCAGGACTGTATTTTGACCAGTGATTCACCGTTGACTTTCCTTCAAAGTCTTATGTTTAATCCATGCACGTTTTAGAAACTTGAATGAGAAGTGGAAGTGAACTAATGCGTCCCATCTCTGTTTAAAGGTATTGACTACAGCGTGCGAACTCTGAATCTGGGAGATACTCATGTGGCTCTTCAGTTGTGGGATACTGCAGGCCAGGAGAGGTGACTGCTTTAATACACACGAGGAGAACCAGCCAAGATCACAATCAAGATCAAATAATTTCATAACTGGCTAATAAAACATACTGGAAATGTGCTATTGTGTTTCATATGTCATTGGCCAGTTTTGTTGTAAAGGAATAAGAGTTAGAATAGGCCATAAACATTCATGTTGTGTTCAAATTACATCTATTTGCTTGCACTTTAAAGGTTTTTCAGAAATACTGTTGCCGCCTTCATAGTATTTCACAGTACATTTTGTGACAGTTGAGCAATGCTATCATTATTATTATTATTATTATTATTATTATTATTATTATTATTATTAATAATAATAATAATAATAATAATATTTCTGATCTTATGGTTAGTTGTAGTAGTGTCAGTAGTAAAAATGTATCTTTATATCATCAGTAAATCCACCAGGCTCTACTGGAAGGTGGACTGAAAAGTTATCTTACCAAGCTGGTGTCTGATCAAAAACTCAAATTTTCCATTGATTTGAATGAAAAGCAGTAAACACCTTCCATCCCTGTCTTGCAGGTATCGAAGTATTACTAAGCAGTTTTTCCGCAAGGCTGATGGCGTGGTGGTGATCTATGACGTAACCATGCATGACAGCTTCAGGTCGGTACGCCCTTGGCTTTCCAGCATACAGGAAGCAGTTGGGGACCCCATTCCCATCATGCTCCTGGGCAACAAATCGGACAAGGAGAGTGTGAGAGAGGTTTCGACTAAAGAGGGGAAAAGGCTGTCTGAGGTAAAGGGTTAACACACTTCAAATATCCATCCTTAGATGCAACCAGTTTTGGTTGCACTGACAGAAGCAGACACTTTTTGTTTTTTTCTCTCTATGTTTAACAGGAAACCGGTTTGCTGTTCTATGAGTGCAGTGCTTACACAGGCTGTAATGTTCTAGAGGCCATGTTACACCTAGCCAGGTAGGGGGTTGATGTCTGGTTTTTACACTTTCATTAAGTATAACACTGAGGTATAACACCTATATTTTTTTCTTAACTTTTCATCTAGATCTGTAAGCCAAATCAAGCAGTAAAACAGGAAACCACAGTGTGTGTGGCTGTAACAGGAAAATGTGGGTGTGGGGAATTATTTGTTGTGGTTTTCTTTTATGTGTTGAGTTGGAATATGTGAAATATGTCAGTTTTGTTTATATATATATATATATATCACAAATGTTATCAAATTAGCACCTTCACTTTATGCATCTGAATCTGCTTATGGTATTATGCTTTTTTGTTACTCAAATCTTTAATCTCTTGAACAGCACAAAACATAAGATGGATTGTTTTAGTTGGAAGTATAGTTTGGCTGACAAAGAAGCTCACTTTTTTATTCCGTCTGTGCTTTCAGTGTTGTATTGTTCTTGAGTTGTTTGCAAAATTCTGTTTTTGAATGGAAAGCCCTGTGGTAGACTGTTAATCTATCTAGGGTGTTTCTCTGCCTTCCTCCCTGTGAGCACTGGGACAGGCTCCAGTCCCCCCCACAACCCTAGTTAAGCATAAGCGGTTCAGATAAAGGACGGATGTAATGCTGAGTGTGTGCAGTTTACTCATTTCTGTTGAATGTATGTTTTACTCACTGTGTTTTTTCTTTCTGGATTCAGAGTGCTGAGGGAGCAAGAAGACAGAGTTTGGGAGAACACAGTGCGACTGGGTGATCATCCAGTGAAAAAGAAATCCTGCTGCAAGTGACCTCTGCACTAACACACACATTTGTGTTCCTTTTTTATTGGGTTCCACGAGATTACCGTATTTAAGATGCTGCTCTGTCTAAACCTACACCCAAGCTGAAATGGAACCTCAGAAGGAATTCATTTGACTCTTTTTCAAACATAAGCTGAGAAAACTAAGGGGACCCACAAATACATGGACACACACACACACACATAATCTGCCTGCTGGATTCGCAGTGTTTCCCTGGTCTTATGCAGGCAGACAAAAAGCACAGAAAAAGGAACCTGTTGCCAGGAAATCTCAACACTTGTACACAGTATATATTACCATGACTGTTGCATACCGGTAGAAGAGAATAACGTAGATGTAATTAAGAAATACCTCTGTGGCTAGTCCTGTGGCTAGTCTCTCTCTCTTCTACTTTGTACTTTCTGTTGATATTTGTTGATATTTGGTTAATGGACTGTTAGAGATAAGAATCACTCGTGTCTCCAAAAAAAATATGAACGCTTTTTTAGACTTAAAGAGAAGATATAGTTTTGATTTGATCAGTTCAATGTTTAGAATAAATCCTGGAAGACTATTGCGATGCTTTGGTCTGTTTGCAAAAAATGTAAAATATTTTATATTCGTTGGGAAATCAAATGTAACATAACAAAAATGAATATAACATTAACTGGAGTTACCGGCAGCAACATGCAACTGCAATGAGACATAACTGGAAATTATTTTATTTGTATCAGTCATGAATGTCCTGTGTCAGACTCCTTATTATGCACAAATATGCTCTCTGCATTTCTACACCCAGGACCACTAAAAGCCTTTATCTACATGACGAAACAAACTGTTTGGAAAATACTAGAAATGTATTTAATTTTTTTCTTTCAGAATTAAATTGTTGTTCTGTTTTATGTGTTGTCTGAATGATACTGTAATATAAAAACATTTATAGCATCATTTGCTCGTCCCATTTATTTACCACTTCCAGCACCCAAAATTCCAAGAAACCTAATGAATGGTTGCTTAAAATGTTACAGTTATGCCGAATAAATAATAAAAATAACAAAAAAAAAATATTCAAACCAGTTTTTTTGAATCTTGAAAAAAATAGAGAATCTTAACTTAATGAAAGCAACAGTTAAGAAAACATGCCAGTCACAATATCAAACCATTCAACCAAGAAGCAGTTAACAAAATTAACAATTTAGGTACATTTAATCATGAGGAGTACATTAAATTATGTGAAAATATGTAAGCAAATATCTTGCTCCTAAATATTCATCTTTCTCCATGCTATTAAAACACTTAAAAAAATCATTCTGTAGAACCTAAACATGTGTTCATATTTTAGGAACTACGTCACTTCTTTTTGTTTCACACTGACTTACGAATTACTGTTCAACTGTGTACTTTCTGTCATGCTTTCTTGTCTTATGGCTAAAATAAAGGACAACGAAGACATTCTCAAACTCATTGACATTTACATTCAGTGATGCTCTCTTACAGCCTTGTGTTTTCAGAGCTGGAGGACTGATGACGCTATTGCTCTTCATGCTGGTTTCGCATTGATGATGACATCACGTTGGACCTGTGTTGTCCTCCTGGTCTCTCCTATTTGGTCAGAATCTATAGCAGCAGCAAGTGATTCAGCCTCCTCTCATGTTCTCCTGTTGGCTCAGTTTTTAGGGAAATGTTGCCCCCTGTTGGCCACCCCCTACCGCATCTTGTAGTCATGGGAAATGGCTGCATCACAGAGCTGCCCTTTGAAATCCAGCTCAAAGGTGAAGTCTAGGTCACGCTGGAGACAAAAAATGAATAAGAGCTTCAGTCACTTGTCCACTCCCTGTCCCATTTACTACTAACCATTTTTTGTCTACCTTCATCTTTTCTACAACACCTACTTTCACTCTGTTCTCCTCTTGCCAGTCTGGCTCATGTTCACTCTCTCTTTGCTTCTCTGTCTCTGCCAAGGCACCCACTCTCTTTTCTCTCTCTCCATTCATTTCCTCTTACCTCATTGTTTTCATTGGGTTTCACAGCGATGCTGCCTAGGATTTCCTCCCCTCGCCTTACAGTCAGGTAATCCTCCAGGTAAAACACTGTCTGCTTCCAGTGTGTACTGGGAGCGTCAGGGGCTGAGAATACGAGAAAAACATATTATTAAGTGTATTCTTGTGTGTGCCAAGGAGATATGTGACCGAAGAAACACAATAATAAACAATGATTTGAAATTTGTAACACACATGAGGTCTGTTTCTAACGATCTCTGAGGTATTCTTTGTTAGAGTTTGTCAGAGTTAAACCTGTGGAAAAGCCAGTTTTCTTGTGACACTTGGTGAACTCTATGTTGAAGTAGGTGACGAGGGCGTGAATGTAGTCATTCCTCTGGATCTGTAGGCAAAATGCTGAGGTGAAGGTCAGGTCCTCTAATTTCACCGTATAGATGTCCACCTCCTGCAAGGTAGCCACAAAACATTTTTTTTGTTTTACATTGAAAATTACATTCAAGGCCATTTATATGGGCAGCAAACTTTTGAATAAATACATATAAACAGTACAAAGTGATACATGTTTATGTGTAGGCTTTACAGTTTCCCTTTGAGGGAAACCAGTATTAACAGTTATAGCATCCAATTACATCAGCCAGTGTGCTGCTGAAGGCATTGTACTGAATTGTATTGGCCTCTAGAAAATGAATTACTTTTTTAAAACCAACAAAAACTTCTTACATATTACAGTATTGGTTTATTTGTATGGGTTCTAATGTTTGAATATTGTATTTATATATTGAGAATTCAGGTTATCTATGCATATATTTTTGTTGCTGCTGCAAAACCTGTAAGTAAGTATTACTCATCCTAAATCCCTTGTCTATTCCAAAAAAATGCTCTGTGTCCAGAGAACACAAATCTGTTCTGAATGGACAATGAGCTTTTGATCACTGTGTCAACAGCAGATCTTTTTCATTCAGAAAATCCAACAAAGCAGTGGCAGACCATTCTTTAGTTCAAAGACCTTTATCCCCAGGTGTTTCATGGGTGCACCAATAGAAGAGTGCAAAAAGAAAAGAATAGTGCATGCTGATACTAAACTCTCTCTCTTTTCTCTTCGGCTTCCTCTGCTGGGCTGTCTGATTTCCCTCCGTCCTTATTTTGCTGCCTCTTTTTCTCTGATGTTTTCACAGAAAAGAGGATTGTAAAATAGCTGTCATACCCACCCAGGAGCACAAGAGCTACTTCTACTGAAGTGAATGTCTATGCCATTATCTCAGTAGTCTGGACTACTGTCTTCAGTCAGTGGACTGTCAGTACAGGTTATTTTCATCTTTCCACTGTTAAAGACACTCTTCTAGCATTTGATTGACAGTTGGTGACCTCGAGAGGTCACAGTGACACTAAATGAACTACTTTATGAGGGACTTTCTTGTAATTATTTATAGGGTAATGATTTGTAGAAACCCAGTGCAGTGTAATGTATTCTACCCTTCCAGGCTTTTCCCACAGCTCCCAATTCCACATTCTAGGTTCACTCACCTGTGTGCATTGTGACTCATTCGCTCTTCAAAAATCTGTCCCATTATTGTTTTCTCAATTGTTTTCTTGTGCTTTAGTTCACTTTAGAACTAGCCTCACTTTAGCACCTACTCTCTATAGGTTTTTTCTTCTTCTTGTGTTTCTTTTTTTTGTTTTTTTGCTCTGGTGTTTAGCCATTTCATTGCTTGTAATATAATGGCCAAATAAGTATAATATAATGGAGGAAAACTGGAAATTCTAGTTACAGCGGCTTTATTTTTCAAGTAAGAGCTAAAGAATGAATGATATAACCTGTACAAATGCTCTGTGAGTGTTCTGACTAAAGGTTTGCACACTCATGACACTGCCTGAACCCATCCAACACCCACAGCCCAACTAGTGCTGCTAAATCTGAAATCTGAACCCACCTCAAGCCTGCTGGATTATCAAAGACATGGATTTAAAGAGGTTTACACAGTTACTAAGCATTTGAATTTTATCTCACTATTACCAGAGGAATTGCTGATTGTACCTGGTAGAGAACACCATCCACGCTTTGGTCACCAGTTAGTTCCTCTCACTACTGCTGCTATCGCAGAAATGCTTAACATGCTTCAGAATAACTTAACAAACAATGGGAAAGGTCCACTATGACCTTTCAACCAATCCAGCAAAACTTCTCATGATCCATATTTTTTAAGGGGAGCATTGTTCTGATCCTGAAACTCAGACCTGAAACTCCAAAGGCAGTTACTGTTACCAGCAAGAGAGAATATGATGGAGTGGGCATGTGCATAAGAAAAAATGCATCCAAAAATCACCCTTTAGAAAACAAACCCAGCCCTGAGGCTGCCTGTGAAAAAATCAGCCCAAGCCCTGCCTGAAATTTCAGGCCTGAGGAGAGTATGTCAAAATATTAGGTTTTGTTTTGTGAGATTATTAGTGAAACAATGGTTGAAAAAATGCAACTCCCATCTTTTATTTAAAAAGTTGTATTATAGCCACAATATGTAGCCATATCATCCCAATATATTTTAGCCATATCATACAGCCCTAGTGCGAGATGCACTGAGAGACAGTTGAAGTGATGGAAACAGTTTAACACCTTGTCATCAAACAGGCCCTTAATGATAATTAGGTCGTTATGTAACGCCCACACAACATGTGTCCTGAGGTAGCGCCTAGTCAATCTGCTCTATGAATCAGAACAGGGCTTTCACAGAGAGCACTCACATGCACGCTCTCACTCTCTGGCTCTCAACCCACAGACTCACGTTCCCTCTGTGTTCGTACCTTAATAAGGCAAGAATTGGTCACCACTTGTTTTGGGTCCACAATATCAACCAGTGGTTCCATCATCGCAACATTCCGAATGCAGGTCATATCAAAACCGTAGACATTCTCCCACCCTAGAAGTGAGGAGGAGACAACATTATAGCACATCTATAATCTCTTATCTGTTATGATGATCATATACTTATCCTCAATGTTTGTAGTTTAAAAAGAAAATGCAGAGTTTAATTCTGTGCCACAAAGTCACTGATTGTGTTGAGTCTGTGTTTAGGAATCCTGCTGCATACAAGGATGTGATGCTGTTTGGTTGTAATTCTGCAAGATAAATGTGTAGTTGCTAATTGCTAATGATTAAGAGATAATAATATTATCTAATAATAGATAATAATAATAGATAATGATAATACTACATTGGACTGTGATGAGAAATGTAAAAGCAGAAATGCTTTGGATGCTTTTTCTTCCTTTCCATTCTCTCTACACAGCAATGTGCTCTGGTCTGCCCTTGGTTTATATTAGGAAAGTCCTAAAGTAGTTAGGAGTGAATGAAAGAACTACATGACAAAGGGGGCTGAGGAGTCATTTGGAGTATTTGACATTATGTAATCTTGTTTAGCTGTCTCCCTTGGCTATATACAGGGCTTTTATCCCTTATGGTATGCTAACACGTTAATATCATATTACGAGGGTTCTTAAGTGAACTGACATGAAGTGGTAAGTTGGTTAAATATGAGTTAATAGAACTGTTTTGCAAGGAAGTCCTCATCAGATTTTATGAGGCATTCTGTAAAGGAGAAGTTGTGACACCATCTGCTGTGTGTGCATAGGGAGCTGAACTCAGACTGTCTGACCATGAGTGTTGTACAGTGCGTGTATGGCGTCGCTCCATAAAAACCTTCTTGGCACCCTTATTTCTACGACTCCTGGAACCCTATTTTGACCCAAAGCCGAAAGAGCCAAATAATCAACTCACTCTTGCTCTCAGTGTAGAACGAGCGAGGTACAGCTACACATAAAAGCACAGAGATGCATTTCAGCTGTCCTTATCCAGATACATGGTACAGCACAGGCCTTAGCAAAAAGAACTGTTTTATTTTTACTACACAGCCTGCCAGTCCCTCTGTGTCCCTATCTCTCTGTTCCTCTTTCTCCATCTCTCTCTGTTTTAAAATCTCCCCATCCCTTCAGGCCTGAAATAGATTCATCCCTGTGTCTGGCAGCCTTTGATTACATTTAGGCAAATCACACTCTTCCATCCAAAAGAGAGAAAGGGGGATTGAAGTAAAAGAGCCTTTCACTGGAGGCCAGAGACAAAACCCAATAGTGATCTCTCTTTCAGGCCTTTTCTTTCTATCTCTTTTTCTCTCTGATTCAATGCATTTATATCTTTTGTTCAGTAAGGGGTACATGCGCATGTCTGTATGTCTCCAGTGCTGGGCAGGGAAGTACAGGATACTTACAGTGGATTTTGAAATCTTTGTACTGTCTGTCCTCAATGGCCACCACGTACAGCGTGGCTCTATCTGGGAACATGAAGCCTCCGGGTTTCTGAAAGAGGAAGGTATCATATCGCTTACGTCACAGAACAGCTATCGCATTCCACATTCATTTCAAACAGCCTTTGTCTGCACAACATTTATCATTTCTGTTCTCACTCTCAGCTCCTCTTATGTGCAGAGTGTTCCCTCAGCCTTGTTATACTTAAGCATGTGCGTGTACTAAAGTACTCCAACTTATAAACAAGCAACCACTTGTCCTGTCTAATGATTTACAGTGAGTCACGATTAATCCATTTTTATTCTATATAGTTGCCTATAACTTGCCCAGTTTCAGGAGTCCCATCCCACATGTGTCTAGCATTTTATTGTTTCCTTTTATTTCCGTTTGGGTCCAATCCTGAGGTTTGTGTAGCTTAATAAATAGTAATAATTTACCATAATAAACCTCTTTATATTCTTTAGAATCAAACAGGCTGTATATCATTGGTGAATGAGCGGGACTCAGGCAGGCCAAATAGGTGGAAATATGTAAATGAGTTAGTCCTTGTGACATTACAACAACACCTTCCATATATTTCCATTTCTGAAGTGACAGATTCATGAGTGTGACGTTTACAAACTGCATCAATGTTTGCTTACTATGTTAGTATCTTCAAGGAAAGTGGTGGAAATAAGATTTGTGGTGCTATGGGCCTCTGAAAAATAACAGTTTTTCTTTTTACAAAATAATATTTGCCTTTTCTTCTAGTATGCAACTAACCACTAACCAGCCACTTGTCCCTGGCGTAGATGACAGTCTTCAGCATGGACTCATAAAACAGACAGTAGCCCATCCACTCAGAGACGATAATGTCCACCTGATCTACAGGCAGCTCTGTCTCCTCCACCTTCCCCTTAAAGATGGTAATAACTGCAAGACACATATAGATGCGCATGACAAAAATAACTTGCAGAGAGCGCTGTACAGAATATAGAACCTGTAATAGCTTTACTTAACACAGTCGAAGTTTAACTGAACTGATTTTATCCTGATGAATTAATGACACATAAATGCAGGGAGTACAATTACATGAAAAGATTAGCCGTGAAATTAGATCCCCTGCTTTGAACTTCAAGGTGATATTTCTTAGCTGAGGGTGATAATTTGGGGTCTAGATGATTGATGTCTCTTTTTCTCTACTTTCTTTTCACTCTGCCCATCTTTTCTTTCAGCAGGGTGAGCTGCCAGTCTGCAATTACTGGTTTGACTGAGGGGGGTGTGCTGAGAGAGCTGTATGTGTGTGTGTGTGTGTGTGTGTGTGTATGCATATGTGTGTATGTGTGCAGACTGCATTGATTCCTCTCCTGCTGACTCAGGCTGCACCCCCCTCTTCAAATACCCCACGGTTCTCCTGTGTTAATCAGAACTGTTGACTTACTTAGCTAAACAACAACTTCTGCCATCACACCACAGGAAGTGAGTGTCCTGTACGGGAAGTGGGTGTGCTATTTCCTGTGAGATGGAATGCTGTGTGCTAACTGGGAAATGTGTCACCCTTTCCTCTCCATAGATATGAAGCATAAACAAACGCAGACCCCTCAGAGAAAAGGGAACTGTACGCTTTCATCTGCTGGGAATTCTGTGGTCTGTCGGTGAGTAAGAATGTAGTAGATATGCACACATTTTGCTTGCTCTGGACTTTTAAACCGGCCGAAGGGCTTACCGTTGTCCAGATGGTTTGATTTGATGATTTTCTCTGAGTACTCTGATATACTTGAGCATTCAATCTGCAAAACACACAGAGAAACGCAGCAGAATGAGTGCTGATGATTGTGATGTGGAGTTTCATTCATCTGTTGCTGGAACCTACAATCAATTCGGGCAGACTTCCTGTAATAAAAGCTCCTCACCATTTGTAATGTGTGATTGTAATGTGCATTTCTCTGTGGTGTTATCATCGCATGTTAGACTCTAAAAAATGCTTTGTGTGTTACATAGTTCATATTTAATGGACAATCATAGAGAATGCTGGAAGACGAGGGGCTTTCTGTTGACAGTGATTATGTTTTTCTTGTTTATTTCCCCTTATTTTAGTTGTTGCCATCTGCTTTGTAGTTTCCTGTTTTGTGATTGCATGAAAACTATGTACTACTTTTTGGTCATCATGCACCAAAAAGCGTTAAGTCCACAATTGTATATATTTTTGACCTATCACATGTCCATGATTGGCTAGCATTAGGCCTGCAAAATATATAATTTGCTATTTTTTTGTATTGTATTTGCCTTCACAATATGGTCATCATATGTTCCCTGTTTTGTGGGTGTTTTGATTAATCATGACTTCAGCTTGATTCAACAAATACTTTTCTAATCTAAATAATTTTGACCAAAATAATACAGGCCAGAATAGAACCGTCAGGACCATGGAGTAGGCCTGACATCTGGGACTGTATTTAAACTCAGCAGTATTCTTAAATTGTTAAGTTAATAAGGGGTGTAATCTTGATTTTTTTCTCCATGGTATCTAGTAGCTTTCTCATTGGTTAGGCCTTCAGAAAAATGTGCCAGGAAGGTCTAATGTGTCAGATTTACCACCAAGATAATTAAAAAGTGACGCTGGAATCAGCTAGGTTTTGATTTACAGTGAGTGGTACCAACGCTGTAGGCATGAAGTCAACACAGGGGGACCAAATCTGCCGGAGCACTCTGGTGGTCTGGGGGGGAATCGGTGGTGCATGGTTGCCTGTTGTGGCAGTTTTTTAAATATATTTCTTAAATCAACACACTGGGAGGACATTTTGAGCACATCTGAATACTGATGGGGATGTGTCCCTCCAGGATATATTATAATTACGACCCTGGATGGGACCAATTTTAGGAGGGAAATGCTCACTCTGCTTTCTGGACACATCACTGACTGTGAAAACAAGTGGCAGATTTCTGTCAGACAGTAAACCTGTCAGGAATCTTTACTAAAGGGGTGTCTCTAGAAAAGCATATAAGCTCAAATATATGTTAAAATCTGTTACAAGTTTCAGATTAAATTGAGATTGTCTTTTACAAGATTTAATTGTCTGTGTTTGAATAATGAATAATGTTCATATGCAATGCCATTAGCTTAGTGCTAACATAGTACTATAATCTGTTGAGACTGTATTTAAACCTTGAAATGAATTTATATATTGCAATTACAATTTATTAAAAACAAGTTGCAAGTTATTGCAATCACAATACGATTATATGGTCCATATTATGAAACCCTGACACAGAGAGAGAGAGAGAGAGAGACTAAGCATCCCTGTGTAGCTGGCACAGTATCAATCTCTGGTACAAGAATAGGACACAGGTCCCAGCAATGGCCATCTGTACCACCCAAGGGGTCTGTTGTTGTCAGTGTTTAAAGTTGTGACCCTTATGACCCTCTGTAAGGATCCATTGCATTCATAAATTTCTACATTATCTCACTGAACCACAGCCAAGATGCAGAAGCCATTTCCACTCATTATAAACTAAAACTGCAACCACGGCATAACTGGACCCCCCCCCCCCCCACCAGTGAATGCAAAGGGTGTTTAATGGTGCTGTTCTTATACTGCTCTCCCCCTACATATATCCCTTCTTCACCCTCTCTCACACTCTCCTTCAGACACCTACACTCTTCCTCAAAGCGTGTGTTAGTGGTCTACATAACTGTGAAGGAATTTTGTGAAGTCTGCAGATAATGAGCTTTTAGGCCATGTTCTAATACGAGGCTCTGGTCTCCCACTGTGAAAGTGCTTTGTGCTGAGCTGAAGTTGTGTTCTCACCCCGTACACATGCTTGGCTCCAGCCTTGGCAGCGAACATGGAGAGGATTCCCGTCCCACTGCCCACATCCAGAACAATCTTGTCTTTAAAGATATGTTTATTGTGGTACATGGAGTTCCTGTAAGTCAGCGTTCTCACCTCGTCCTTCAACATCTCCTGCCAAAAGAGGCACATTTCAGAAGTTTAGAAGGTGTTCAAACACAAGAGTTCTCGTTATTATTTAACTAAAGAACAATTTAGATTATATAGGCAATATAAACTGTCACTGTGATTATATAAGATATGAAACTGGAAAAAAAATCATTTCACTCTCTTATATGTTTTGGGTCAATTTGACCCTATTCAGTGTTTAGGAGGTTTCAAAACGATCTTTATTTAAATTTATGGTGCCTTACAACATCTGTCATAAAATTCATTGCTACTTGCTCACATATCATCACAAGTCTTAATAAATAATAATATTGTGATTTTTTCTATTGGTACATCTGTTGCAGACAGACTTTCTTCACAGGCACTGCTCCATCACTCATCACTCTCACTTTCACTTTCGCTTTTTAGACTGATTGAAAAATAATCACTTTATGTTGATAGCCGACTTAATCGGTCACATCAGTTTGTTTATGAGTTTTGTTCATCTTAAACACAGGTGACAGTGTTCAACTATCAAGCAGTATTTGTGCTGTTCTTAAAAGTTCCTTACTGGCCACTCTTCCTCCCACACACAGTTGGGTACTTTCAGTCATGCACAGATTAATTTAAATGATTCTTTAAATTTGAATTTTAAATGAGTCTTTAGTCTTCTTCTTTTGCAGTGAAAGTGTAAGAAAAGAAATAAGGTTAACCTGCTAACAGGAGTTTCACTTAAAATATGTCTTTGACCTACTTATCGAAATGAAGTTTTACACAAATGATGAATCATATGCTAGAAACATCAAAAATAATTTTTTGATCAAGTCCATTTTTTTCCATTTTTTTATCTTAATTGAGATTGCATTATGGACTGTAACAAGCTTATACTTAAATGACGATCATTTGTTGCATTTCCTCACTGAATATTCACCGCTTCATTTACCACATAGAAAAATGCAGATTATGCATATAAATGCTCTTATGCAAATAAATGCTCTTATGGTATATAATACAATCTACTGTATTGTGTATAACACCTCTTGGCTGTCTCACATCTACAGCAGTCTCACACCTGCAACCTGAAAGAGCCATCTGTAACACTCGCACTCCGTTTTCTTTCGTATCTTTGCTGCGGGAGCATGGGGTGATATGTAGGACACAAAGCACAGTATTGCTGCCATTCTTTTTATAGAGACAGGTCTCCATTATAGCCTGTAGGGATTAACTGATACACATCTTTCTCCTCTTTCTCTCTCTTTCCCTCTTTCTCTCTCCCTCTCTCTCTATCATCCTGCTATTCTCCTTTATCAGGAACAGTCCCTTTATCTTCAGACTGCTCAACCTGACCCACATACTCAAACTGTCCCAGTATCAAGCCTCCTCATGGTCAAGGCTTTTTTTTGTTAGGGAGAGATGTTTTCTCCAATTGGATAAGCTTCCAAGTGGCCTGGGTCACTTTGCTTTTATTCGATTCAGTGAATACTTGGATAGTGCTTATAAAATGGGTGATGTAGCAACAGCTACATAACCTTATTGTATGAGTGTTTGCAGGGGGACACAGATAACACAAAGTTTCAATAGAAAGCCTTACATCATCAGTGTAATTTAGTTCAAGGTGAAACTGAAACATTAGATTTCTTGTTCACTTTTAAGACGTATTTGGCAATAACAGCTGGGGTATATTCGGTATCTGCTGTGAAACTAATATGAAATTTATGTTGTTATGAGAGTGAGGAATGTAAGCCCACATATTAATTCATATGGCTGGTTTCCCAGACAGGGAATAAGCCTAGTCATGGACTATATTTTCCTTATGATGAAGAATCTCCATTTGCTGTGTAGTTCTCATGAAATAATGATTTGGTTTCCATTTTAAGTCGTTGTAACCAAACTGGACTAGGCTATAGTAGCTGATCTAAGGAAAGACAGGCTGTAAAAAAACAACCTTTAAGATGCATGCAAAATTAAAAAAAAACTCTCTAAATATAGATGGGATGCTGATTCACTCTCATACTCACTTTCATTTTTGTCTTTTGAACCGGTTGAGACTTTATTTTGTTTCAACTCATAAACTGACCAATCCCTGCTTTGCCCAAAAATGTGTTCTAAAAGACATTTTAGCTCATACCTTTACAGCTCCAGTAAATTAAAATAAATAAAAAATTGTAAATTATTCAAATCAGGGTTCTGTTTCTTTATTTAGGGGGGTACACATCATTCCCACTTTAAAAGTCCAGCATGGACATTTTTTAAATTGTTTTTGTTCTTATTAGGCTGGGTTAAACTATTGTCAGTATTCCATGAAGCTCACAGCAATTGCTATGCAGGAATGCATTTGTGGGCATGTTTGTGGATAGTTCAATAACTGACCACATGCATAAAATCTCATATCAAATTACAAATGCCTGCCATAGCCATATGAACCCACTCCAACCATGCCAGTGTACCTCATGGATGCCAAAATGGGCATAGGAGTCGAAGTAGTAGTCCCGTGATGTCATCTCCTCAGGGTTGAGAAGCTTGGCCATCTTGCCCCGTCCAGGACAAGCAGACAGTGCCGAGACGTGCGGAGTGTGAGGTGGACGAGGGACATGATGGGCCAAGGGCACAGGCTTAGGAATGGGGGCTGACTGCAGGGACTGGGATGAGGGGGCGGGAGCACTGACCGTGCGCTGTTGCTGCTGCTTCTGCTGCTGCAAACAAGAAGAGATGAAGTACAAACCTGTTTACACAAGTTTAACTAAGTGATAAATCACTGATCTGGGAACTTCCCTGTAGCCTATATACCATGTTCCAGTTGTCCTAGATACTGTTGATTAGCTAAGACATGTGGTGTACAAATTGTGCCCTGCAAAGTTGTGGGCACGCCTTAACTATCTTGTTCCCAAACGAGGCTGAGGCCATGACTTAATTATCTCATTCCCTTAGTAAATTGTGGCCATGACTTAATTATCTCATTCATTTACTAACTTGTCGCTATGACTTCCTTAACGCATTCCCATACCTTACTAAGTTGTGGCCACAAAATAAAGATCTCTTTCCCACTATTTAGGAACGTATTATTATTATTTTATTTATTTATGTGTATTAAGAAAGGATGTCACCAGCGGGGCTCCGTACAGATCGACCCCAATTAAAGGCGAGCAAAGAACAGTTAAGAAACCTTTCTTTTCAAGAGTGCATGAAGCATGCAGGTCAAGCACAGCACAGAGTGTCCCCGCATTCTGCTCCGTTACTGTAGGATCTTATGGGTAAATGTGACTTTTAGCGTGACTCGTGCGTGTTGCGACGCTGTTCCAGCGCGTGTTACCGGTCCGTCATTGCAGCACCTCGGACAGCGCTCGCGGAACCGGCGGCTCCGGCGCCTGTTAGCGTCACTCTCGGGTGCACGGCGAGGCGGAGGACCCTGCGTGCCTTTGCTTTTCGGTTGAAACGACCTGTCCGCCCGTCCCTCATGTCCGCAGTGTCTCCGTGGAGCCGTTCTGCGTGACGTTCACAGCGTGTTAACGGGGCAGCTGCTCTACTCGACTAGCATCCAGTCCACTAGCCTGCAAACGATATTGCGTGGTTTTGGTAGCGAGAAAACGCACGAACTGCATGTTTTTGCAGGGTAACGCTATTCTTCGTGCCCTGCCCGTCCACTCGACCGCGGCGGGACGCGCTCAGGTGTTACGAAACGCGTTATAAAACGGATCCGGGACTCACCTCCGATCCCTCTGCCTCCGCCATCTTCCTCCGCAGGAGCAGGCACCGCGAGGAGTGCCGTAGTCCCATACGAGCCCTCCGCGCTCAGATCAGCTCGATCAGGGCGAAAGCAGTCCCGCGAATCTTAAAATAATCGCTCCGTGTCTCGGGGTCAAACTTTGGCACGCATCGGAGCGGTTAAGGCTCTGTTTTACGCATAATTAAAAAAAAAAGCAAGAGCCCTTCAGTTCATTATAATAATTGCTAAAGCGTTAATAGTTGTTTTAAAACCTGAAACGTCCTCTCGTCTCGAGACAGAACTTGCAGGTTGGAGAGGAGTTCTGCAGCAGCGCATCGCGCGCCGGGAAAAGTTCCTCGGAATAAGACCTAGGCGAGACCTTGGACAGAGCCACTTGGGGACCAGTTGATCCAGAAGTCCTCCGCGTGTCCAGCGCCGGTCCAGCAGCCAATCAGCGCGCTCGGCTCGCCATTCCCGGCTCCCGCGCGCATCACGCAGGTTCTTTATGGCACGCACAGTAACTTTCTTCTCGTCCCCCGGACCTGAAGCGCCTGAATCAGAGCCTCCTCCTCTTCCTCCTCCTCCTCCTCCTCCTCCTCCACCTTCCCACACACCCGCACCGCACGCGGAGCACGGAGGCGCGCGCAGCACTCCTGTTCACTTCAATGGAGCTGCGATCCCCAACAGCGTGTAGGACAGCGGAGTTACGGGCTTCTGCTTCGTGTGTGTGCGTCTGTGTGTGTGAGTGGGATGACCTGCGTTAATAAAATTGCAGGGGATGATG
>JBBPCY010000130.1:21542253-21586195 GCA_037974405.1 Brachyalestes nurse | reverse complement strand
TCACACCACACCTTTACTAAAGAGCCTTCACTGGCTCCCTGTGGCTGCTCGCGTTAAGTTCAAGTCCTTAACACTTGTTTCGAGGCCAGGAATGGACTTGTACCCCAAACATAACAGCACTGATCAAACAACGTGTCACTTCTCGTCCTCTCAGGGCTTCAAGCACGGCTCGTCTTGAGCCTCCGCCGCTCAAAAGAAGAGGAAAACATGCGTCAAGACTCTTCTCAGTCTTGGCCCCCCAGTGGTGGAACAAACTCCCTCTTCCCATCAGATCTGCAGAGTCCCTCGCTGTCTTCAAGACCCACCTCTTCAAGGAGAACCTTGGTGACTAACGGTGTCATTTTTTATTTCTTGTTTTTAAAAAAAAAAATCCCATATCCCCATCCCTTTCTTACTTCTGTCTTAACTTCTGACTTTTCTTTGTCATGTGTTTAGATATTGTTGGACAGGTGTTTAGGAGCTCTGAGCGTTTAGGTGTACCAAGCATGCGGTATCATGGTTGAACAGTAGACGATGATTTTGAGTTTAGCTTACGAGTGTAAGAAGCAGATGTAGACTACTTGAGCACTGATGTACGTCGCTCTGGATAAGGGCGTCAGCTAAATGCCATAAATGTAAATGTCTAATGCATTGCAAGCTCAGAAAAACACAGTTACACATCTAGGGGCCATTTGGCATCTCCAGTCCATCTATGTGCATGTCTTTGGTTGAGCATTCAACTGAAACCCACACAGACATGAGGAGAACATGTAAACATACAGAGAGGACACTGGCTTCCCTGACCAGGAACTGAGTCCAGGGCCTTCTTGCTAACCCACCCAACACACACACACACACACACACCTACACACACCGACTTTATTTACCTGTGTAAATACGCATCTGTCTATTACATTTTCTGTCCTGTTGCTGCTATATTTGCACATCATATTTACAGACACAGCTCTCGCTGCTAGAATACAGTACCTGTCAAAATACCGTATTCATCTAGACTGTAGCCAGACTGTATTTGCTGTCTTGTCTTGTCTAATTTTATTGTTGCTCTTGTGTTTCTTTTGAGTCCTGTTTGCACTTGTGGTCTTGTGCTGTGCTGCTCTTGTGTCGCACCATGGTCCTGGAGACACGTGATCTCATTTCACTGTGTGAGCGTGGTCGAAATGACAATACAACCTACTTGACTTGACTCGACTTGACAAACGTAAATCAGTTTTAATTTTCTATTTTAAATGCTCTAAACTGGTCTTCTTTTACAGCCATTTTGTTCATTCTACTGATACTATGACCCAGAGGTCCCCATTCTGCAGTTTTAATACGACCGTCTGCCTTTTCCTATTTATGAAGCTGACCCCTCTTTCCTTATTTTTCCAGTTTAATGCTGACAAATACTGGAGGGTGGATCAGTCTCTCAGAGCATTTCGCCTGGCTCATGAGTAAAACATTAAAGGCACAGCAGCACTTTCCTCCTGCAGTTATGAAGCTCATATCGGGAGAAGAAATGCGGAATGAAGGCGCTTGGCACAAAGTCTCAATTTCGTTTTCATTTTGTCTCTAAATGATGACACCCAGGGCTTGAAATTTCAACGAGGCTGAGGAGACTCTTCAGAGAATATACACTTCACAATCCAGAAGCTTTTCATTAACATCTGAAAGGACAGACTGACAGAAAAAGAGAAATGATACAATAAAATACAGGGAAATCTGTAATAATTTAATAAGGGTGAACCAGAAAGCAGGAGTTCTCATTCATGTGATTACTCACCGATAACACACACTATGACTTACATTTTACCAGCGCACATACACACAGATAAGTAATGCTAAATACCCCTCTGCTATGTTTGGCAGGTCTGTAATTACATCCGTAACATTCGCCGTGCATTTACAGCAAGAGTTGGCAATTCAGAGGCTCCACCTGTAGGTTAGCGAAAACGAACCCTTTCAGAAAACGACTGAACCCTGAGCTATTAAGCAAAGTTGCCAAGGTCAGAGACGGGTCAGAATCTGCAAAGCACATCAATGAAAAATTGTAGTGGCCACCAAGCTTCACGTAATTACAGCCCACGCCTTAATCATGGAAACCAGGGATGCAAATGATCTTTCCCTTTGGCGTGTTGTTTGAATAACATAGTCTCGTCCGGCCTGTGATTGGATGATTGATGGTTCTGCCTGTTAGCTGGTAATCAGTTCTTTCCGTGCCGGTGTAAAGGAAGGAAAAGCTGGAAGGCTCCTGACCATATTTGGTGTAAATACCTTTTTGCTAGCTTAGCTCCATTTTTCATCAAAGGCCTCTGGGTGACTTAGAACAGCGCTGGCAATCCACCTTCCCCATCCTGGCTGCTGCGTTTTACCACTTAGACGAAGCAAAAGGCCATGAGAGGCCAAGCCTTACAGTGATTTCCCCATGCTCACAAAGTAGTGTTAAGCACCATACAAATGTCTTATTGCCTTTATAAAACTGTGACAAAACGCAATATGATAAAACACTCTTATGAACTAGTTAAGTGAATGTTTAGTAAATAAGTATAAGTATTAAACAGAAGATTGCAATATTGAGCTTAATATGTTCCACAGACAAAGACATGCAATGGTGTGCTGCAGATATTACTTGGAGGTTGCCTTCCCTATAGTACCCCTAGAACTTTAAATATAAGTTACATACTCACTACTTCTTAAAATTAGATTTAAGTAAAAAGAAATTTGATTTCAAATATTTCAGTTGCCTAAATAGCTTTCAGTTGAGCCAATAGCTTAGTGGTGCCCGACCACAAGGGGGTTCTGTCACTTTAATGATGCCCTTTATGTTTAACAGAAAAAAGAAATTCACATACAGTGAGTGGTCTCAAAATCCCATAAAGCATTTGCATGTGCACTCGGCTGAAACACAACAACAACAAGATTCTGTGATTGTGAATCCTTGAGAAATGCCTCTTTGCAGTTCGTCCATTTAGGGCTCCAGCTGTTAGCTTTTACAACCGAAGTTTACAATTCGTGCTGCTGGTCTTCAGGTTGCAGATAACAGTACATGTGTGTAGCGCTTTAAGCAGTCCGTCTAGAACACACGTAGCATTAGTTTCATTCTTTGAGGCAGCGCATGTTGCGATAAGAAATTAATATTTAAATCGTTGACTGTTCAGTGCATGGGCCACAACAGGGCCCAGGAGCAATTCTACAGGGGCCCTACAGGGGCCCTGTCATCAATGTAGTGAATGTATGGCACTGTGACATCAGCACGGCCTGGCATTTTTGAGACATTGTGGCGTCATCAGAGTACGCTGTCATTTTGAGATATTGTGATGTCAGCAGTACAATCTTTCACTCATGGGTCATTATGATGCCTATTATTATAATTTTATTTCACTTATGGGCCACCAGTGCAGCATATTACTTATTGACTGCTGTGATTCAATCAATGCAGTCCATCAGAGCTGTGAATCTTTGATTTGTAATTACTGCAGCCTTTTACTGCATCGTAATGTCATCAATGAAGTGTGTGACTTTGGGGCATTATGATGTCTTACGAGTACTGCAGTCTATTATTAATGGGCCATATTGATGCCATCAGTGTGGCCTGGCAGAATAGATATATGGGTGATGTCATTAGTGCATTTAGCAGCTATGTTGATGTCATCAGTGAAGCCTGTCTCTCATGAGTCATGGTGATTTTTCTTCAGCACCTCACAACACAGACACGCAAAGAAAAACAACATGCATGCCATATTTCATGCTATTTTGAGGTAAAAAAATGCAGCTTGTGACTTTGGACCATTATGACATCAGTGGACTCTCATGGGCCATTGTGACGTTTTCAGAACAGCCTTCCACTTACAGGGAACTGTGATGTCATCTATGTAACATTTGACTGTGGCATTGTGATGCAATTAGTGTCATTTGTGACGTTAAGGCATTATAAGTAAGTAAATAAGTGAACTTTATTGTCATTCATACCATACAACAGTACAACAATGGATGCATAGCGAAATTGCATTTCTCCAGGCTCAATGTGCAGACATAAAAGACAAGTGCACGCAAGACAACATACAGACATTACAAACATTTCCCATCTTCTTTGTTATCAGCTCAATCTAGAATTCATGGACCATATTGAAATTTTAGCAGAGCAGCCCAGTCACATCAGCCGGGTGTTTAAGAACAACTGAGAAATCTGTCACTTATAGGTGATTGTAATGTCACCAGTGCAGCCTGTGAGTTTAAGGCGCTGTGGCATCAATGCAGTCTGACACTCATGCGGCAGTTGTGATGACAAGCTGCACTGTAACCTGCATTTGTGATGGCAGTCCAGCTTGTCACTGAAAAGCCACTGCAATGTCATCAGAAAAACCCGTTATCAATGCTGTCTTTCCTTTTCTCTTCGATTGTGTTACCATCATTGCAACATTTGTCTTTATTGTTAGCAATTCATGCTACCACTCATGAGCCATTGTGATGTCATCACCAGAGCCTTCACTTCATGCACCAGTCACTTTTCTGCCATTGCAATGTCATCAGTGCCCCCTGCTACGTATAAGCCATCATGTCACCAGGACAGCTTGTCTCTTAAAAGTTATTTGCAAGTTGAGGCCAAGCCTTCAACATATGGTGGCAGTATAAGAGCCTTCATGACTGAAGGAGTTGAGAGAGCTCTTAGAACTTGTGCTGGAGTTATGGGCAGCTTCTGCTATGAGCTAGAAATCTAGACCCATCTCTTTTTGATGCGAGGAGACAGGACTGACAGATAGAACTGAAGAATGTCATGGTTGTGAGGTGCAAAAATGAGAATACGTAATGAGAATATGGTGTTTTAGAAGTCCCTGGCCTGCAAGAGCTGATTCTGATGGAGTGTCAAACTGAGGAGAACTTCAACAACTTAGGTAGAGAACGTAGTATGGATGTACAAGATTTGGAATTCTTACCAAGATGTATGTATGAGATCTAGGATTAATACCAAAAATTGGTCAGATGGTGGCGCATTTGAATGTCTGAGTTAAATAGGGTGTGCTGGGATTCACGTGGAGTTTAGCCTGATACATTTTCAAACACTGAATTGTGAAAGACATTGTGGTACATATGGGAGCGTAGCTGGTTAAGGGTTAAATGAGTGTAGGGTAGATGAGGGTACGGTAGGGTAACTTTCATAAAGGGATCACAAACGCACTTATTGGTCTTTGTGAAATCATCAGTGCCACCTGCTGCACATGGGTCTTTGTGATTTTAGTGTGATTTGTCAGTTGGGTCATTGTTATGTCATCAGTATAGTTAGCAGTCAGCGTTATGTCATTAGAGTCTTGACTTTGAAGTGCTATTATGCCAGTTTTTGACTTTGGACGTTGACTTTGGGCAGTACAGCCTGCCGCTTTTAAGCTTTTGTGATGGTGTCAGGCCACTGGGATGTCATCAGAGCAGCCTATCACTTTTGGGCCACTATGATGTCATCGGTTAACCTTGTCTGCTATAATGGCCATCGTGATATTTTTTCAGAACAGGAGTCACTTATAGGTCATTGTGATGTCATCAGAGAAACCTGTCACTTATAGGCCATTATTATGTTATTTGAACATCCTATCACTGAAATTCCTTCATTTTAGCATGCAACTGTCCAGTTCTAACCATTAAATGTAAACTTTTTATGTACAACAACAGTTCATATACAATTCACCATTTACTCTTTATTTGTGTTCATGCTTTTATAAAGTCAACTTTTATTTATTTATTTTTTTTCAAATTTCCTTGCCCAGTTCCATCTGTTGTTTGCATAACCATATGCCAACAAAAGAAATCATTACTTTCAAGGACTGAAACACACTGGTTATATAAGTGGAAATAGTTTTAATGAGATAGTTTCATGCTTTGTCAAGTTGCTTAATTGCTACGGGCACCATCACATACATTCAGCTTTAGCAGCTTGCAGTATAAGACACTGACCAGTAGGGGGGCACAGCCTGCTTTTCGCAATGCACTACACCCTCTCTGTCATTTGTCATTTCATGAACCTAGTCAGACTGCACAGCATTATATTCTCTACATTTCTACAATGCAGGTATTAAAAAATAGCTTTTATCCTCAGGAAAAAAACTACATTTCACTCGGACATGACCTAAAAGGCGTCTCTCAAACTCAAATAAAGAGATTGGAAGGAATATAATTGGTTTTTGTGTGGTCTATGAAATTACTCTAAGCAGCAGCAGCAGCAGCAAATGAAAATAAATGAACGTGAAAAGGCAGCTGTTTTTTTTTTAAACCTTCCTCAAGAGGTTTTATAGTGCCTCACTCTTTTCATTTCTTTAGTTTCATTGTCACTAGAGACCTTGAATTGATATGAGTGCTCCAGTAAGTAGATTAGAGGGAATGAAATTGGATTTGGATTAAATCTGTAATGAGTAATGAGGTGTTAAAATATCACTTACTTTAGTTCATATCAGAAAAATGATCATAAAGAGAAATAGCGGACATTGATTCTTCCGATTATGATATTGGAATTGTGAGGGAAAAAGTCAAGCTCAATCAACACATGGTCTATACTGAATGTATTTTGACATTAGCAGCTGTGATAGTAATAAAGTTGCAGTAAATTTAAAAGTTAGGTGTAAAAGAATCTTGTACTGTTTTCTACTCTATTTTAGACCTGTGAAGCTTCTCAGAGAAAGACTAGTTCAAATGCTGTTACATTTTAATGACTCAGTGCAGTGACTCTGGAATGAAGTCCCAATATCAAGGTCCAGTGACTGCTGGCCTAACTTTTAGCCTCCCCTAAGCCGACTTGACAATGACTATTGGATAATTTACCTGACTATTAACTTCATAATGGGGGTTAAAGGAGTCACTTCAAAACCTGGTCAAAAGCACAGACAAAATGTAGCCTTCCATTTGGCTACTACTATTACTGCTTTTAACAATCAGGCATGCTTTTATCTATGAAAGTGAACAAAAGTGTCATACAGCACCAGAAACTTCAAAAGTCTATTTATGAATACTTATGGATTCAGGCAAGTGTGTGATGATTAAAGCATGTTATGTTATGCGTGTTATGCACTGCTAATTGGTGTGGTATGAACTTCCTTTATTTTTTAGCTACTGTACATTAGCATCACAGATCCAAAGTAAAGCTAAAGAGGCAAACACCAGCCACCAAACAGGGAAAACTAATACTTTTGCTAGTACTGACCTACCTGCTATGTTAGCTATTACCTAAACTCACCTAGAAAATTATTCCCATTGACCACTTTATTTATCAATTCTCTGCTCACTGACCATTCTATTAAAGACCGCTACCTAATCCCTCCACTTGTGTATATGCATGTAAACTATATGGAAAAAGGTATTGGACCATTACACCAAGATGCTCTACAGATTTAATTTGTGCTCATTCATTCTGTAGGCCATTTATTAGGTCAGACATAGATATTGGACGAGAAGGCCTGGCTCGCAATCTTCATTCCAGTTCATCCCAAATGAGCTGGATGGGATTGAGGTTGATCATTGTTGGTCATCACCTGTTCAATCTCCGTTCCAGTTAATCCCAAAGGTGTTGGATGGGGTTGAGGTCAGGCCTCTATGTGAGCCAGTCAAGTTCTTCAACACCAAACTCATCCAACCATGCCTTTATGGAGCACTGGGGCACAGTCATGCTGGAACAGAAGAGGTTCTTCCCCAAACTGGGTCCACAATGTTGAAGCATGACATTGTCCAAAATGTCTTGGGATGCTGAGGCGCCAAGACTGACCTTCACTGGAAGTAAGGGGCCCAGCCCAAACCCTGAAAAACAGGTGTGTCCCAGTACTTTTGTCCACATAGTGTATATTACTACAAGATGTATTTGGGTGGTGGACCCACATAAAACGTATCCGTGTCACTGCTAGGTTGAAAGTGGCTCACCCAAAAAAAACACCAGCTCTGTGGTCGGAAACTGACCACTGATTAAGTGTTGGGGCTCGGCTAGCAACGTGTTCTTTATAACGTCGCCTCAGTGTATTGTTGATCAGACGATGTCAACTTGAAGTATTAAAGATGTAGAAACATTGCTGACATGTCCTTGGAGCTGTTAACTTGCTTTTGTTATGTTTCACTTCACTCAAAATGATTTGTCTTTCCATAATCATTTAACATACAGCTTTTGACAGCGCTCACAGAAAGATGATGAGAAACAACTCAGATCATTGAACACACTGACATATATATTTATTTATACAAATATAATATGTATAACAATTGCATATCACCTGGTATTGTTTTTTGTCTCTCTGTATAGTAAGTACAGTTTTAACCAGCCTTGAAAATGCAAGTCATCGGTAAGAAAAGTGTTTAAGTAAACATACAAAAAGGGACAAAAGTCAGTAGATGTACAGCTTGTACAGCAGATCAAGGGACAAAAACAAAACTTCACAGCATCATCTGTTTCCACTAAAAACATCTGTACCTACTAATAGTTCTCTCACAGGCTTCCACTAGCGAATGAACAATGTAAAATATCCAGGTTCTAAACGAAATAACAGTAATATAGATATAGCACTACCATTGACTACTGTTGGTCATCACCTGTTCAACATACTGCTCTAAGGTTAAGATTCTAACTTATAATTATAGATATAAGGGATGGGCTATAGTGTAATGGTGCCATTCTTGTAATTTGGTATAATAAAAAAAGATGCTCTTCTCTATAAATGATTGTCCAAAGTGGATCGGTGTATAGGGAGGAATACAGAAAACTCTGAAGGCGATATATGGTCAGTTATTAGTTGCAGAATATACAGTAAAACTGAATACAGTAACACCACAATTAATAGCCTGCTAAAAACTCAAGAGACCACAAACTAGAAAATATAAGCATTTAAAAATAACAAAATATTGTTATGATCCTCCAGTCCCACCACCACAATATATTCATTTTCTTAAATCTGTTTGACATTCTGCTTGTCCTCAAATAAATAATATAGGAACTCTCCATATTATAGTAACTTTTCATAGTATCTCTTAACAGTAAATCTTGTTCTAGCATAAATAGAATATCTCTTCAGTTGGATTCGTGAATAGTGACTTCATTGGGTGTGTGGATAGCTTCACTGTAAAACTGTGTCAGAACCACGCGGCTGACATCAGTGCACAACTTCTGCATTATACTGTAACGCCAGATGGTTCCAGATGTCTTCTAAACGGAATTCTCTTTTTATGGCAGAGTTTTATACTCAAAAAGGATAGTTTGGCAAAAAAATGCTAACACAGCTGACAACAAAACGGAGCTTACAAGGCATGCAAGTAGCATGCTAGCGGGTGCCCTGCCCTGCTAGCTTCTATTCGCGGCTAGCCGTGTTAGATTTATTGATCAAGCGTTCCATTAAAGGGTCACAGCACTACCACCAAAAGCTTCTGTGTCTGCCCCCCCCACCAAGATTTGACAATGAAGCATGTAAAACCAACTTAAGTGTGTTATTGCTAAATCTACCTTTTTATAGAAAATATTCCTTGCTACAATATGGTATAAAATACCTCACTTTTATCTGATCAAGGACAAGTTTGACACAAAAAGCGTTTTTCTTTCGCACAGACACAAGCACCAGAAGAATCCGTCGAGAGGTTATTGTACAAAGCTGTGGCAACGGAAAAAAAAACAAACAAACAAAAAAAAAGATCTGGCAACACATTCAGTTGAACGCATCAGAAATACAAGTAAATACGGTATCACAAACTACGAGAAGGACTTTCTTTGGAGAGGGTCACAACTTTCAACTGGCTTAAAAGGACAACTAAAAAGTTAACAACCAAAAGGTAGAACAAGTGATCTCTCTCTGTCGTCTCTTCTGCAACCATATACATTTTCCAAGCACCAATGTATACGTTTCAGGACACAGATCATAGAGGTTTGTCGACCTTTGTAAAGCTGTAGGTAGTACACGAACGAGGGGGAGTCTTCATCGGAAAACATCATGACCCTCCTTTCACTTCTACTGGATGGCTGCAGGTCGCCGGATTTGAGTTCTTGCAGAGCTCACTCCGAATCCTCTATTTTTTTTTCTTCTGGAACAACCTGTGAACCACCAATGGTACAAAAGCTGAGAGACTTGCAATACTTTTTTAACTTTTTTGTGTTTCTCTCTCTCCTGCCTGCGATGTCCACTTAGAGGTTAAAGCGATAGTTCAGTCAAAATCAGATTAAGTCTCCCCCGAACCCCAAATGCAGCGTGGAAACACATGTGAGTGACTGAGGACTAAACACAGTCGAACAAATGAAGTAGCATTTTGGCATTCCTCTTTGTGTAAACATTAGAACTAGGCAGGCTTGCAGAAATATACTAGCAGTCTGGAGAGAATTCTAGGCTACATTTGTATGACATTGTGATGTCATTATTACATAACTGTGTTGCTGATATGACATGATGTCATACTCATGTAGCTGTACTACCAATTATGACATGGTGATGTCATACCCATGCAGATGTAGTACCCACAATTTAGCTGTAATTCTGATATGACATGATGATATCAAACTCATTTAGCTGTAGTGCGGTATTGCTTGAGGCCCCATTATTGCCCTGGGCCAATTTTAAGATATAGTCTTGATAAGCTGTGTTTTGGCAGGCGGATAATACAGGCTGTTTCTATAATCAGTTTTAAAGCTTTGTCAGCACACTGGTGTCCTTGGGCTAACATTGAGAAGCTGAACATGTTTAAGTAGCATCTGCGTAACAGGCGATGCTACAAGTACATGCCACTGAAAAAGCAAAGGAGCATGCATGGGTATAAATGTAGTGTTCTACATGAGTATGCACTTTGTGTCAGTGTTTTTGTGTGCTACATCTCTCCTTCATTACATAATGTTTCCCACACAGCCTCTGAGTGAGAACACAGCCTACGGCAGTATCAGAAGATTAAAGCTCAAACTCACCCCTCTAAAACTACTAAAACCCAGGGAATTCCTCTCACACTCTTCCTATACAGAAAGAAAGCCATGCAATCTGCTGTTTGCGCTCAAAAAGCAGTACCACAGCACTGTGGATTCTGAATGTGTGCTAATGTTCAAACAGAAACTGCAGAGCTTCCCCTGCAGATGCAGGCTTTAGTGAGTTAAATAAGACAAAGATGGACTACAATGGGCTACAATGTCTATCATGCAGATCAACCAAACCATGGGTTTTGTAGTTCAATTGAATATGAGGGAGATGACCAAAAATCAAATTCACTGTTTCTCTTATAAAGTAATCGTAGTTTTATCCAAGCCTTGTTTAGTGCATGAAGCTCTTTAGTTTTGTGGTGTAGCCATGAGGCTAATTTAGATAACACAACAGTGCAGAACAGTAATAGAAGCTTCCCATCAATTAGCCTAGTGCATTCTGCATGCCTAAATCGCTCAGTTGTTAAGTAATCTCTAACGTACTTGCTTTTGTAGTCTCTTGTCCTATAAAAATCTATAAAAATGGAGAAATATATGGACAAAATTCATTATTCAAGATTGCTGCTACCAGATAACAATGTTAGTTTACAAATACAGCTTAAGAAGCTACATATTTGATTTTTCAATACGAGTTAAATGTGTGAAGCGGACTGGTGGTACATTGGCTTCCACTAACTGTAATCTCACAAGTTCTGAACAAAACTAATAAAGTAAACACAAAAAGTTTGACTTGGCTGATCAACTACTTTTGGGATAAGGGGTGAACTGTGAACTTGATATTTCACTGAACGATCACTTTAAAGCAGTGAAAAGCCTCACCTACGACATGTGGTTCTGCTGAGCATTGAGGTTTTGCTGCTGTTGCTGCTGCATCAGTAGTTGCTGCTGCTGGCGCCTGCGGGCCGTGCGGAGCTTCTCGAAGCGAGCCTCCATCTCCTCCAGGACCTTCGGGGTATAGCGGACCACCAGCTTCACACTGTCCTTGGCAGCTTTCAGCAGCTCCACAGCCTTCTCATGGTGTTCCCCCTCCACACTCTGTAAACAGAATGCAGAATTACGGTCATGCCACACAAGCCAGGCAAACAATCTAACAGGTACGCACTGCACTGGGCAAGCTACAGCTACTACAGCTCTAGATACACCCTGTACTCTGGCACACACTCAATTTCAAAAGAAACGGTGATGAGCATCCACAAACTTTTGGACATGTAGTGTATGTGTGCAAGATGATCAAGAGAGCAAAGGAGAGAGAGAGGTAGCTCTGAGACAGGACAAGGACAAATACAAACAAAGAAGTTGACAGAAAGTGAACTTTTACCTGTTGATCACATATTCACATGATCATTACAAGTTAAGTCAAGTACATGTTTAGTCATATACACAGTACACAGTGAAACGAAACAACATTCTTCCAGGACTACAGTACAACACAAGAACAAAAACAGAACACCAAAAGACTGCATAGGGAGCAAGAGAGCACAGGTTTGAGGCCTGTATCCTACGGAACGTTTTGCCAGAGCAGAAAGAGGAGAGGGGGTGTGAGGGGCATGTGTTGTCATATACAATGCTGATTGCTTTGCGGATGCAGCATGTGGAGACCCAGATGATCTTCTCAGCAAATGACAACAAATTCTTTACCATGCCATGGTGCAGCTATAGAGAACCTTCTCTTATTGTCCATTTGATTGTGGTGAGGATTCCACTATACATCGTCTGGGTAAGACACCTCATCGTACGTGCTGATCCAGTCCACCATGGTCATATCATCAGAAAACTTGATGATGTGGTTTGAACTATGCATTGCTGTACCACTGTGGGTTATCAGTATAAACAGCAGAGGGTTAAGCACACAGTCCTGGGAGGCACCTGTGTTAAGCATGGCGAATCTTGACAAACTGACATCTTCCAGTCAGGAAGTCCAGGATCCAGCTGAAGAGGTGTTCAGGCCCAGCAGTCTCAACTCTCCAGTCAGATGCTGAGAAAGGATGGTGTTGAATGCTGAACTGAAGTCTATAAACAGAATTCTTCCTTAAGTGTCATTTTTGTCTAGGTTGGTGAGGGCCAGGTGAAGAGTGCTGGTGATGGAATCAGTCAGACAGAGCCCTTGGTCATTGGAAGCAGGGTTGTGTTCCTCACAGCCATCTACTTTTGTAGTTCAAACTGTGCGTAGAAGTGATTCGACACATCTGGAAGGGAGACTTCACTGCCGCAGGCTGGTAGAGATGGCCTGTAGTGATGGCCCTGATGCTCAGCCATGTGCGCCGTGCATCCCCATTGTCCTGGAAGTGGTCACGGATTTTCTGAGCATGTGTGTGCTTCGCCGCTCTGTTGGCCTGGGAGAGGTTGGCACTTGCTATCCTCAGGGCAGCCTTATCACCTCATCTGACTTCAGTGTCTCGAGTTCTCAGCACTGTGCCTCTGCAGCCATCCACAGCTTCAGATTGGGGAATGCAGAGATAATCTTGGAGACAGTATGTCATGAATGCACTTGTTGAGAACCAACTAACCAGCGACAATAAACAGGCCATCTTAATGTGAGTTTTTGAGCTCACTGATGACTCCAAAAAGTTCTAATTTGTTAGTGTTGCCGCTGGATGGGATGTACACCACAACTATGAGCACAGTGGTAAATACCCACAGTAAATAAAGTACATCTAACAGTCAGAAATAACAGCAGGAACTAGGGATCAGCATATAGTTCACACAAAAGTCGTTGTTAATGTAAACACACAAGCTCCCACCTCAGACAGAGCATCAGCATCAGAAAAACAAAATCAGCCTCTGAACTGGGTGGGTAGTTTGCTGGAGTTGGAAGCAAACTTTGGTGAACAGGTGGAATGGGATGGATAGCCAGCTCCCCTCCCCTGGCCAGTGGCATCAGGTGACACTATGGTCTGAGGGCCTAGTCCACGAAGCAAGCCAAGCTTTTCCAGTAGTCCATCCTTGTTATTTTATAAGTTATTTTCTTGTAGATTTCTTAACTGAAGCAATGTCTGGCAGTGATAGACGTATACAAGTTGTTCTGATACACATACGTTATTTTGATTGTATCTATTCTGATGCTTTCTGAGGGAGCATGTGTACATTTGGAACACAGTTCACATTACAATATAAATGCTTATAATTGCACGTGTCATTAGAAGAATGACAAAAGGCCACTGAAGTGCGACATTTTTCATGTTCATTTGTTTTGTTTGATCAAAATAATAGTTTGTGGCAAATAAAAATATATGAATTTTCAGATGTATTAGCCTATTTTCTTTACATATCAACATGCGGTTTTTTAAATGCTGCAAGTGTTGCAGTTATTTTGGAACACGAGAAATAGACAATTAAACAATTAAAATAGACAATTCAACAAAGGGCCATTAATTTCTACTTAGACAAGCAGCCAGTGTATGTTTGCCTTAACGAGAACTTACAATACAAACATAATGAGATGCTTTCTCATTACAATCTTCAGGGCAAGGAAAAATCCATTCTTTGTGAAGCCAGCTACTGGAAGTGGCCTTTTAAACAACCTGCGTGAAAGCGAGTTATATTTTGAAGTCTGTGACAATGGTGGACATTGAACTTCAGAAAAGTGCACACATCACACGGCACAATAAAACTGTCACAGTCTGGAAGTCTTATAGAGAATGACAGACCAAAACTTTTCTAAGGCTGCTTTTTAGCGGTGATGGATGCAGAGCACCTTTTAAAGTGCAGACAGCTTTTAGAGCTGCAGAAAAGAAAAAAAATCACTCCTATCATGCTGTTTAAAAGGCGGGTTGAATTTAAAGCTGTGAATTTAAAGTGACAGCCTTCTGACGTCTGTCCCCTTTGGGTTTAAATTCACACCCTCTAACAGCTACCAGACTTATTATTCTACCTCCTTTGCCCTTACTGCTTTAGGCAGCCAAGCACCGAAGGTAATTCAGAATATAACGTTTTAATTATATGATTTCTGCTAGTGTTTTGGCGTGGTTTGGCTGGTGTTCAGCTAATCCTAGTGGCCAAACAGTTTTGTCTGGTGCCAAAAATGTTATTTCTCCATAGAGTCCTGACATACCAAACCAGCTGCTGGACAAATGCCGTCAGGCGTTTGCAGGTGTTTAATATTGTGATGAATAAAAGTTTTCTGATGACCCACTAACATAAAATCAACCTTGAGATACTCACTCATTTCATTAACTTCTTACCTTGTCACATAATTATAAATGTGAACCAACCCAAGCATTTTATTTCACTGGTTAATGTATACAGGGGTTCCTTGTAAGTCGAAACACACCCTAGCCCAGTGGTTCTCAACCTTTTTTGAACAAACGCCCCCTGACCTCATCATGACCCTCTTGACGACCACCCCCCCCCCACACACACATAAAGAAATAGGCTATAATCATAATTGATGGATGAAGTTTATGAAAATATATGGCCTAATAATAACAATGAGGATGATGATAATTATGGTTGTCTAAGTGTTGTCTTTGAGTAGCCTTATAAAAACTATGTTAGAAGAAAGAACTCAAGTGGGTAGGCTTTGTGCTAAGATGCTGGCAAGCTAGGTTTGTAGGCAACCTAGCCTACTTCATATATATGTGTGTGTGTAATCTACTCTTTTCAGTTTAGTAGTTGCGCAATGAGGGAAAAAAAACATTTCACAAGAACTGGGGTTTGAAAGTTTTCTATGTATGTAAAGTATTTTGTGTTTGCGTCAGTGTGTGTGTCAGTGAGTGAGTGAGTGAGTGTGTGTGTGTGTGCAAGTGAGTGAGTGAGTGTGTGTGTGTGTGTAAGAGTGTGAGTGAGTGAGTGTGTGTGTGTGTGTGAGTGACGGAGGGTGTGTGTGTCAGTGAATGAGTATGTGTGAGATTGTGTGAGTGAGTGAGTGTGTGTGTGTGTGTGTGTGTGTGTGTGTGTGTGTGAGCGAGCCAGCGAGCGTGTGTTTGTGAGTGTGAGCGATTGAGTGTGTGAGAGTGAGTGAGAGAGAGAGTGAGTGAGTGAATGAATGAGTGTGTATGTGAGTGAGTGAGTGAATGAGTGTGTGTGAGAGTGAATGAGTGTGTGTGTGAGAGAGTGAATGAGTGTGTGTGTGAGAGTGAGTGAGTGAGTGAATGAATGAGTGTGTATGTGAAAGAGTGAGTGAGTGAGTGAATGAGTGAATCTTAAAATTGAATGACCTCCGGACGATAGCTTTGCACTTTGATAGATTAAGCTAACCGGCACATTTATATTGTGAATGGGCTTTGCTGAAAACTCATGATGGATTTAAACAATGGATTGTCTTCTCAGTGGATGTTGTTTTCCATGGGTCCTGACCAGTTTCCAGAGAACGTAAGCAGCGATCTAGGTTATGTCTGCAGGGTTGTTTCGTGTGCGCGGTGTAAAACCTTTCTCCTCGGCGGGAAGGTGTATCGTGTACTACTAGTTAATAGTATCCAGGCTTTGATTTACAGCGTCTTGCAGCCGACACACCATCTATCATGTGTAGGCTATATGGGTCAGGAACAGTTATGTTTTGTGTTTCAAGTAACCTAGGTTAGCCCAAGTTTGCATCGCTGGCTAGCTATCAATGCTACCAGTATCCTAGCTGAATTTGACAAAATCTGCAGTAGATTGCATATCTGAAAATCTTTTTTTTTTCATGTATCCATATCATACATATCTTGATCTTGGTGTTTGCGTGTCAATGCCATCTCCATCATTATTTCCTCTCGAGAAAATGCCATTCTTAATGCTAGATAGCAAAATAACCACTTCACTTTATTAAAGTTAATGTGTGTGGCAAAAGTGCTTCAGTTACATACATACATCAGCGCGGCAAACAGTATCTTTACTTTGGTGCTTGATAAAACAAAAGCAGAATGCCTTAACTTCACTGTAACGTAGTTCCGGTGTTCTAGAGTTCAGCGGAACAAAGCTAAAAGACCGTAACTGATGTTATGGGATTCTGTCTTGGTTTTCCCTCATTTACTCATTTTCGCCCAGAATTGATGTTATGGTCTTTTGCCTTTGCAAGGCAGAGTAGAGAAAGTACACCACCAGGCGCTGGTATGCCTATTTATTTGTAATCATTCCATTAATCTATTATTAACTTACATCTTATTTCGTGTTCAAATGAACAAAGTCTGTTTATTGTATATGATTAAAAATTCTAATTAATAAAATTAACGCCCCCCATTTGTGTCTAAACGCCCCCCTCTCAGCTGTCTCATTCTCAACGCCCCCCGATGGTTTTCAAACGCCCCCGTTGAGAAACGCTGCCCTAGCCACTTAACTAACTTTGTCTCATGACATTACATCATGTAGAACCAGAGATAAAAAGAAACTATACTTCAGTGTTTGAAAATTAAAAAATGCTGATGTTTGAAAGCTGTTGAGAGTGTGGTGTGGAGGTGTGCAGAAGAGGTGTGTGTGAGTAGTGGAAGCACACAGAGTGTGTTTCACAAATTGTGAACAAATGAGCTTTCTTCCTGGATCATACTTACTTATGCTTATTTAAACCTGTCAGTGTTATGAGATACCACATTTTTAAACACTGGTCTATAAACTTCACAATAGTGGTGTATTTTCTCTGCATTTGGCAGGCTGGTAATGAAATCTACTGCCAAGTGCGACCAGGGATGATGCGGAAGAGGTAGGGGCTCCAAGAAGCCTGCGTGCAATTGATATGAGAATTCTGTTTGGGCACAAACAGGGCACGACAAAACAAAGTCAGTATCATATTCTTTAATATTCCTGGGTGCCCAGAGTATTGCGTTAATGTTTTGTGGTGGGCTATGGGCACAAAAATCGTACCCTCTGGGGTGTCATTCAGAATTTGGATTTTCTCGGTTGGCTGCCTCAATGAGTTCTACAACCTCCCACCTGCTGCATGGTGATGGGCTGTTGCAGTGCAGGCACCGCTTGAGTCAGGCCAGCCAGCACCTGCTCTTGGTGCCCTAGAAAGGACCTGAATTGGGTGCATGGTATGGCAAAGTATTCTTCCACAGTTCAACCAGGATGGACCCAAATGCAGACTATAGAAAGCAGACAAGCATGGCAAAAACAAAGCGACAGTCCACTATCGCAACAGTCCGCAAACAAATCTGAATCATGCAAGTAAACTGAATCAAAGAGCCAGAACAAAAGGGGTCAAAATCCAGTGAAGCAGTCGACTGAGCAAACACAGTGATAGGGGCAAGACAAGAATCAGGGTAGAGAAAAACAAGCAAGAGAATAAAAAACCAGAGCATCAAACAAGAGGTAAACAAGAACAAGTATGCAGTGTAATCCACTGGCAATACTTCGGAAAGTTCGCTGGTGAATCAGGTGGTATTTATCCTGGAAAAATAGATTCTCAAGTGAACCAAGTCCTCAAGTGTCTCTGTGGAGAAATGGACTGGGTTTGTGGAATTAATGTCTGGACTGGAATTCCGTCATGACCAGACAACTAGATACGCCCTGTATTGTGCTTTATTTAAAACCTGAACCACTCCTTATAATTTCCGCATGAATGTGCAGGGCTAAACTGCAGCAAGCTGAACAGCCAGATATATAGCGAGGTTCAAAAGTATAAGACAACACTGAACATTACTGATGTTTTTCATGTGAGCCCAGAACAAAACAATAGAAGTTCACTCATTGTGGTTGTGGATCCCCGGAGCCAGTCACTCTGGGCGGGGACCAGCCCACACAGCATTCAACTCACACCTACAATCAAATTAGAATCCAGAAACCGGAGACCCCGGAGGAAACCCACGCCACCACAAGGAGAACATACAAACCTTGGAGGTGTGAGGCAACAGCGTTACCCACTGTACCACCGTGCAGCTCAACGGAAGTTTTAGAAATAAAAAACATTTAAGACAAAGAAATTGGCAAAAAAAATGAAGAGATCTTCAATAATCTGTACAATGTCTAGGTCACTGTTCCAATTTAAGTACATTTTGAAACTGACAGTGTGTACACCATGGTTTGATTTTTTTGAATGTTTCTACTGAAGTGCATGCAGATGACTTTCGAAGGGGTCATCAGATTCATGTGATTCATGTTCATCACTTTCCACGCATTGTTAAACTTCCGTGCTTCCATTTAAGTAAAAGACACATAAAATGTTTAGAATATCTGAAAAAAATTCAGTAATTTGGAAATTATTCACTTCACTCAGTGTTATGCTGATAATATACAATACTGAAAACAACATTTAAAAAATATTAAAAAAACAACAACAAATAGGCTTCTTCAATAGAAAGCTGTTTAGATCTTACTAAAGACCATGCACTGTATCTTTTTTATTGCAAGGATTGATTTTTACTCAATACAAAACTAACATTTTACCATTAGTCCTGAACCACTTCAGCCTAGACCCTACTCTACCTCATAGATATATTTCTTAATATCATTTATTGATAAAACTTCTTCTGATTTGCCCATAACAGTGTGAGCTCGCAAGTCCAGTAAAGTTTGTCAGAAATGTTTACACGCTCAGATCAATTTGAAATCACTTCAGAGATAATGATCCTGCTACTCTTTCCAGTACAGACAGATCCGTATTGATTATGGTGTCAGAACGGCCTTGATCACGTCGAGAGAGAGGGTTATACTGTGACACTTCAATGTAAATGTCAAATGAAATGTTTCACCACAGCTGCAGTTCCTCTCTGAGCTAAATCCAATAATAGCTTCTGGCTGCTGCTCTCGTCCGCTTACAAAACATTTTGATCAAGCACCCGTTAAATTAAGCAACTTTTTCAAATTTAACAAAATGACAAACATAATAATAATAATAACAATAATAATAATAATAATAAGAAGAAGAAGAAGAATAAGGATAAGAATAATAAGAATAATGTAGTTACTGAGTAGAGTGTTATGATTAACTACTGAGTGATATAACCTTTTTAAGGATAGCAAGTTTCTTTTTTTCTTTTCTAACACCAAAAAAACTCTGATACCAACACTGATACATACTGAATAATTTTTCTTTAAAACAGACTAAGCCTTAAATGAACATAACTGGCTCAAATTCCGATCAAACAAGAAATACACAGGTAACAACATGACATCACAAAGTGTAAGTAGATTTGTTACAGGGCTGAATCCGATTCATTCCTTTCTCCCATCAGCATTTTCTGCTGACGTGGTATTTACCATCAATTAAATGTAAATTCAATTGAATTAGTACTCACCACTCCATTAACTGATAGAAGTTGGTCTCCTCTCTTCAGCCCTCCATGTCGTTCAGCCACGCCCCCGGGGATGATGCGAGAGATGTAAATGGGAGAGTTCTGTTCTTTGCCGCCCATGACGTTGAAGCCCAGTCCCTCATCAGTCTTCGGCAGCTCCACCACTCGTGGGTGGGAATGACCTTCACTGGCAGCGAAAGCCGCCACTGTGGCCTGATAGGAAACACAAAGAACAGAAAGATAGATTAGAAGAGGGAAACATCAAGGTAAAAGTACACTAAACAATAAAGAAACCAAGGACCGAAAGACATTCTAGGGATTTTGTTTATTTAATGATTTGCTTACAACTAGTTTAGACACTACCTCACACACCAGAAACACAACAAACTACAACACAGAAGCATTGTGGGTATGCATCACAGATTACTTTATGCCTCTCACTCTGAAATTTCAGGAGCATTAAGTCTAGAGCGCAAGCCAATTTGCGAGTCAGTTCTGGGTTGATGTCCCCATTCTGACGCCAGTGTCACTTCTAACTCGAGCGGCCATCATGCATGGTTACATTACTGGCACATATACGGCTCAGCTACAACATCAAAGCTACTGACATGAATAACACTGATAATCTCATTACAATGCCACTTGACAAGCGGTGGGATTTATAAGTGAACTGTCAGTGATTAACGTTGATGTGTTTAAAGGAGGAAAAACAGGCAAGCATAAGAATCTGCACATCTCTGACAAGGGACAAATTGTGATAGATGAATTAGTCAAAGTCAGAGCATCTCCAAAACTGCAGGTCTTGTGGTGTGTTTCTGGTATGCAGTGGTTAGTACCTACCAAAGGTGGCTCAATGAAGGAAAATGGGTTAACTGGTGGTAGGATCATGGGTGAGCAAAGCTTGCCTGTGTGTTCTGATCCCACAGAAGAGCTACTGTAGCATAATCATCAATGGAAAGGTTCATGCTGAGACAGAAAGGTGTCAGTATACAGATCGTTGCAGCTGGCTGTGGATTGTTCAGAGTGCCCGTGCCGACCCCTGTCCACCACTGAAATCGCCTACAACAGGCACATGAGAACTGGACAATGGAGCAATGGAAGAAGACAGGCTGGTCTGATGAATCATGTTTTCTTTTAGATCATGTGAATGGCCGTGTGAGTGGTTCTGTCGTGGGAACGAGAACACCAGTGTGCATTGTGGGAAGAGGGCAAACACAGTGTGATACTGTGCTGATAGTGTTCTGCGGGGAAACCTTGGGTTCTGGTATTCCTGAGAGTGTTATTTTTACACATACTGCCTCTTTCAACAGTGTTGCAGGTCTACTAAAGGCAGTGGCCTCTTTCAGCAGGATAATGTGTCTTGCCACACTGTAAAAACTGTGGTTTTAGGAACATGACAAAGAGTTGAAGGTGGTGACCTGGCCTCCACATTCCTTAAATCTCAATCCAAATTAACATATTTGAGATGTGCTGGACAAACTAGTCCAGTCCATGAACACCACACCTCAGAACGTACAGGTCTTAAAACTGCTGCTAACGTCTTGGTGCCAGATACCACAGTACACAAAGGTCTTGTGGGGTCCATGCCTCGACAAGTCAGATCTGTTTTGGTGGTACAAGGGGGACCTACACAACAGCATTAGTTTGAACCCAAACACTTCTATCCACACGAATAACTGTAAGTTTTTAAAAATCATTAAGGCATTTTGATCTATGAGCTTATGCTATGATACAATATCTTTCTAAGATGAATATAAATAGCAATGTTGATATCTTTGTATGAATTCAGTTCCAAAAAACTATTTCAATTTTGAAATATCTCCCCAACAAGTACTTTGTTTGTGTGCCAGTGTAGCTTGTTTATATGTACCTTCTTCAGTCCTGATGAAGCAGCATCCCAGGTGGCTCTTAATGAAGCCACTTGAAAGAATGCCAAGAGTGTGTAAAGCTGCATTACGGCTACTTTGAAGAGCTGCACAGAGAAGATATTCTGGATTTGTTTAATACTTCGAGAATAATATATAAAAAAAGTGGTTATTTCCACTGTTTATTTCCGCTGAATTTATTGTTCCCTATTAATATGAGAGTTGCCAAGGATGCTGCATTTATTTGATATGTAAAGTACATGATTTAACAAAAGCTACAACTGTGTAGATGTGAAATGTGATTTTTTTTTTATTTATCAACCATCGTTCACCCGTCGGAGGTCTTTTACTCAGATCATACAAACCAATAATAAGTGTTTACACAGATGGATTCTGAATGTGTACAAACCAACAATAATAGCAGCGTGAAGCTTCTATTATAGAGCACATAAATTCCACACGCTTATCCATTTTACTTATGACTTATGACCATACGGACACACCAGGTACTCTAGAGGCAAATTTTAATGGGATAAAACAGACAAGCACAACACGCTTCTGAAGAGGTCTCCAATACATTGACACTATCTAATGGCCTATATGTCATTCAGATTAATTTTTTTGTTGTCCCCCGCAATGTTGTTAATGTACAATTCCACCCTCTATCTAGTACAACGCTAGTAACATGAAACTACCAACTCTACCAAACTACCAAAAAAGCGTGTAAAACAGAAAAAAAAGCCTTCACGATTTGGTGTGTCCAAACCTTTGACTGATACCATACACACCTACAGTGAAATTTATCTGGGGATCAAATAATGGGAATTAACATATTGGTCTAGTGATAGTGCTCAGCATTTAACAACTCATTCACAAGGCCTGCTTGTAGTCTAACCTCTGTTGAAACAGTGAAAAGGCTTTCTGGCATTTGATATCCTCCTGTCAGAAACTGCCTACAGTTCCGTCTAAACCTTAGATAGTTGGGGCTTGTTATTTCAAAAAGCTGTAAATCTTCCATTCTGCCTCTAGCCACAGTTGCTTCTCTGTCAAGTTCACTTCATTATTAAGGCACTGATGCTCAGGGAAGGGGAAAGACAAAAAGAGACGAGTTTCACAGGCTTTATAGCCAGCAGATAACCACAAGGTAAAAGCTGCGTTTTCTGATCTCACCCATACAAAACAGCTGCAGTTGGATCGTGTGATAATAAAGCTGCTGGCGCGTGTTGTGTATGCGGGAAGCATCTACCCTCTCCAGGCAGATCTTTACGACCTTCATCGCTTCACACTTGCTTAGGAAGAAGGCGACACGCGGCAGCATATGGCAAACAGCATTCATTTTGCTATCCTTTCCAAGCCAGGGCCAAGATATTGAGACCATATCCTACAAAGACTTCCAGTACTGTGTCACTTAACTGTATGGTGCTGCAGTAAAGGCCTGTTATGGTAAGCAGGGACAAAATAATTGTCGGCTTTAATGATATATTAAAATATAAACTCAATGATAATACCATTTCACATACTAAACAGCACATATACTAGATTTTTCATGTTTTTTTTTAACTGAGATCTGCTTATGTGCAGGTTTACGATTGAGAACAGGATGGAGTCGATGGAGTGGCTTAAGTGTGTGGGGGGTCACTCTTATGATTTTAAATCACTTTCCTGTCATCATGCTGCTGTCCAAAGTTCTGGGGCTCCCCAGCCAGTCGTCAGCACCAGTATTGCGGACAGCCAATGCCATGTGGTTCCACCCCGTGGCTTGCAACCACACATGGCTGGCACCAAATAACAAACCCATCTGGGGCCACTGGTCGGACTGACCGAGGATGCCAGAAAAAACTGGCTTCGGCAGGCAAGCAGCATTTCCTCCACACAACTTTTGTCTGAGTGGCTAATGGTTCTGCTCTTTTCTCCACTTTTTTGTTCTTTCTGCCTCTCTCCTAAACTTCTAAACAGGAGGCTGAATCACAGCAGTGCTCCACAAGACCTTACATTTGTTGTACTCTTTCCACCCTGGCTTCGGACCCTTGATCTGGTGTCTGATGGGGAGTACTGCATTGTTTAAACATCTGAAGTCTCTCAAATTCACTATTTTCTTGTCTTATCTCAGTTATAGTAAAATATATAAACTTCAAACAACATGAATAGCAAAAATGAAAGTAATAACTCTAGTATCTGGTAAGTGTTAGTACTGTTGTCCAAAGTGAATGAGTGTGGCTCAATTTTAATTGACCACTCACTTTATGAGACCATAACATTATCTTCTACTTCAACAAAAATAGTTTCTGTGTTACCTTAATATTTGGAGATAATGAAACTTCTAATAGTAAGTTTACATGTTAACGATTTATCTGAAGTTCAACAGACTCTAAATTTTCAGGCAGACTGGATGTTAACTTTTTTAGGATAAAAGATAAAATTACACTTTTTACAGTGTGATTAAGGATTTGTCTTGACTTTCTGGATCTAGTCTTGCTCTCCTATGGACACAGTTTTGACTTGTCTCTTGTTAGATTATAGTCTGGACTCTCGATTGTCTGTCTTGGACAAATCTGGTCTTGACCACAGCCCTAACACAAAGGAGAGTAGGATTAATATTGGCATCCTAAATTGTAGTATTAATCAAACTTTTATGAGCTTTAAGTTTTCCATTTTGCGTCTTAAATATGTTTAAAATAAAATTTATATCAACTATAGCAAGGTGTAAAAAGGGAGCTGTCATTCTTGCCCTTTCAGTAGAAGGCAAGGACACTGCCTCATTAAAATTCAGGGAGCATACAGTGAAATGAATTACCCTCTTATCATAAAACACACAAGACAAAGGATCTTTACACACCTCAAAATTATAGTTCCACAAAATACCGAAGTCTCACACATTACCCCTTGTGTAAACTAGGCCTTTTTGTACATATTACGAGCATGACTGATCATACAGATGTGACCTGACAATTCATAATTCATCTGATAGGAATGACAATAGAGATCTTTTTTGCTATTTATTCAGTCAACAAGTAGAAAATGTCCTTTGACTGCTGAGATCTCGGGTTTTCCCTTGTTGCCTCATTGTTAACAGGCAATTACATAGTTCTCTAGTGTAACTGCGTTCAAAAACACTATCAGTACAAACCCCTGTAGAGCCTTCTTTTCATCTCTCTGTAAAGGTATCAGAGTGTGCTGTTCTGAACACTTTGCTTGAGCCAGTATTGCTTTGTGCTATTTGTCTTACTATTCATTCATCTTCTCCATCCGTGTGGTGGGTATTATGGCTGGGTGCAACCAGTAGTGTTCGGTGGTGTGTGTGCGTGTGTATGCATAAATGTGGAGAAGACTGGGCTCCCTGGGTGAACATTTTAGATGGGAGTCAAAAGTTTGAGGATGTGTAGCTTTTTTGGAATGTGTTAAAAAATGAGCATGCTATCTTTGTCAGTTAGCAAAAGCATAATGGTAAAGAGAAAGCTGTTTGATTTTGTAATGTTTCTTCTTCAATAATAAAACCAAAGAAGCTGATGAAAGCCCTACTGTGGGAATAATCCTAAGGCCACATTTTATTAGTGTATATCATACACACACACACACACACACACACACACACACACACACACACACACACATATATATATATATTAGGGCTGTAACGGTACATGTATTAGTACCGGTACATGGGTAACGGTTCGGTACATGATTCCCCGTGTTTTTTACGTTTTTGAAGAATGGGGTGCACCCAAACACTATGCCGTTTTTTTCTTTTCTGCGTAAATAAATGTTGTAGCAGAGTCACAGCATGGGTTTTTCGTTGGTTTTTCCCAGCCACCTCTTCCAAATGTAAGTAATGAACACACACCCAGCCATCTACATGATGTAAAAGAAAATGTGATTCATCAGACCAGGCCACCCTCTTCCATCACTCCATAGTCCAGTTTTGAGACTCACATGCCCACGGTAGGTGCTTTCAGTGAGCATGAGCATTCTGACTGGTCTGTGGCTATGCCACCCCATACACAGCCAGCTGCGATGTACTATGTCTTCTGACGCCTTTATGTCATAGTCAGCATGAACTTTTTCTACAATTAGTGCTACAGTAGCTCTTCTGTGGGATCAGACCAGACAGGCTAGCCTTAGTGCATTAAAGAGCCTTGGGCGCCCATGACCCTGTTGCCGGTTCACCATTTGTCCTTTCTTCATAAGTACTAACCACTGCATGCTGTGAACACCCCACTAGACCTGCTGTTCTAACCCAATCATCTGCCCATCACAAGTTGGCCCTTGTCAAAGTCACTCAGATCCTTATGCTGGCCTACTTTTCTGGAACTGAGTGTTCACTGGCTGCCTAATACATCTCAACCCTTTGCAGGTATCACTGTCTCACGTCTCATCTGTCAGTAGTTTTAACCTGTTTGTGCAGAAGCACTTCCTATCAGACCTGTCAACACTGCAGTTTTAAACAAATAAAACAACTCTTATAGGAAGCACTGAATAGTCCTAAAATACAATCAGAAACATAATTTCATACTGAATACACTGTCTTTTTCTAAACATGTTTAGGATGCAGGGTGATTTTAAATTTTGTCACTGAAAATACATTCACGCAACATTAAAGCAACTACACATTGCCATTGAACAGTTTTCTTAATGCCAGTAAAGCTGTTCATTTGCTTGCTTCCAACTTCATATAAAACCTGTATCTATTTCCATTGTAATCTTAACATAATGATCTTGAAGTCTTGGTGAAAACAAAATGTAAAGTTTTCTCACTCAGTGTCTGCAAGAGGTAGTCAAAGAGTCCATCATAAAATGACCTGAGCTTTGACTGTGGTTGTCACACTACCATGTGTTCTATGGGGTGCATGGTGTATCTTTACAACTTTTACACCAGCTCTGCTCTGGTTTTACTGCATGTGGAACCATTCATGAGACCATCCCAAGGATAACCATTACTGTCCTGACAAGAAAAGTGGACCATGGTACATGCGATGGCTCTGACATGGACCATAGCTGTTTGTGAAGTGGAGCCACTCATGAGATATCCCACCGTGCTCCAGTGCCCGCAGAGCCTATAGAGGGCATTCTATGTCCTGAAAGATCCCCGTGCTGGATCTTGTGAGGCCGTGCCGTGCAGTGTTGACTTGTTTGGTGCTCACATAAAGTACTCGTCTGTCTTGCAAGGAGGAGCACTTCATCAACAGTGCGGTGGTAAACAGCTTCATTATCCACAAAACTGTGGCTCTGAAAAGGCAGCAGAAGCCCCTCAATCAGAAAAGCTTCAGTGAGCTGCTGTGCATGCAGAGTGCCGATGGTGGGCATCTACAGCCATCTGGAAAGGCCACCAGTGAGACGTGTCATTTCATCACAGCCTCAGGTGCCAGAGCCAAGACCACAGCGACAATTTCCTGTTCCAGTTTCTGAGGTCTTCACTGACCCTAACCAGAAAGCCACTGTGGCCTCATCTGACCACTGTCCGTGTCGTAACAGATAGCAACAGCACATTTCAGGTATAATGTTTGTATTTGTTCTGGCTAACAGGACTGTGATTTAGATACTTTAGATCCTCAAGAGAATATAATGTCACACAAAAACATGATCCTGCCCCCTTTTTGTAGTTCCTCTGTATTTTTCAATAGCAGTTGCTTCAAAAAGAAGCCAAGTACAATGTAGCTTTGGTGTAAATGTTTTCATTTTGTACATGGTTATGACCCAGAAGCAGATTTTGCTGCTCAATCTTTTCTTTTTCTCATCAAAAATAAATCATCATCTTATTTGGGGATTATTGAAGTCTGTCTTGTTTCTCCTCTTATGAGACGTAGGGAGCAAAAGGAAAAAAAAACCTAAATCAGAATTTCTTTTGCGATTCTCATAGGCTTCTCAGTTGTCTTCTCTCTCACAACTTTATGGATCTCAAAACTGTCTAACTCAGGCTCCTCAACCAAGTTTTCTTTTCAGTCCTATGGTTCTGATGATGACAAATAAAGACAAATAAAGATCAGTGCAGTGAGAGAAAAGAAAATTTGGATTGGGCTGAGAGGAAGGCTCTTTTTCAGGGGATTAATTTAAAAAGTATAAGAAAATGGTCAAAATCTCATATTAATGCTAAAATGAGCTCAGTTAGGTCTGGGAGAAATAGACTGAAAAAAAGAACTTATTTGAATTTTCCTTTCCTCTGGGGATCCTTTGTGTTGGTTTCCCTGATACTATTTATCTGCATATTTTATTACAGATTAGGGTGCAGTTCCGTACTCTCACAGCAATCGAATTATCTGGTATTATTATGTTCATTATGATGTTAATTTTTTGTCATTGCTGTTAATGGTTAGTAAATTAGTTAGTTTGCCAAATGCACCCATGACCACCTTGGGGCATCTGGTGGCTTAGTAGTCGTGGGTTCGAATCCCAGCACTGCTAGTCGCACTTTTGAGGTACCTTTGAGTAAAGTACTGTCCCTACACTACGCTCCCTGGGCGCTGTGTTCCTGTCTGCTTCACCTGGTGAATGGGTTAAACGCAGAGGAAGAATTTTGCACTGTGTGCTGTGGTGTGTTCATGTATGACAGAATTTTGACAGAATGGTCACTTTCAATGATCAGTGAGCTAATGATCAGAACTAGGTGCATCCAGAGTACATTTGGTGGGAGGGAAAACAACCAAACTGGACTTTATTTCTGAAGAGCTTATCAATTCTAGGGGATGTCATTTTTGTGGATATAATTTTGCACATAGATGCTTTATGATAACTAAACCTTGGCAGGGATTTTAGTAAAAATGAGAAAATGTAAATTTACGGTTCTTTAAAAAGCATCTTTTGACAGACAGTGTATTGGCACTGTGTTGGTAGTTTTTTTGGGTTTTTTTTGCACTTTCTGGCACGGCTCCACTCTGATGGACTGGCATTAGTGCAAGCAACCGAAGGCGAAATTCACTCTTTGAAAGCCCTCAAACAAAGGCTCTCCCTCTACTCAACCCACTTGTTCACCATCAAAGCTACACATGTTCCTTTTGTTTTTCTCCTTTCTTTTTCACTTTCTCTTCTATCTGTCCCATAACCGTATATTCCACCTCTAAGATGAAGAATATGACGGAAGGCTGTAAACTGAAAGTGTGCAGGACGGGTTAGTTAACATTTGAAAGTCTAATTTAGTTTTGTTTCACTTGAATAAAACACATTCTATTAAAAAAGTGACTACGGCCCATGTCCATAACAGAGCCAGACAAAGACATACAATCAGAGGAGGTTCTATAATGTAACTTGTAAGATTTGACATGTTTCTGTAAAGAAGTCATTTCCTCGAATACTCACAGACAGCCTGGATTGAAAGGTCATAGTCTGACCGTGCCAGTTAGCTTTATGCCGTACCACCATGCCATTATTGTTTTAGCATGAGGTGGATTAGAACTGTCAGATGGTAAAAACCACACACACTGGAGATTCATACTAGACCAAACTCAGTAAGAACTACACACTGTAGATTCACACTGTATTCCGTTTTTTAACGATTCCTTACACACACTCTTGCAGTTAGTCAACCTTGAAAAACTTCATCCCATATCTGCAGAACAATAAGTGCATTCTCAGCCTCAAACTTTTTGCAAAACTCTAAACACAGAAATACATTAGACACAGAAATCTAACATAATGTCAATATAGTTTTGGCCAACAATGTGATACGCCTCCGAGAAATTCAAGCAAACATGTTCAAAAACCACACACTTTTGAATAATGTACATCAGGTTCTCTCTATCAACACTGAGGCGAATCCCTAAAAAAACATCACGTACAGATGAAACCATTCTGCCGAGTGCCATTAGGAAAGATACTCAGAGAGTAAAAGACCTGCATGAATATATTGAGGTAAGTAATGTGCACTTCAGTATTTTGCACAGCACAAAGAACCTTTTTGCATTTAAATGTAGGTTTCTTTCAGAGTGTTTTGCAAATGAATGCAGAAAAAATAAATGTATCATCATAGGTGAGGCTGCGTTTCACCTGACAAAAGAAAGAAGGAGAAACATCGCTTACCACAGAGCAACATTACATGGAAGTACTGGGACACAACTCTTAATTATTGAATTCATGCCTTTCAGTGAAGGGCAATATTAATGCTTTGGCATACCAAGACATTCTAGACAACACCACTCTGCATCTTTTGGACACAGTTTTGAGGAAGACCCTTTTCTGTTCCAGCATGACTGCCCCCAGAGCACAAAGCAAGCTCCATAAAGACGTGGCTGGATGAGTTCAGTGTGGAAGAACTTGACTGGTTCACACAGAGTCCTGACCTCAACCCCATCCATCACCTTTGGGATGAACTGGAACAGAGATTGCGAGCCAGGCCTTCTCATCCAAGATCAGTGCCTGACCTATAAATGCTCTACAGAATGAATGGGCACAAATTACCACAGAAACACCAAAATCTTGTGGAAAGCCTTCCAAGAAGAGTAGAAGCTGTTATAGCTGTAAAGGGGGAACCAACTCCATATTAAAGTTTATGTATTTGAATGTGATGTCATTAAAGTCCATGTTGGTGTAATGGTCAGGTGTCCCAATACTTTGGTCCATATAGTATAAGGGAAGCTGTTAATCTCTGGTAGACTTGCTTGACTCTGGTAGACTTGGCCTTGTATAACACACAACACTGAAGTCCCTGTTTATGTAATGATCACATGTCCCAAAACATTTGTCCATATAGTGTATTTTGAATGTCCTGGCACAACATGGTGGCAACATCACAATGTATGCTGCAATCATGCAGAATGGCAACTTGGGTCCTTACAACACAAGCCCACATATTCACATACATTTACAGATAAGACTACACATCATCACAGAAGATGACAAAATATATGCAGAGTAGGTGCGATACACTGCCATCAGACAGAATTTTTCCATCTACTGTGGTCCAAAACTGGTTTCATCATCATTCAGTTTCATTCCATTATCTTTCACCATATTCTGTCGTCCTTTATTACAGTTTTTAACATGACCCCCTGTCAGGATACCCTTCTTTCAAGCCGTTCAGTGTGTAGTACTGGTCTTGTGATTTATGTTAAATCAATATAGTCATGTTTGTTTCTCTAACAATATACCTGAAAACATCAAACTCGAAATTAGAATAGCAGAAATGTTAAACGTGTTAGATTTGCCACAGGAGTGTGTAACTGATTTAACCAGAATAACACTGTGTGAACCATGTGTGTGCTAAACAGTAACAAAATTTCACCAATTATTGCACTTACGTTTTGAATGTGTCATTTTGCAAAAGCTCTAAGTTGTTCTAGTAAAAAACAAACAATAAAATTCTAAAATCTTCCCAGTGGAATAAAACAAGGGCTTTTGTAAAAATAAGAGCATTCTTACCTTTGCTGTGGCACGAGCTTGGTACTCTGTACAGCCATTTACTGTTATTGTCTCATGCATATACTGGTAGACCTGACGAAGGAGAAAAGAGAAAAGGGAGAGAGAAAGAGTATGTAAACACATCTTAAATGTAGGACACGTCTACAAGCATCATTAAGCCAAAACATTGGGATGGTTACCACACTAGTACATGGCAGCATCAGCAGTAGCAGCACAAGTAAAAGCAAATTACAAAACACATGAAAGCGCTTCGTATGTCGACCCTGATAATTAGAGAAAAAGGACAGTTAGAGAATTAGAGAAGGGCGGTACTCTGTAATAAGAGAATAATCTAACTCAATGGTTCAGACAACTGTTTTTTAGTAAGAACAACCTCAATTCTTATTCTTGTCAATAACTGTTGGTAACACTTGACTGTAGGGCAGTTTTCATAAGGCTACACACTAGGCTGTGTGGGAATCTCAAAGGGGCAGGTGCCAAAATGAACACTAGGGGACAAGTGTGACCACTAGCAAAGAATTTTGTCTTTAGGGCGAAATTTGTCAAGCAAGAGATGGTGTGGGTTGTGTGCTCTTACATGGCGGCCATAGGGGCAAGTGCCTGTGAACCTAAAGCCCCTCCCACCCCAGAGGTATTTTATAACAACTGACTGTATAGGCATTTATAAAGGGATCTTCCCACAAGAATCAGTTTTCATAACACTGGGTGAGTATAAGCTTTTATAAAAAAAGAAAAAAGTTTTCATCAGTTGCCATTAAAAAGCTTATGTAGGTGTCATGTAGCCTAACCTATGCTGTTCTAAAGTGTTACCATACGATCAAGTCACGAAAGCCAATCTGATGATTACACCATAAGGAAGTCACACAACTCACCTTATTACATAAAAAGACAAATATCTAATGTTTTTTCATAATCTTCCATCAAAATTCTAGATATTTTAACTGCATCACTGTGGTGAGTATAAGCCTTAATAAAAGCTCAAATAGGTTTTCATCAGCTGTCATTAAAAGGCTTAGGTAGGTGTTATGTAGCGTCCACTATGCTGCCCTGAAGTGTTACTATACTTTTTAATCAAAAAATTATCATGTTGTGAAAATCTGAAATGAAAACTCTTGTACCTTAAAGCAGCGCCCCCCAACTTTTTTGCACCAAGGACCAGTTTCATGTCAACGAATATTTTCACGGACCGTTATAGATACAACTAAAAACAAACTGAGATTTTTTTTTTGCTAGCTTGTGGGCTAAATTTTTGGATGTACCGTATCATGTAACCGAGACGAGTGATTATCAGACTCTGATAATCAATAAAATATTTTTATTCTGTCTTTCTGTACAGCCCAGTACCAAATGACTCATGGACCGATACCGGTCCACAGCCTGGTGGTTGGGGACCTCTGCCTTAAAGTACATGTGTCACACAACTCACCTTATTATTTTAAAAGACAAAATTCTTGTTCTTTTATAATCTTCCATCAAAATTGAATAACTTTTAGCAATCGTCTGGTTTTTCATTGCTTCAGTGAGATTTATTTATTAACCAGTAACCAATAGTTTGGCATGCTTCATATTTCATTGACTATCATATATGGTCCTTCTAGCCAGTACGCTCAATTTCTATTATATCTAATGTAATTAAAATGTACTTATATATACTTTTATATGAAATTAGCATTTTGTGTTAGGTTGTGTTTAAAATAGTTCTGTGTATTAGGTCATTACATTCGAATGATTTAAGAAGTAAACCAAGGCTACCAAGCCTTCTTGTTATCTTGCAGTTTTGGTTCTGTTGTTGCTGAATTATTCTGTTGCTTTGACCTATGCTCTCGCTTCGCTTATGATACTTGTGGTACAAGTTTTTACTTGTTTTTTTGTTATGCTTGGATTCTGCTCTCTGCTTTGCCCTCATGCTTCTGCCTGCCTGACTTGGAATAAAATCTGGATTTCCCTAGCTATCACAGGTTGCATTCTCAGAATCTCTTTCATTCCTTTTCTCTCAGTCCTCTCTCTGCCAATCATTAAAACGACCCACTCCAGTCAGTTACATTTTACAAGTAGTTATGGTAATTATTAATGCTGGGCAACGGCAACATTTTTAATCAAAATCAATTGCATGATTTTCTTCCATTAATCGCGATTAATCGCACTGTTATTCGCAAAATTTAATAATGAATTCAAAAGCAGTGTATTGTGCAATTTTAATTGAAAAGTACTGCTATATGAACTAAAGTGTAATAATATTTGGTTTGCAAACACTTTAAACATATAAGGTGCTTTTTTACAGCAGTGTTCCCTTTAACACAGTCACACAGCAGCAGTTCAAATATTTTTTTGTAAATCTCAACTTAAACATTCATGTAATCAAATCAATATATAACTAAAGCTATTTGCCCCTGCAGGGCATTCATGTTTTATCTAAAACATATATATATATGTGCCAGAAGCTTCTACTTGTTATGTTCAAACATTACTGCTAAATGTAGCATTTCATAACACTGGGTGAGTATAAGCCTTTATAAAAAAAGAAAAAGGTTTTCATCAGTTGCCATTAAAAAGCTTATGTAGGTGTCATGTAGCCTAACCTATGCTGTTCTAAAGTGTTACCATACGATCATTTTATGTTTATAAACCAAAATCATTGGTGACTGTTTTATGAAAAGAATTTACAATGCAAAATAAAACACTGGGCTGATATATTATATCATATATTATACCAAGACTGTTGTGCTGCATTTATACTGACATCATTTCTTTTCAATTCTGTTTCTGAACATTATAAATCCAAATGGAAATATTAGGATTGTGTTTGCTGGACAATGTTGGTAAAGGATGGAAAATGACGATCTTTAATGGAGAATGTTGTTGTGCGGTGGAGAATTATGGTGTTTAATAGTAGTATAGAACAGTAGAACAGTAAATGATGGTGTTTAATTGAGCATATTGGTGATTTTTTTGGAGAAGTTTACTGAAGAATGCTGGTGTTTGGTGGAGATTGATGGTATTTGTTGAAGGTTTGCTGTGGAAGGTGCTGTATGGTGATAATCAGTCATAATTTGGTTACAGCTATGGTCCCTCAAAGGAGCATTTAAAAATTAGGGTAAGAAAAATCTCTTATCAACAGTAAAAAAAAAAACAGTTACTTAGTACATAACAGTTTATATCAATTTGACCATAGTGTCCTCAATACTGGCCGTCCGCAGTGTCTGGGCTGTTTGAAGGACTTCCAGCTTTTGTCTCATTAGCTGGATCCTGTGGGCATGTTGGCTACAGCGGCACTTTCCCGCTTTGATCTGTGATCCAGCACCTCCAACAGCATTTCAGCTTCTCCAGCTGTGAGCATAATCACGGCTCTGAAGCATCTGCTCAAAGTGACAATTACCCAGCAACATCCACAGAAAACGTAAAGCACAGCACATCTTTTTGACTGGTTTCTATACCAAAACAGCACAAGCAAGTTCAGTTTACATAATATGTGAAAGCTCTTGGTTTGCTGACATTGACAAACTAACAATCAGAGAAATAGGAGGAAGGTAGTTAGTGTTATTCACACCTGAACTCCATTTATAGTTTTCAAGCAGTCACAACCTCAATCTTCATCTTTGTCTTCAGGGTATAGGGCTTCTTGTCATTAACTGAAATTGTCTTTAAAGTCACCCTGAAATCAATACTGAACTTTTTTACCCTGTTATCTAATGTCCCAGTTCATATTGAACATGATTCATCATACCATGCCATTAAAAAGAATCCCTTTCTTCCATTAAAATGTAATGACTTTTACTCACATGTAACATGTCTTCTGGTTTATAATCACATAACCAAGTACTAACGAAGAAAAATATAACCAATAAATCAAAAATACTATGTTTCCACCCTCCCTGTATAACCCGCTTTGATTACCAATCATCAAGTGAAAACACTCAGCTACTTCAGATACCCACAGTGATACAATGTTTCACTTTGAAATATTTTATTTAGTTTTGCTTTTTGATTGTTTATAGTGGTCCACCTGTCCTTGCCAGCCTTTTCATACATAAATGCTGAATGTAAAATTTTATAGCCCATATTTTTGATGTCTGCAAGCCTGAATCGTACAAGATTTGATCTGATACCAATAAAAGAGATACGGTGCAAAATAAAATCTTATTTGGTTCCACTTTACTGTAGGGCAGCATTCATAAGGCTACATTGCACCTTTATAAGCATTTCATGACAACACCTATACAAATATTAACAAAAGCTTATTCAAAAACAGATGAAAAAGATATGAAAAAGTGATAAGCATAAGCATGGTTGGAATAAACATACATTGAACAATCATTAATTGTAATATACTTTGTTGTCATAAAAAGTTTATGTAGATGTCATATAATCTTACAACTGCATGCACACACAAACAGCACATGTCCAAAGGTTTGAAGACACCCACTCAACTTTCTTGTGAAAGTTATTGGATGAAGCTACACTGATATAGCATAATGCTGGGGGCTTTATACCCTTGTAGTGAACGCTTGGGATCATGCATGGCTGCTTCAGAGTATTCTACTCTATTAGCAATTATTTTTATCTAGATTACACAAGGTGTGTTTGCAGCTAAACAGCTGTGTCAGCAGTGTGTGCACCCGGTAGCAGCTGAATTCACATTCTCATTCTGCATGCATACATTTCGATGTATGCCAATCAGCCAGTCTTCTGATTAGGGATGCTCATATTGACCGTTTAACCGTTAACCGAAAGAATGAATTTTGACCGATTATTATCAGTTAAATGATTTAAAATGTTTTTATATATTGCTTTTTTAATTATTATTATTATGGAGCAGAGGTGGACATTTATATGAGAGACAATCCGCCCTCTTTGGATATTAATCCTCTTGACTGGTGTAAAGCAAATGAACGGCGCTTCCCGAGACTGGCCATTCTAGCGCGGCGTTATCTCTGCATTCCTGGGACATCTGTGCTAGAGTTTTGGTTCTCTGCTCGAACTGTTATTTAAGTAAAAAATAAAAAAATAGTGCAGGCCTATTTATTTTATTGTTTTAATTTATATTAATTTGTTTTTCTCTGTTGTCGGAAACGCTACAGGTGCGTGACAATTTGACAGTGTGTGAGTCCAGATTATGTTCTTGATATGTTCTGTGTGCTGTCGTTCGCACATGTTAAAATAAAACTGAAAAAAAGATTCGCATATTTAATTAGACACTCCTCAGTCTATTTTCATTCAATTCTAATTTAATAGACTAATCTGATCAGTTAACAATTAATGTTCGGATAACAAACAGCGGTTGTCGGTTAGGAAAATTAATCGAAATGAGCATCCCTAGTTTTAGCATTTACATATTTATAAATATGTAATATAAATATGTATTAATAGCAGTTTATCAGATTAATACATGCAATACACCAGTATCAGTGTTGCTATCAATCCCATATTGCCTAATTAAAAAAAAAAAATCCCAGATTTATTTTATTTTAGAACAGGTTATTGCTGTTTTTCTTTTTGTGTAATTTTATGTTTAATTTCATACCAGAAGCATAAAATCACAGAATTTCCAGGCCTTGGACTGCAAAAAGACATTTTTCTATCAGGTCAGATAATCTATACTTACTATTTGGATGGAGAAGGAGATGTCTTTAGGGGGCACTCTGTCTGATTACCCCAGAGATGCTGGAATAGCTTTCTCCACTGTTCAATAACAAGCAGCAAACTGATGGATCATCCGTTCACTCTGAGCGGAACATGTAAACATGATTATATCTGCAGAATATGAATGTGCCTCCCGTGTGCCCCAGCGTGAGCCGTGTTGTTGGGGGTATAATACTTTATTTAAAGCCACCAAAGACATCAGTCAGCACCGTAATGACCTGCAGCCATCTGCCTGTCCTCAAATTTGAAACCAGCTCTGTGGGTTTGGGTATTTCTTTGTGCCTGTGGGTGTGTGCGTATTTCAGTGTGTATTTTTGACTGCCTCCCCAAATACCCTTATTTGCAAGCCATTGTTTGGCTGTTGTTTTGACACACATTGCTTCCACACTAAGCACTCAGATAGTCCGTGTCACTCCCAGGCAGATGCAGTGCATGGACCAGAGATGCTAATTAAAGTGTCACAGAAAAGAACAGCATTTGACTGCTGTCTCTCCAATAAAAACCTCTCGACGGCCTCTTGTCTTTGTCCCCCCCCCCCCACCAACTCCTATTTTTTTCTTTCTGGTAAATACACTGCAAAAACCGTTATAAAGGATTTTTTTACTCAATGTGAGTCTGGAACATCTGTAGAACACTGTCCATTCCCACACACAATACAGGTGATGTCAATTATAATTAGAAAAGAACAGAAAATATTTCGACTCACTTAGAAGGAAGGGCGGGGAGTAGCTGCTGAACTCTGTGAATAAATGTTCAAAATATATGTTTTTCAAGCAATAACTATTGCAATTTTACAATAGAGGTCTTAGGATTTGTGTTTTGAGCAGTTGAGCAAGTGCACTGCATCCACCCAATGTTCTTCATTGGAAACCTGTTGAAATGCAGCTAGATCGAATGTTACAGATGCTACAGATAGATAGCTTAGGTTGAAAAATATATTATTTATTCCAAATTTAATTGTAAATCAGAACAATCAGATGTAAACTATTGTTTACAACAGTAGTAACAGGAGCCAGATATCAGAAGGTTTTAATGAATAAAGAAATCACTTCAAAGACAGTCATTACAATATATGAGAAATAGTTTTGTAAATGTTTTGAGATAAGCTTTTGACCTTAAATGTACATTCAGAATCTGTCTGCAGCAAAGAGGCCCAGGCAGGGCATTCACAGGCAAAAAAGAGGAAGACAGTTTTTTTGCCATTGCCATTGTCAAGATTACATTGGTCATTTCATGGATATCATTTATTGTAGACATTGTGACTCTGCCCACCACGGTAAGCTTTAAAGAAATCTGAGTGACTCAGTTTTTCTCTAGTTAATTGCAGACTGTCTACATCTCATGTACTGAATTGTGAAGAAATTGTGAAAAATGTAACCACTCCTTCAAACTTTTAATGGAATTCTCATCTCCTTTTCATTTCTTTCTGTGTCCATCCATCAATCCATCCATCCGTCCATCCATCTATCTATCCATCCATCCATGCATCCATCCATCCTTCTATCCATCCATCCAACCATACATCCATTCATCTATCCATCCATCCAGCCACACTTGTGGGTCTCTCTTCCTCTCTCAGGTTCAGCAGGAAAGATGGGGAGCATGTATAAGGATGAGCAGGACGACTGGATGACGGTGTGTCTGAAGTACCTCCTGTTCGTTTTCAACTTTCTCTTCTGGGTGAGTGGGCATCATGAGCGATCCTCAGGCTGCACACAATTACGAAAATATAACTGTTGTCTTTCACACACTACAGATAGTGTAGGGGACCAGTGTGGTGTTTATGCGTTTAACTGGCTGAATAAGAGAGAGAGAGAGAGAAAGAGAGATAGGAAGAAAAGACTACTGAGTACAAGATCAAATCAGAGTGTACAGAATGTCAGTGCAGGGACTTGGCGAGTTGTGAGTGTGGGAGTGTTTGTGAGGAAGTGTGTGTGCATAGGGAATTCTTAAAGACTGTCTTCAATAATAGAGCTGAGTCAAACCCTGATGCCTTTCAGAGCCTGGGGCTAGTAGGGAATCACTTTTTAAATTGTTTCTGTGTATTGCAAAGAACGAAGAAGATGTATGGTTTTGCTCTGTGTGTGTGTGAATGTGTGTGTGTGTGTGTGTGTGTGTGTGTGTGTGTGTGAGTCACTGTCAGTAAGACTGTAGGGGGCCATAACTCAATCTTTCCACCTCTCCCCTCCGTCTCTGCTTCTCTTCCGATCTGGCAGCGCAGCAACTGGTGAACTGGGACAGCACCCTCTAGAGTTGATTTCGTTTGTCAAGTATTCTAAAGTTCTAAAACTTTTTGAGTGGAAAAGAGAGAATGAACTAAACCCCCTCTTTAGGTTCAAACATCTCGGCTTGATCCGTAAACACACTCGCCTGCATGTTGTGTACTGATTCATTCTTATTGTCATACAAATGTGTGAGTGCACCGAGAGACACTTTGACACTGATCCTCAGTGAATTTTGACAGCGTCAGGAAACGGCTTTGCATAAATCCAGAGTCCTTGTGAGTAACTCAGGAAATGAATGCAGGTTTAAGACACAATTAATCAAACTTTTGACATCTTTTCATTAGGCTGCATCTGACCATTTAAAATATATATATGTGTGTGTATGTATATATATATGTGTGTGTGTATATTAATGCTGGGCATGTTAACGGGTTATTATTATTGCTAATGCATTATTTAATTAAAGCGGACGATTATTTTATCGTGCGTTAACACAGTTTTTTAAAATTACTTTTATTTTGAAAATTCATTTTTTTGTGCTTGACTGCTTCACCTCACTTTAAAAGGGACACTCACTACTGAACATACTGACTGCTTCTGCTGCTCCCTAATAAAAGAAAAATGATTCTGCTGGTACTAGTTCAGAATAAAAGAAAACAGATTTATAAATGTGAACTTGCTGTTGCTCGGAAGGGGCCTGATATTCTGTTATAATCGTGGCTCTGGACCATGTGGGCCGGTGCTCTGATGATTTATACTGCCTTATCGAAAAATGCTACCATGAAGCTTATTCAGTTTTTGCAGTCAGTTTATAACACTGATAATGATGAAAAATAGGCAAATCATAGACTCTACGTCTCGCCCGTTTTTCGGGGTGCAGGGGGTGGGTGCCTATAATGGTTATAAAGCTATAATGGCTCCGGCGCCCATGCTCTGGACTCTAAGGGTACCTTGTTTTTCTATAACAAACTAGATAAAACTAGATGAATGCCTTGAAGTGGCAAATAGTTTTGGTTTTATATTTGATTTGATAACATTAATGTTTAAGTTGAGATTTAGAAATTTTTGAACTGCAGCTCTGTAACTGTTAAAGGAAACACGGCTGTTAAAAAGCTCCTTATTTGTTTAGTGTTTGCAAACCAGATGTTATTGCACTTTTGTTCATATAGCAATATTTTTTAATTCATTGTTGAACTTTGCTTATAAAATGCGATTAACTGCAGAAAATCATGTGCTTCATTGCGCTTAAAAATTTTAATTGTTGCCAAGCATTAATGTTTATATTTATGTATATACACAATGTTTTCAGTTTCAGTGGCGTGCAAGTACTTTTGCTAACGATGCCTTCAATGTTTGGTCATACGTTTGATAAAAACTATTATAACAAAGTAAAATGAGATAATGACTGAGATAATCAGATAATCAGTTTATGTTTAAATATAATCATATTACAGAGCCAACACTGAAATTAGAAATGTGTGTAACATGACCCTTGACAGAATGTAGCTGTGTGAAAAATCAAATTTGAATAATTTTTCACTTACTCCGTGTGTGACTGATCAGCCAAAACATGTTTGGAGTACACATTTTGGTTTTTTTGTTTAAAACCGGAACTAATGTATTATCTGCATTCCTTTAGATTGCTTTATTTATCTTTGTTTAACTTAATCTTACATTCTACTTTTATTCTGCATTCATTTTATGCTTATTTTTGTTACTTCTTTTCTTTTATGCTTTATCTCTGAATTACCTATGTGCATGATAATGTCCTGTACAAATACACTTGCCTTGCCTTTCCTTGCCTAACCATAGGCAAGGAAACATATGAAGTTGTGCAGGACTTTTGAATCAACTCCTGCATTTGTCTGCACTCATACTGTTTTTTAGCCTCAAAAACATTGTGTTCAGTTATATGTGCTAATGTCTGGTACTTGTTGCAGACCACTATAAACATTCAGTTTATAGTCTGTTCAAGATAATTATTATAATAAAAAGCTCCTTGTTAAGGTTGTGTTCCTTATAAAAATATTATGCAGACCCCTGTTTTCATAAAAATGTTTTAGTAAATCAGTGTAATGTGGGTTTCTGCTTCTGTTCACTGTCACTTCATGTCTTCTTCATGTGTGAAGCACTGTGTGTCTGAGAGCGTATGACCACATACGAATGTCCAGCAGTGTGGTTAAGACCTTCAGTGTGGACTGTGAAACTCGAGACCACAGTGGAGGGTTTTTTTTCCAGTTTCAGCTTTTGTTTTCATGTGTGTGTGGTTGAGTGGGCAGTACCCCTGCAGTGTGTGGTATGCAGGGTAGTTCCTGTACAGAAAGCCCTGGAGGGTGTGTGACGCTGGCCTGGCTTTGTGTAGGGCCAGGAGGAAAAGGAATAGAGGGCTGGAATGACTTCTCAGGAATTTCCTCTACTTACAAAAGAGACAGTGGGATTGGTCAGAAAAGAAAGAAAGAAAAAAAAGTGATGCACCTCCATACAACTTTGACATGAGCGTGTTTTAACCCTTGTTCACATTTAGTTACACAATCACTTAATTAATTGCATAGCAAGATATAGGTATTACTGTTACATATGATCTATATTCTGGTTTTATTTTCATATTAGGTTTTTGCTTTTTTCTTACTTTACCATTATATATTTATGTCTGCACATCTGACTTCTTTCTTTTTTTAGCAAATGACAAACACAAAACTGCATGCACCAAGTTATTAAAATAACTCTTGTTCTCTTACACGCATAAACACAACTTAAGTTATTTGACAGAATGTCTTTACTTTTACAGTTTCAAGCAAGAAAATCTTATTATGGAATTTAACCATGCGTGAATTATCACCAGCTATCAGACTTTAATATATTTATTCTAACTTACGTTTTTACAGCAGTCTTATTAACTTGTGCAGCAAATGCCTCCATAAGAAGAAAAAGATGAGATGTCCTACAGTGTCTCATATGTTGTGCAGTAAGAAACTGCATGACTCTAACACTTGAGTCAGGGTGATGATGAGCATGCTAAATTGTGTCATTTTGGCTGATGTGAGCAAAGCAATCTGATATGTGTTATGTGCTAAATCTCCATCCAAGCACATGAAAGATTTATATATTTGATGAAAATAATGAAATATTTTTTCAGTTTATTAGGTATCTATTTACACTCATTGGTCCTTGTATCAGTTATACTGACCACACAGTTGCACATTGTAGGTATCTATGAAAAGGGACCACCATAGGACCATCGCCAACTAGATATTGTTTAGGTGGTGGACTGTTCTTAACTGAGCAGTAAGATGGTGGTGATACAGTAGTGTGCCAAAGACATAAGTGTCTGTGTCTATAGGTGTATAAGTCTCTATGTGTATAAGTCTATATGTGTATAAGTCTATATGTTTATAAGTCTATAGGTGTATAAGTCTATATGTGTAGAAATCTATGGGGGTATAAGTCTATATGTGTATAAGTCTATATGTGTATAAGTCTTTATGTGTATATATCTATATGTGTATAAGTCTATATGTGTATAAGTCTACAGGGGTATAAGTCTATAGGTGTATCTGCTTTAGTGGCCAGTATGTGTAGGTACAAGCTGGGGGTACTTAACAAACTGAAAATGATTTTTTTTTAGTAATATGACTTTAAATATACATGTTGTTTCTTTTGGTCTCTCTCAGATGGGTGGGGGAGTGGTGATGGGGGTGGGGATATGGACTCTGATTGATAAAGGAGAGTACCTGAGCCTGCTGGCCTCCAGCACCTTCGCCGTCTCTGCCTACATCCTCATCCTGGCTGGAGCACTGGTCATGGTCACTGGGTTTCTGGGCTGCTGTGCCGTTATCCGCGAACAGAGGAGCCTCCTGTCTGCGGTAGGTGCTGCCTAGATAAATATAATCATTATCAGTGCAATATTGGAATTACTACGGATAGTTATAACCTTGCACAGATTGTGGCTATTGTCATTTAGTTCACTCATCATTGTAACTGAATCTCTGGATAGGAGTGTAAGGTTATATTAATTGTCTCATTGAGCTGTGTAAGGGCTGTATAAACTGCTATGATCCTGCTTTACACTCATTAGTGCCTAAAGTAAACTATGTGGATTGTAGAGTAAACTTTAAAAAAAATGAAATTAGTGCTTATTAATATGGTAATATATGATATAATGTGGTATAAATTGTTTATCACTTATCATTTTCAAGGTGTTCTGTTACCAACTTCTATATCAGTACATCAGTATCTAGAACCCAAGCTGCAGATTTTCGCACTAATGTGGCTCACCCTGTTGTTTGTAATGGGACGGTTAATGGGTGTAATCATGGCGAGGCCTTTCTTTTTAGGCACTAGTTTCCTGTTCCCTCCCTGACGGCCTGGCGCTGATTCAGACCCTGACCATGCGCCAGCCTCACATCAGCCCTGACAAATGTGCTTTCAGGCATCTGCTTCTGCTCCATTTTTAAAGCGGAGCGATAGAGAATGGGACAGAAAGGGAGAGAGGGAGAGCAACAAGGTTGTGACTGCCACTGCAGCAGTACTATTTATAGCTAGCCTTCACTCTGATGCCCAGCACTCAGGGGAAGGTAGGGCGCCCCCTCTGGGTGTTTCTGTCTCTGTGTGTTTATGGGTTTGTTTTGCTGTGTTTAGATCAGAATGATTAATGAAAGTAGCCTGTTTTACTTCTGAGGGAGGTTAGCTGAAAGTCGTCTGAGGAAGATGCATGTTTAACATTCACCTTGCATAAAGGAAGTACTGTCCTTCCCTTACATCTCATCATAAACACGCACACACACACACACACACACACACACACACACACACACACACACACACACACACACACACACACACACA
>JBBPCY010000130.1:21500549-21542153 GCA_037974405.1 Brachyalestes nurse | reverse complement strand
CCTACTATTTATTAAAAATACACTCAATATTCTTGGGCCAGATAAATATATATTTTTTTATTAACTTGTATTTGACATAAGTTGTTTACTGAACAGCTTTCCGATGTTTAACAAGAATAAAGCAGTCGTAGCGTGAAAGATGACCTGGAGAGGTGATCCAGGTCAAACACAGTCATGCATACACTCACGCATGAGGGCAAATTTAACATCTTCAGTTCGTATTCACATATATCCAGGATTTTGGACTGTAGAAGAGAAACAGATGTTCCCGCCATACAAGGTCTGCACTTAGGATTTCTGAATGGTGTGAAAGATTGGAAAATATTTTTTTAAGGACAATAAGTTTTTCAAAGCATACATGAATATATAGTTGCCTATATATCACACCACTAAAACCAAAAAGTGAGAGTGAACAGGCTCCTTTGACGTGAACTCTGGGACCCTGACCCCGCTCTATCAGACTGCATTATTCGCTGCAGTAAATGTGCTGGACAGATTTAGGATGGGGATCAAAGCATGGAGGAGACTGTCTTTGAGGTACCAAAAGCTTTGCATGTCAGAAGGCCTGGAGCCACGGCCCATCAACACGACCGCATAAATTTGCCCCTGTGTAACTGTCGGCATGTGGACATGTGTCAGAACCACGCAGGCCCACTAGGAGATCAAGTGCACCAGATGTTGCTTTTCCACTCAGGTCTTCTCATGATGTCCACTAGACGTCAAGCATGTTCTCAAGTGACCCAAAATATGAAGCCTTGTGTAAATGCATTGGATTAGATGGTTTAATTGGATTAATTCATGTAACGCAGCACATTCTGTCACATTGTATTAAAATGACCATTACTTTTGCATTAAAGTTTATAGAAGACAACTTTTTTTCCACCCTCTGTTATTGTCAGCATGTGGACATGTGTCAGAACCATGGAGGCCCACTGACTATTTAAGTTCAACCAGATGCTGGTTTTTAGATCAGAACGTTATTGTCTTTTCCAGAAATCTGCCAATTATTACATATGTTCTCAAGTGACCTCTAATGTAGCAGAATTGTGGATAAGCACTGGACCAGTTGCTTTAATTGAATTATCTTATATAATATAGCAAATCTGTGTAAAATAACCATTTCTTTTGGAAGGACTTTTTGTCTTCTAGTTTCAGTTGCTTCCTCCAAAGTCCCTGAGCTATTGACTCCAGCAAGTCTAGATATGCATCATTGCAGCCTTTGACAAGAATGTGGTGACAGCTTCATATCCCAGGAGCAACATTTTACACTTTAACAGGACTGATTTGCACTTCCATATGTTTTTAAATCTTGTTTCTATCCGGCGGTTAAGTAGCTACTATGACAAAACTAGAATAAACAGCAAGAATGTTTGCTGACACCTTGAGAGTCTTCAGAGAGACTCATTTGTTAAGCCATTACTGTAATTTGAGTCCATTCTTTTCACTGTGATGATGAGTTAAAGACCGTCACCACAGTTTTATGGATATAATAAGATTTTCGGCTTCCTAGAAGTAACTTTAACTGTCTTCCCTCCTGCATTTCCCAGCTAATAAAAACCAAATCAAAAATCAAAACAGCCTGCCCCAAAAATCCAAAGCAGTTGAACTCTTTCCAGACTTCTACTTACCTTCAGGACACAGTATCAGAAAGGGGTTTTCCTAGGCTTTAAACTGGAAAATCTCATTTGGTTGCCTTGTGCTCGGATACAATGACAACAACATTCCTTCTCAAGTGGAACTCTATTAACTCTAAGTGTGGCAGGTCATGATGCTATAATGTAGGGTTCCTTTAGATCCAGTTCTGTAGGCCATTTGGATCACAGTCCAGCATATGAATGGGGCCGAGGAGCCTAAGGTCAACAAACCCACTGTCAGTGTCAGTTTTGGGCTGTGAAGCAGTGGCACTGCAATCTCTGCAGTGATGGAGCTTCGTCAAATATCTCTGGGATGAGATAACTGCAATGAGATCCTCACCGCAATGTTTCAGCATTGTAAAGCCTGTCTAGAAGGGTTATACTTTTGCTCTTCATTTCATAACATGTTAGTAGATTCAGTTTAAAATTCATTGATCAATAATTGCCTTCACAATTATTCGTTAGGGATGTGTAGTATTTTGTTTTTACCAAACTCAGCCATGAGTTGTTCATTACTGTGTCTATAATCCTATGATGTACCCTTGCTCTGAATTTTGCAGAATGGCCACTCCTAAGGAGAAGCGCAATACAGCAGAAATTCTTCCATTCCTCCAGGAACTCCTGAGGGATTGATCTGTATCTCCAATCATATGACATCTCCTTCAGCGATCCCCTGAAATGCATTTTGTTCAGGTTATATTCAGGTTCAGACAGAATACTGCTAACAAACACAGAAAAACAAATACTGTGTGACCCATTTGTAAATAACACGGCAGCTTTTTAGGTTCGACAGTTTGTGTTTTTCTCCATTGGTGTCATTACCCAGTTCAGAATACTCAGCATGCGTTATGCCTTATCATAAAACCACTGGGAATTCCCCACGGCACTATTGTCAGCTAGTGGAAAAATAAATGTAAAGCTGTACATTTACATTAACATTTTGAAACAATCGAAACCTGAGGTTCTGTGATTTTAATGTAGGGCCAAAGTTCTCTGTAAAATGTTTTGGGCCAGCAGTCACAAGACCTATAGCCATCAAATGCCTGACCAAAAATCCTGATCTGGACTCAATTTATGCATTTCACATAACAGCAGACAGATCTATTCATGTATTGAGAGCTGATCCTGGGTCAGTTGTTTTACTGTAAGGTTCATAGATACAGATATAGAATATAAAGCATAGAACATTTCTGTAGATCTCACTATAACTTCTAGGTCTTTTATTGCAGGTGAAGACACATTCACATAAAAAGTTATGCATGCATATGATTTCAGGTGCTAGTGTCTAGTGTGTCTAGTGCTAGTGTGCTACACATCTTTGTATGATGACTAAAGACATGATTTATCCACAACCCAAACTCAGTTCCTTTTACCTTCAGGACACATTATGAGAAAGGGAGGTTTCCTAGGCTTTAAACTGGAAAATCTCATTTGGTTGCCTTGTGCTTGGACAGAATGACAATAACATTCTTTCTCCAGTTGAGCTTCAGTTTTATATATGGCAGTTCATGATGCTTTAGTGTAATGTACTTTCAGATCCAGTTCTACTAAAGGCTGTTTGGATCACGGTGCAGCACTGGGCTGGGAAGCAGTGGAATTGCATTTTCTGGAATGATGGAGTTTTGACTTTTTTGATCCAAAATCACAATGAAATCCTCAGCGCATTGTAAAGTCTGTCTAGAATCATTATAATTTTGGCAAACTCCCTATAATTGACCTCTATTTCATAAGTAACATGTTAGAAGAGTCAGCTTGAAATTCACTGCTTGCTGATCATGTCATTTCAATCATTGATCAGTGATGTGTGGTATTTTGGTTTTGCCAAACACAGCAGTGAGTTATTACTTGTTTGAAAGTTCCATGATGTACCATTGCACTGAAGTTTGTACAATGGCCACTCCTAAGGAGACACACAATACTGCAGAAAGTCCCTCATAAACTTATGAACCGATGGGATCCCAAGGGATTGTTTTGTAACCATCTCCAGTCGTACGACATCATATAACCATTGGGATTGCCAGTGTGCAGTGTGTGTTGCCACTGAAGTAGAAGTTATTGTCAGCTAGTTTAGAATCTTCTTCTACATGTTTTGACTGTTTCAAAATGTAAACTGTATTAGCCTCTAGGCTGGTCAGGCTCACTACCTCTCTTGGTTGCTCTGGTTCTCACTCTAAATCTATTAATTTCTTTTTTATTCTCCACTAACTGAAGTAGAAACTATTGTCAGTTAGTGGAGAATAAAAAATACATTTAAAGCAATGCATTTACGTTTAAATTTAAAGTTCTGAAAATTAAAATGTTGGGTATCCAAACATCGTCTTAATCTGAAACATGTCTTAATTCTACATGTGCCTGCATGACTAAAGACATGATTTATCCACCACCCTATTCCACAGAATATACACCCCTGAGTTAGCTTATGCATTTAATTTCGTTTTTCTTTTATGGGGTTTTGTGTTTATAAGGAAGTGTATCTTGTGTTCTAAACAAAGAAGGGTGACTCAACAGGTCCACAGCACATTACTCATTCCACAGCTCTGCGGTGTGGTTTACATAATGCTTTTATTGCATCACACCTTCATAAAGCTGGGCAATATTTTTAGCCGCAACACAACAGTGCTGTGATAATATTTTGACACATAAAAAACCTGAATTAAACTTGGCAGAAAAATCTCATAGAAACCAGAGACTGTTGAGAGAATTCATGATTTGTTTGTCAAAACCAGCAGCCGCCTTCCTAAGGATTAAGAAAAAACATTTTTAAAGTAAGAGTACTGATCTCATTCTGTCCATATTGTATCATATAAGAGAAAAAATAGATCAGCACTTATAACCTGAGCAAATTTGCTCTTGTAAGCTTCATTCTTTATAGAACCCAAAAATGAGACAGAAAAAGAGTTAATTGTTGTTTTGACTGGATATATCTATCTAAGTCTGTGATTTGTGTAATGTCTTCCTGATGTGTTCTGGTGTGGAGGTTTTTAGTTTAGGTGTATAACAGGGAAGCTAGACTGGACCTCTGAGGTTGTAACTTTGTAATTCACTAATTATCATAGAGCTGCTTATGTGACCATTCTGTTGCAGAGGATATAGTTTTCAGAGTTCCAAGTACAGTGGAGCCAGGGATGGATTACATATCAGGCCACAGGGTTCATTGTCCAGGGGTCTCAGAAGCAGAGAAACAAGCAAGAAAGCGTGATTCTTTTATTTCTATTCCCTTCACATTCACTAAGAAGCTGGTTAGGAACAAGCACAGCAGCAACCTCATGCAAGCAGCTGAGGATATGAACACCTTTCCCCACAACACCTTGAGTGACCCGGACTGAAACCAGGAGCTCGAGCTACACATGGTCCCTCAGAGTCCACAATCTCCAGTGGTTCCTCATTTCACCATGAGGAAGCCCAGCTGGATGGTGATTAAGGAGGTGGTCAAAGGAGCTAGATCAGGTCCAAGTGCAGTTCCAAACACAGTGTACAAGTGTACAAGCAACACTTTTGGCACCTTTGGAAAATCTTGTGGGTGATCTGGTGCAGGGTAGGACATGTCAGCCATCAGTGTGCTGAGTTGAATCCCCAAGGAAGAGAACTATAAGAACATCTTTCACTTCAGAAACATCTCACAACAGCTAACTACATACCAGCTTAAGACCAGCTATGGGACCCCGGGATTGTGTGATTTGGGAACACACTAAGATGGTCACAAAACTCTTCCGGGTCGCATGAGAAAGAACCTCAGATCTGATTATTTTGCTGACTGGATCCATACCACGCAAACTTTTTGAGCTGGCCCTACATCAATATCATGTTCCCTGTCCACTATCATGAGTCACTGCTGGTTATGGCACATCAAACTGGCATCTAAGGGTACTATGACAGGCTGTATCATTTCATCACTGAATATGAACATAATCATCAAGTCAAATCAAGCAGAGGTAGATTGCAGGGGCCATTTGACCAAGGTCGGAGTGTGACAGCTGCCAAGAAAAGCATTCTTGAATGATTTGACTGTCACTACTACGTCTGTCCCAGGCAGCAGGTGGATACTCCAAGGCCTAGGGAAGCTCAAAACTAGTTTAAGAATAAGCTTTAAATGAACAAAATTAAAATCTGTATTGCTGAAGAGGAGTGGAAATAGTGATTCTATCTATGAGCCTCCTTTACAGAGCAGCCAGTCAAGAGTTTGGGAAAAGATGTGACGGCAGCCTCATTCTGCTTGCATCCAGAAAACTAGCAAGGAGCTTGAGGCCTTGCTCACCAGGGTGGACAAAAGAGGCCTGTCAGGAAGGTTCAGACCTGGATTTACCAGAATTACATCCTACCTCAGATCCCTGGAAACATCATGTTGGGGAATTAGCGCAGGCAGGCATGCAAGAAGTATGCACCAGCAGGGATAGGAAAGCAAGCATTGCGGATTAGAGGGACAAGTATACTGCAAGAAAAGATAAACTGGTCGAACAATTAGTGAGCAGACTCCCATCACATCAGGTTCTTGGTCAAAGCTGTCTATGATGTTCTACCAAGTCCAGCAAACCTTCACATCTGGGGCAAAAGTAAAAACCTTCCTGCCCTCATTGTTATTGGAGAGGACCTTTACATACATCCTTAGCAGCTGCCCAAAAGCCCTTGGAGAAGATTGCTATCACTAGTGCCATGACCAAGGCAGAGTGTAGCCATGTCCAACAACATCTGGGAAGAGCCACCAACAGCCAAAGGCCATCATGTTCCTCAAAACCAGAGAAAAGCCCCGCTTAAAACTCGGAGCAAAGTCTGGCTTCTTCACCTCACCACAGCAGCTGACTGGCAACTGGAGGTGGATATGGGCGGGCAGCTGAGGTTCCTAATCTAAATAATATCAACACAGATTCAACCCGACAAGATCATCATTCCATAGTCCACCATGCAATCATTTCGGAACTCACAGTGCACTGGGACACATAAATGAGGCCAACGAGAAGTGCACTAAGTACCAGGAGCCTGTGGAAGACTGCAGAAGGCAAGGCTGGCAAACTACTGTGAGTCTGTGGAGGGGGCTGCAGAGGATTTGCAGGGTGTTCCCTCTGCAAAAGTGTTCATGCTATTGGGCATCACCTGGGAGGCTAAGAAGAAAGTCATTAGATTCACTGCTGAAGCTGTGGAGAAAACCACTAGGGCAGATCCATGGACGAATGCAGCTGGGAAGCAAGCTGGGGTCTGAACATCCTGGGTCTGGTCGTCTGGATGAGGGTACCTGATACTGAAAGCCTAGAAACCCCCAATGACCTCAGGTTACATCACTGATGATATGTCCCAGTACATCTGTAAAATAAATCTGCCATCATCTCTAACTATGAGATTTATTGTAAGATGTTTGTCTGAAGCACAAGTTATTCATATCCTCCAAAATGAACACAATATTTCCATGAAATACAATCCCAGCACAGCTAGTGGAGTCAGAACCAAGCCCAGTCTAGGGCCGGCAGAGGATGTTTTGGCGTTCTTGCCCCCTGGTGAACACAGCTTTTAATCCTCTGGATCGACAAAAGGCGTGCAGACAAGTGTGTGAACAAGGCTGCTTGCATAGCCACTGTGCACACACACATGTGGTGGTTAACAGCAAGTGTATCATGACCCTCAGAAGATTCAGTGACATTCAGAGAAAAAAATGCTTCTAGGATGAAACTTATCAGCTCTGGAACTCGTTCATTAACCACAGGGTGTAACGGAGGAATTTTTAAAAACGTCATTCATTTTTTCCAGAGACAAAAACAACTTAAACCTGGTGTCCTCATGAGAGCACTGACTCCAAAATGACGCACAATTTCTGACTCTAGAAATTCTCTTCTGGCAGTTGAATAGTGGACTGTTCTCTCTCCTTTAACAAAGCTGTGTGTGTGTGTATCTTTTTGTAGAACTCTGGCTGACTCTTAGCTATGCATGCCATTACACACAGAGAGACAGAGATCCTTTCCCCACCTTACCACAGTCTTGCCGAGCACTGCAAGGCCTTCACATGCGCACCCACACACACACAAACACACACACACACACACACACATGCTTTACATTACAACTGGAACATTCACTGCCGCTCTAAGAGGCATCACTCTTCACTCTTCGTGTAAGTGTGTGTGTGTGTATGTAGGTGTGTGTGTGTGTGCATGGAAATGAGGTGAGTGTAACTGGTGGTTTTAAAGTCTGCTGTATATCAATGTTAGTTTTATTAGCTGTGGTTGAACATTGAACAAAATGGCTGATCTCTCGAGTGGAGCGCCAGCTGCACTAATCCAAATGTCCAGCAGAGGGCAATATTGACCCAAAATCAAAAAGCTTCAAAATAACTGGGGAAATTAGTCACTAATGGCATTTGTGACTGTATCCACCCTGGGAATAGTTGAGATTACTCCAGATTTTTTAGATATTACTTGGAAATATGATAACATACCAATTACATTAATCAAGTTAAAGCCTGAAAATGGTCTTCTGATGCTGTGTTGGCCCACCTCAGCATATTTCGACATCTCAGACTATAGGCAGTTTCAGCATTCCCAGAACTCTTTAGTTATTACTAAAAATCAGAACTGAAATACTCAGTTATTGCCACTAAATAGCCCACATGTCAGTGGCGAGGGAGTAATGAATGGTAAATTATTACACAGATTAAAGAGAGGGTTGAGAAAGAAAAACAGATGCAGGGGGCAAGGTCACATGGGCGTTAAGACAAATCACCATGACGACAGGCCTTTAAGTCCACGGAACCCAGCCACTCCAGCCAAACTGTGCTCCAAAAACATCTAAGAACGAGAGAGCCTTCCTGTGTGCTTCCCCTGGACAAGAAACTCTCCAGCGTCATCTTGGGATGAAAAAGTGCAGCCATTGTGGCATGTGCTAATATTTCTAAATGTTAAGGTGCTCATTCAGAGCTTTGGCCCAGTCAGAGTCCTGGAATCCAAAGCAAGGCTGTTTGACCCTTGGTACAGTGAGGTGTATTAATAAGTTATGTATGGCCATATGTATGAACCTAGAGCTCTAAGGAAGGATTGCAGTGGGACAGTTGTTGTCAATAGCAGGAACATGTTCTGTGCTAACCACTTAGCTCCAAAAATGCTTATTTCACTTCATGATTAGGAGAAAACCACTTGTCGCAGGCTTCGCAGTGATGCATGCAGTTTAAGAGAACAGCCTGTGGCTTGCCGAAATGTTCTGACTGTGGCTGTTATGTAATAGAAGTAAATTTAACAAAATACTTTTAATTTGAAACACATTTTGTTGGTCGGGTGTCAGGGAGGGAGGGTGAAGAGGAGGGTTTTTTTGGTGATGTCTATTCAACAGTACGTGAATAATGGTTCCAGCCTCCTTGCTTTGGAGCCATTTTTTAAGACCTCGACAGCTCACAGAGGATGTGGCGGGGGCGGCGGTGGATGTTTTGCACATGGGGTCGGCTTTGACCTGTCTCTCAAGCCCATGGGCACTGAAATTTTAATTCCAGCAAGGTATTAGAATGTAGGAAAAAAAGAGGAGAGAGAGAGAGAGAGAGAGAGAGAGGCTGAGATGGGGTCCCAGGTGAACAGGGACTTTGGAGAAGCTGACATCATGGCAGACTTTTTTCATCAGAGCTTTGGAAGGCGCTTGGCCCGCTGCCTGGACTGAATCCGAAGGCCTACATACGATTAGAGTCAGTCAACAGTGCACTTTGCTCAGTGTGTTTCAGATAGCTCCTCTCCTCACGCTCATACTAATGATTATTCTATAAGCAATGCATCTGTTAAATATTAGACTTTTTTAAAGGAACGGTTTGTACGAAATATCATATTTACGCAGTTTTCCGCAAGTTTGTTTTTGCCAAACTATTCCTTTTATTCTAGCGAAAGACTTACTTTTCCCCTCTGTTCCGTCCCTCTTCTCCTGCTGTTGTTTAACCCCATCACACTAATTTATCCTCTGTTTTAGATTATGTGTTGTGTTCTGTTGTTTTGTTTTCTCATGTTTTAGGCATAAACATGGGTATTTTTTTAGATGGGGATTTTCCTTCTTGTTCTTAAAATAAATCCCTTCCTCAAAAGCATTTAAAAGATCTCTGCCCACATGAAAACACAAAAACCCTATTAAGAGCGCGCCACACCAACAGGCGGTGATATAACTCTAACCGTCATGATGGCCAATCAGAAGCCTGAAAAAAAACAGTACTTGTTATGGTAGGCTAACAAGGGTCTCGTCCAAAACTGGTGACATTAGTGCAGGGTGTGGTGACTGTGTCCAAATAGTTAAATAAAATGTCCTTTTCTATCCACGTTCCTTGATTTGACTGATCTGATAGTCCAGTGGATCCACATGCTACCAGCTCTACTGTTATATTTAGTAGAAAAATGCCAGACTTCAGTGGCCTAAAATGCCATTTGCCTGTGGATGAAAAGCCAAAATGCATGGAAAAATCTATGTTAAAAATACCTGTTAGTGGGCCTTTTACTTTGTTTTGGATGGCAGTGATTTTGTTAAATTAATAAATACTGTGACAACAGCAACAACAATAACAACAATAATAATCACGAAGCAGCAACAAAATCTATTATTATTGTTGTTTCTGTTGTTATTATTAACAATAATAATAAATCAATTGACTTATGATGCCTTCTGCAGTGTTCACCACTTTTGACAAAGCACCTGTGGCTGTCAGAATGAATGTATAGAGCATAATAGAAGCCCTTTATATAGCATCATCTACAACTCCAGATATTCCAGATACAACTTCTAATTTCATAGCCTTGACCCACACACCTACACACACCTGCTATGCATCACCGGGGGTGCCAGTGATGCAGTCTTGCGGTTCCTCCAGCTTTGACCGCCTCTAGTGCCTGAAAAATAAAACACTGTTCTGACCCTTAATTTATTAAGAGGCTACATGGTTCTGCTGTTGCTATGGACACAGTGGTGCTGAATGATTTTGCCATTCAATTTGCCTTATAAGAAGTGGTGGAGTATAAAGGTTTGGAGAGGCGGCTTACTGATGTGAAACATACGCATTCATCTCCTGTTTAATTAATTTATGAATAGAACTGCCAAGAACTCCTGCTTGTATAGTATTTATGCCTCATGATGGACAATATGGGAGGCTGCTTCCACTCATGCTTGGACTTTTCTCTCATGTCCTTGTGCAGACCTCTTTGTGAGCAACAGTCATGAAATGCCCTTAGAATTGCCTTTTGTTATCGTATCGTATTCTCAGAACAAGGTCTTGTAAAGCAGCATGGGCCACCTTAACTTAGCAGCAAAGGAAATTGCTATGGCATTTGAAACTGTGACATTTATTTCTTGGCCAAGGGTTGTGGCCTTCCCCTTGTTGCCCTCAACCAATGAGATCCAAGTATTCATTTCTGGGGGCAAATGTCATTTACATGGCTACTGGTCATCAGCTGTGTTGCTCAAATGGCTACAGTTGTGAGTCGTAGGAATGAATCCCAATTATGCTTCCACTTGCCAGCTTCAGGACACAAGCAAAAATTTGTGAGATGTGCCCCCCACCCCAGAAACCCCTCTTCACAAGACCAGCAGTTTCACACAGTTCCTGGCGTGTCTCTATGATGTAACTGAGTCCAGTCCTCAATGGAGTGTTTGTACAGTGATGTCAGATTGCTTTTTAGTTTTTTTTCTTGTTTGTTTTCAGGCCTGAAGGACATTCTCATTTGTTCCTGTTTATAAGATATCGAATGCTGGGGCCCAAGTGGCTCCCCTGGTGTCATTTGTATAACAGTGAAGTGTTACGCATGCACACACATATACGCACACACTCGATCTGGTTGATTGAGCTTTTTTTTTTTTTCCTGTCTTGTCACCAAGCGTCACAGTTCTCCTCTTTGTGCTGCCTTTGACTGCAATGGCACGGATGACCAACACCATAATGCGCCTCATATTTTCCCACTCGTACCCCTGCTGCTGTAGGCTCGCCTGGATGAAAAATGGGCTCGCATACTCGCACAAGCACACCAGTCCCTTTCTCAAAACCTGCCAACCCCTAGTCCATTGGGGCGCGAGCCAGCAGACCCCGCAAAAATCGGTTTGTGTTGGAGGCACTGGCCAAGGCCTCATGGAGATTAATGCACAGAAAGAGTGGGACGACATTTATGAGGAAGGGGAAGAACAAGAGCGGGAGAAAGAAAGAGGGATATAAGGGGCGGCGCAGTCTATCAATTCACTTCCTTTCCCTCTGTGGCACTCTCCGAGGAGTAAGACGAGAGGGCTCGCCATGGTCGGAAATAACTTGCCTTTTGTTCCACTGCATGTCCGTGGTCGATACTATCGATGAGGAACTTCGCGGAGGATCAAGCATTAACGCCCATGTAATCGAGTTATTCGTCTTCCAAACCACTTGTGTTGCGCCCGCTTAATTGGCTCGGGGATGAAGTCCATGGGCCTGTGTTTTTTATAGACCACATATCTTCTCTCCCGCTTAATAAAGAGGGGGGCCCTCCAATTATAAAAGGCCTTTTCAGGAAGACGAATAGCAGCAGGCAGTGTGAAAGGCCACTTGTTTGGTGTGCAGATTTTACGCAGCGCTGGGGCACTGGGGCGCTAGGGGTTATCAATACAAGCCAAATTAGAATGGATTAGACACAGATTAAAGCATGCAAACAGCTCTGTCCTGGCCCACAGACCATCGCTCTTTCTGGCCCGTGATCAATGTGCCTGAGAGAGCACCACGGAGGTGCTATTCATCCTCATTACTGATGCAGCTGCCCCTGTATGTGGGGGAAGGGGACACAAAATATAGCTTCTCTTAGTTTTTATGTTCTCCAAACTCAAACTCAAAGTCACATTCCAGAGAGGAGCAGTAAGCTCATAAAGTCATTTTGTTTTGTTTTAGCCCCAAAGCCTCCAAGCCGGTAGTGGGTACACTCAGTCTTAGAATTAAAGGTTAGAATTTTAAAATGTTTTTCCAGAGTCACCTCAGGGCCCTAAAGAGGCGGAGGGTGTGGCTGTGGGGGCATCTGTGCTCAGCATTGTATTGGAGCAAAAAGTCTGGACTATCTAGGAGTCCCTGAAGACCAGTTTGAGAGCCGCTGAAACTAAATAACTGAAATGGAACTGAGTAAAACGCAGATTGCTATCCTCATAAATATATTATAAGCATTTACTAGTTCACACTATGCCTTGAACATACAACTGTGGTGTATATAAAAACTGTATAATGGTAGGAGTAAAGAGAGCATTGAGTACTTGGAGTGGAGCTTCTGCTTTACACTTATACTGAAGATATATTTTCTATTGTAATGTAATAACTGGGACTAGTTAGTTTCTCTTCTGCTTCATATGTGGTAGACATGTGATGTGATCTGCTTTTGATTTGTTTTCCATTGGTCTCCGTGTCGCAACACAGAAGCAGGTTTTCATGGCTCAGTTCGGTCAGTGTGGTTGGCTATTCAGATTGTCTTTGTCTGTCTTCACTTGTAGGACTTTTCCGAGAAAGTGTTGTCAGTAGTTTATTCTCGCTCCACAAACCTCCCGTCTACCCAAATCAGACCCTCATGTATTAGATGTCCCAGGACAGGAAGCCTGTCTATCTTGGATCAGCTCTGCCTCGAAGCACTGGAATTCATTAAAATATAAAAGGCAAAGCACCAGTTCTAGATGAGCTCTCAAAAAGTCTGATACATGCAGTCCCAGGTGATGGATTCTCAGATGGAGAATCATTTTGGTGTTGGAAGATACTGGCAAATTCACAGTAAATATTTAGCTTTGAAAAAACCATCTTGGTTGTTGATATGGGGCAGCTCATGGGGTGTGCATCACGAGTGTAAATTAGTTGGATATTTTCCCAGGAACTCTTTTGTATCCAGTAAAAATACTACCACGTCGGAGGGGAGCTGCAGACACCTTGGAATCTCTTAAAAAGCAGAAATTATGGCAGATGCTTAGAGTTGTCAACTTCTCGACATCCGTTAGAAATCCCCCTTCCCTCCATATGGGAGCTAAGAGCATATCATATAATGTTGTATGATGTAAATATTATGAAAGACCTTCAGGAATAGGGATTTATGGCCCCTAGGCTGATGTTAGAAGCAGGAGCTCCTGGTGACTTCGTCTGGGTGTGGGGGGCTGAAAGCTCTTATTGATTTTTGATGGGAGCCAAAAAAGTGTTTCTGGCAGTACAACGGCGTTAAGAGTCTCCGGTTTCTTTATTTGTGGCTGTTGGGGGACAATTGGACTTTTAGCCTCGTCCGGCCGCTCCTCAGGTTGGGGAAGGATAGTGCTGAGATCCGCGGCGGCTTTAGCAGTGGCACTAACACACAGACTGCACCGCTTAATGGGACCGCAGGGAGCTGGAGATATGAGACATCAGTCACAGAGCTGGCACTGTACAGAGAATAACGAGCACACACACACACACACACACACGCACACACGCATACACATAGTTACTAAAGTGTAACTGTCCCCATGCTTTTCCTTTCTTCTGTTCCTATCCTCCAGCATGTTGGATTTGGAATAGTATGACTGAGCTAAAGTACAGATGGTAAGTTTTTTGGAATATGTTTTTTCAACCATGTTTTAGAAGAAGCAGCTCATTCTGGCTACAAGCAGAATGTGCTCTTTTGTGTAATTGGCTTGTTTGAAATATGTGAATTATGTTCAAAATGTTATCTTGTTCATATTTTGAATTCTTTTGAACGTGTTCTCATTTCTAATTTCTAATTGTTTTGAAATGAGTGATGGCATCATTTTATTTGTTTCAAAGTGCCCATTTAGAAATGAGAGCCCATTTTATGAGAAGGGCGTATTTTTTAAATTAACCAATTAAAAGTAAAAGCACATTTTGCACACATCCACTCCTGTTTTAGAGTCCAAGAGCAGTTGGCCTTGCAGCTGTTTCTATCCTCAATCAGAAGCTGGCACTGTTCAATAAGTAATGAGCACAGAGACGAACAGACACGCTCACACACACACAGGCAGCAAATGTGTACAGTATGTGAGCTGTAGGCATAGGTAAGCACACATTAGTATTCAGGTCTTTCCTCATAATCTGGGCACACAACAGATGTCCTGCTCAGCCCTGGTGTGTAGGAATCAGGCCAGCGCCATGCTAATGAAATGCCTCTGTCAGTCGGGGAGATGGATGCCCATTATCAGAGCTAATGTGTGTGAGGCGGGAGCACCATGTGTGTCTGAGTGCTTCACTTTAGCTCTTGTCAGATGCGCTCTTGCTGTCACTTCCCATACAGTCTCGCAAACACACACATATACACAAACACACACACACACAGGGGAGGAGAGTGCTTCACAATGCTTTAATACAATTAATACAATTTTGCCTTCGTTTATCAGTTTAATCAAGATGAGAGGATTTCTCAGAGAACGTGTTAGATGTAAAGAGATCACACGAACACACTCCTTAAATTTGAATTCCTTATTCAGTTTTCCTTTACTAAGTAAAAGAATGGAAACCCCACTTTCATTAATGAGCCATTTTATTAGGTACCCTGTTTCGGCACTCTTTGTCCATTTTATCAGCTCCATTGACCAGACAGGCGCACTTTGTAGTTTACAGTTACAGAATTTAGTCCATCTGTTTCTCTGCATCATTTGTTAGCCCTCTTTCCCCCGTTTGTGATTGGCCAGGACCCCCATAGGACCAACGGTAAGCAGGTATTTATGTGTGTGTGTGTGTGCATGTGTGTGTTCTGCACTGAATATATTACACATAACAGTGACTGCTGAACTGTGAATAGTCCACCAAACTTATCCAGCTCAGTGTCCTGAAGCCAGAAGACCACTGAAGAAAGACTAATGACCAATATAACTGTATAACTGTATCAATAATCCCTTTTCATCTACAAGGTGGAGCAACAGGTTAGATGTGTTCTACTATGTCAGTGCCACTGCTGTGCAGAGAATGATCCACCATTCAAATTATATCCTGTGGGGGTCCTGAGGGTAAATAGTGTATATAAATAGTGCAGATTAAACAACAAAGTGCCACAATATGGGCAGTGGAGCTTATAAAATTGACAATAAGTGTAAATACAAGGCGAGTGGACCTAATAAACACACTGTTTTTCCACTATACTGTGAGGAAGTGAGGTGGGTTAGCCGATCACAAGAGATGGACATGCACACTTTTCACCACTTATTTTCACAGCTAGTTTTACTTGCAGTTAAAAAACAGGCTGTCTTTAGAAAGGAAAGTAATTATCAAGTTCCAGAAACTAAAAATTACACAGGTGAAATGTTGCAAGGCTAATTTGGCTTTTCTGAAGAATACACATCAGCCACATCTGATGGGTTTCTGCAGAGCTTATCTGTATTAGTATCTGAGCTACTGTTACACATATTGCAAATTTCATTGCATAAGAATTGAGTAAAAGTGCTTGTTGTGCTTTACAAAATGTATGTGTTGAAGAATCATAAGTGAGAATTGTCCATGTTAATGAGCTGTATACCACAGAGGCAACAAATAGAGAAAACAGTGCTCCTTTAATATAGTGTGCAGACAGCATTGTCTCTTTTTCAGGAGTGTTATTTTCCGTTTACCTATAGCTCTGAACTGAGGTTATGTTTAAGGGAGGACACTGCTGGGCTTGCTGTTGAATAACTTTAGATGCTCACCTTTAGTGTCAGAGCATGATATTAAAGTAGGACATGGGGTTTTATACTGGTCCCTTGGGCTCCAGTACTGAACGTTCTGACCTCGAGAAAGGTTTTTTAGGAGTTTGCCTTAGTTTGTGCAGTGTGTGTGTATGTGTGTATGTATGTGTGTATGTGTGTGTGTGTGTATGTGTGTGTTTGTGTGTCTGTGTGTGTGTGCGCGCGGTGTTGTCTTTGCAAAGTAAGATGCTGAATCGACATGGTAGTGTCAGACAGAATGAGTCATTGATCCTCCAGTGACACCTTCACTCCTTAACACTCATGCACGCACACACACACACACACACACACACACACACACACACACACACTTCACACACTTGTTTTTATACAATGTCATGACTTGAGGTCATCCATTTGCTCCATTACATCACTGTCACTGTAATACAATCTTGTATGTCCCAGATATTACTTTATAATGTAAGATACAGTGAATGTATGTTTAATTACCTCATAATGTAAGGCAATGCTGGAAGACCTCTATTGGTCTATTTGTAATAGAATGGTCATCTAGAATGGTGTTTTAAACAAACAAACACCAAAACTTCCTAAAAAAGTTTTCAGATGACAGGACATAACTACTGTACTTAATCTCAGCAAGCAAAAAGAAAAGGCTTTGCTGTTCCAGTTTTAAAACATTTAGCAGTGATATAGTGAACATGAAACCTATGTTTTATGACCACTGGATTAAACATGATTTAAAGGCTGATTCCAACAAGTAAAATAAGCCTTTAACAGCCAGTCTGCAGGTTTATGCCTGTTGTCTGTGCGAATGCTGCCCTTCAGTACAATGTTTTCAGTAACACTTTACTAATGGGTGACATTATGACATAAACCTATAGATATTTCTAAATGCTTTTTCCAACAAGTATCAGTTGGTTGTGCTCACACTTTCTAAGGTGAAATATGTCATAAATGTTGATGTATGCTTATGTCAGTTGTAATAAAACACTTATGTGGTCCTTCACTGTAGCTTTTGTAAAAGGACGTCAGGGGCATTTTGTTGTTTTTAACAACTGAAATTTTGATTGGTTATTAAAATCACAACAAATAAACAACTTCTCACACTCACACACACACACACACACACAAACACATGTGCACACACACACAAACAATGAAGGGTATGCTTAGAGTAGCAAAAAAGCGCTGATGCAGAGATAGAGTTCACTCGGCTGTGGATGAACCATTGCTTCAGCCTAAAGGAAGGATGTGTGTATCTACACAGAGCTTTTTGTTACCATTTAAGGGCTCGTGCTTTTAGTCTGATAGAAAACAACCTTTCATGAAAACAAACACACAAAAAATGTGTTTTCCTCCCATTCATTGTGTTTTCTCTTTCAACACTAGACTCAACAAGGTCTATGGTTCAGGTACTCGCCCTTTTATATCCTCTATCTTTTTTTTTCTGTGAGTGTGTGTGTGTGTGTGTTTTCAGCATTAATGCACCTGCTCAAGCACAGAGCCAGGCCATTATCATTGCATTACTGTCCGCTCTCACCTCCCCCAGCCCTTACTACATCCATTCAATCTCACCACGAATTTAACACACTTTCACACTCACACACACACACCACACACACCCAGAACGAAGCTTCTCTCCACATGATATAGGCTCATTTTCCCCCGTTAGGCAGTAATTACCCCAGATAAGGGGCAATTAGGGATGGTATTTGGTAATGACCAGCGCTGGATGTGTTTAATTACAGACCCCTCCAGTGCAGCGTCTGATTCCTGTTATAGAGAGGACTCACCTTCATATAATGGGGGCGAGAGACAGGCCTGCAGAGTGAGAAAAGAGGCTGAGAGAGAGGTGGGAGACAGACAGAAAGAAAGAAAGAGAGAAATGAGAGAGAGAAAAAGAGACAGAGGGAAGTAAAAGAAAAAGAAAGAGAGATAAAGAGGGGAAAGACAAAGAAAGAGGACAGAAAGATGAGAGACGCTGCACTGATAGAGAAAGGGAAAGAAATGCTTCAGAGAAAAAAGAAAAAATGCAAGAAAGAGAGGAGAAAGAAAGAAGTGAAAGGGAGAAAGAGAGCATTAAGGAAAAGAGAGTGAGGTGAGTGAGAGAGCATAGTCAGAGAGGTAAAGAGAAAGATAGAGAAAGGAGGCAGATGGAAAGAGAAAAGCTAGATAAAAGAGAGTGTGTGAGAAAGAGAAGAGACAGAAAGCACTGGACAGAGTGAAATAGTCTGGACAGATCGGCTCTACTCTGCAGGTGAATGTGCTGAAATATAGCCGTCTTTCTTCTGGGCTGGGTTTTGCGTTCTGGGTCGCGACCCGAGCTGCTGTTATGGGATTTTGCTGTGATGTGTGTGTCAGTAGGGCGGAGGCCAGAGGTCAGAGCACAGGGGGAATGGATCTGTGGACGGACGCAGGACTGGAAAGATGACCCTCGTCTGCATGCCGGCTCTGGAGGACTCCAGAAATAGGCAGGAAAATCCCGCTAAGCATAAACACGGCTTCTGCTGTGGTAATCTAACAGCTACTCTCAATCCCTCGCTATTAATAAATCATCACCCGCACATCAGCAGTGGGCTAAATAAAATCATTAAGGCCCTGTCGCGGTATCTCGCTACAGTACGGCTGCTGTATCTGCTTCACACTTTCCATTAGAGTCCACAGTAAATGCTGAGTGTCCTCTGTCCTCTCTTTAACACTTCGTCTCTCTGCTTTATCAGCTCTTCTTTCTCATCTGCTGGACTCATTCACTTCACATGAGGCAAACTTATCAATTAACTTATCACTGCCAGAACTTCACAGAACCCTGTTCAGCCTTTCATTCCAAACTCCTTACTCATTTAATACTGACTCAGTCAGCTTGTCTTGTTTTCCACATGCAGCACTGTGCAAAAATGTTTGGCGCCTATGCAAATTGTTTAAAGCCATTTTCTCAGCATGTGATAATGCATCTTCCTGCCAGGAAAGTTAACATTAGAAAATAAATTAAAAACAAACAAGAAAGCTTTAAAAAGTATTGACATTAAAAAAACAAAACAATAGTTAGATATTGTGTGAGCTGGTGAGGAGAACACAGGTTCGGTTCCAGATTCCTCCTCTGTTCCTCCAGTCTTTGTGAAATTCCATCAGCAGCTTCTGATTTAATTTAATGAAGGACTGATCGAGTCAAACCAGGTTTCTGATGGAAACTAAATGTAACTAAATGCTTCCACAAGGAACACTCTGATATGCTGTGCATTAAATCACTATTTAGTGTATAATGTTGTTTGTATTTTTTCTTTTAGTTATATTTAGGATATTGAGTTATTAATAGGATATTAATGTAAAAAACACTCACTGCTCATCTAAGCAGTTTTTACATGTTATTTTTGCAAGTGCCTAAGATTTTTGCACAGCATTTAGTCACAGGCCTAAATTTAAACAGTGAAACTTTCATTCGTCTTAATTGCTTGAAACAGGGATGAAATTAGGTTTCACTTGAGCTGAGTAATGCGAAGCCTTCTGTGACTCATTAGCAACTTGTTTGAAACAGGCAATAAAAATCATGTGATAATCTTGTGATAATGTCAATTGACATCATTTCAAATGGCTAATTTCACCAGATCAGAGAAACAAAGAGGTTTACTGGACACTTTTTAAAAGTGTTTCTATTATCAGCGTAACGAAACGGTTTAAATGGCTGCTTGTGCCACCTGCTGTTCTCATGATCTAGATTATTCATTTCCTAAAATCATACACACCACAGAGATCTTTGGTACCTAAATTATGAAGTTTGTTACAGAAAAGAAGACAAAGATGCAGCCCTCATGTAACTTGACTGATAAAGATACCGAGTGCAATTGTCCCTTTTTCATTTTTAAAGGTATAACAAAACAGATTAAACACGGATGGTAAAATAAATAGTGGACATAGATAAGATAAAATGTGATGTATCCAAAAATAGAAGTTGTCAATTTTTAAAAAATGTTTGTTTTTTGCCCTTTTTTAAATTGTATTTTGCTGTTTTTTTTTCACTTCTCCCTTCTGTGACACCTTATCTGCTCATTCACCTTACGCTCATTAAGACTTGCTGCTGCAGGCTGCCGCTGTCACACAGGTGCATGGACAGTAAAAGCGCGAACGCAACACTCGGCGTCTGATGAAGACATCGGCGGGGAGCGAGAGAGGCGCGATGACTGGCCCTGACCTGCCGACCTTATGATCCCTGACCTTGGTTCCCGTCTTTCAAGTTCCATTTTTAGAAGCTTTTTGTGGATGGTCCCAAGGGAACTCACTGTAGAAGCATGTGTCCTTCAGTCATTTACTACAGGACTGATACAGCCATGTTAAGATGAAGCTTTACATAGGACCAAACATCCCAAACATTCACAAACAAACAAGAACTCACAGAAGATACACAGAGAGGACTTCTATAATGAATCAATATGACCCTTAATGATAACTTCATGGTAAATAATGACATTGTTACTGAGTATTAAAAACTATGTTATGCAGAATGACTGTAAATAATAAATCACAGGGTAAATAGCTGTCATACAGGCTGTTGTGACAACAAGTGTCAGAAAAAGTGAGTTTTCTAATGAAAGCAGTGACTGACAGGACAGGTTGATACAAGATGCATCTCTTTCTCTCTCCCTCTTTCTCTTTCTGAAGGATCACTCATATGTATTCATTATTACCTGTTATATTTAAGGCGGTCCTCTTAACCTTTTCACATACATCCTTGATCTGTCTTTATTTGCCCTACCCCCTTTATCTTTCTGTTCTTCTCTCCCCCCCCGACTCTTTCTCTCCCCCTCTTCTCTTTTTTCTTGCTTCTCTCTCATTGTTTTCCTTTCTCCCTCTGTTCTCTATTTCCCTCCTCTCTCTCTCTCTTATTTTTTTTGCTGACTTGCTCATTTACATTCATTAATACCTGTCATATTTCAGGCAGTCCTGTTACTTTTTCGCCTGTGACAAGCTGTAATTCCTCCTCTCTCTCTTTCTCTCTCTCTGTCTCTGTCTCTCTCTCTCTCTCCCTCTCTCTCTCTCTTTGCCTCCACATGAAAACACACACGGGCAGAACGAATGAGACATGTGTTCCTGATAACATCTTCAAGCAGATGAATTACAGTCATTGCTATACATGTGACGTGTAATTATTCTTTAGGCTCTTTGGCACATGTGGCAGATGCTGTGGCGCAGTGCCAGAGTGTGATGTGGAGCCGCACTATACGACATATATACCATGTGCACCAGCACTTCCTGTGCCTGGTTCACTGCGGTCAGGCGCTGGAGAGCTCGGCTTAATTCACGACCGCGAGCCGACAAGGTGGACACGATGTCACAACCGCCTTCATGGTCTCCTGACCCTAAAGCCTCATTTAACTTTTATTGTGCTTGTTTCTGTGTGTTTAAAGGCTATAAGAGGGACAGACACTGGACGACAGTCATATGAGTGTAAAATGAGGAGATGCCAAAGATGACTGGACGAGACTATTTACAGCACACACACACCCCATGGCTTAATGGAAAGACGAGGTCGCTGACCAACACCACCCAGCACACACACACACACACACTAACACAGTTGGCCTGTTTCTATCTGTCTGCATACATTTCACATGAAACATGTTGCTGAAGTTACTTGTAAGTATTTTTATAGGAATTATGTACATCTCAGACAGTCCGTCTATCGCTATTTGTATCTTTGGATCCTCGAAATGGTAACGGGGATACACACAGTATTAAAGGATTTGTTTTTCTTCTGACATAGATGATATGCTAATTCTCTGCTCTTCATTAGCATGTATGCCTTGGGGGAGGGGAGGGGAGGGGAGGGGAGGGGAGTTCCTGCCTCCTATGTCATGGTTACCTGGCATTTATTGCTATGGTTGCACAGTCTCCACGGAAACCGAGCAGGCCAGAAATGCTCTGGAATCCATCTGTAAAGGTTTACATATATTCTTTATACATACATATTATATGGTTCTCAAAGTCAGTTCAGTGTGACTTCTCCAAAGTGCAACCAATGAGACAAACTGTTGTTTATGACGTGTGATCACTTTCTGAAGTGACTTCTCTACATAATGACCACAGTCAGAGCTTGTTTTGCAAAACAGCAAATGAATAAACTCTTTTAAGCTCAAGTTCTTTTTTTGTGCCAGTAATGTATCACTGCTCAAAGCAACAATGCATGGTCAGCCTCATTGTGAGTGCAACACAAAGCACTCATCATCTGAATGCTCTTTTACTGTAATATACTGAATGGGTAAAGCCTTTACATTTTTCTTAATCTTAATTCCTTAAACTGATTTTTTAAGTCATCTGTCCTAACCGAACCCTCAGTGTTGCCTCCACAGTTTTGGCCTGTAGTCTGGGGGGAGAAATCTACCCTGTCCTTCTATCCATTTAACTGCCCTTCAAAGTTAGCCATTGAAAAACCACAGAAAAATTAAGTTTGACATCTTTAAGAAATGCTTTTGCTTACTTATCCACTAGTGTAAAGGTGGTATCCTGTGTACTCTTGACCTTGGCCTTTATGAGTTTAAGTCAGTGCCTGTGTCCACAACAGAGAAAAATGGAGCTCTGCATGTTCTGAAATTGTTATTGAATGTGAGCTACCCTGATTGATAGCGATGAGACTGCTAATAGCCAGCCTGGAGCATTCTAGCTCAAAGAGCGAAATGACCTTGCTTTAAAACGGAAAAAATGAAACTTCCCGGCCCATCACATGATGGCTCAGCATAATAGAACTGGCCGTGGCATCCTCAGCCACTGAAACCCGGGATCTAATTGGTTCCCTTGTGCAGGTCATTGGGCTCAGAGGTGCTGAGCTGTCACTATTTAAAGTGTGAAGTCTCGGAAGCGAGTGTCGGCCTCAAAGACGGATAACTCCAGCTTACCTCTGCTTTCTCTGCACCCATTAAAGGAGTAATAGAGGGATTTGGAAGAAAGCAGGAGTCTTAACGCATTGACCAGATGACAAATTGGGACTCCACTGTAGTATCTAGAGGAAGGTGCTGCCTTTGGTTATTTGAGATGGAGCTAGTTTCTTTAAATTGCTTAGTTTGAAGTGTGTGGGATTAGAAAGACAGCTGAGCTGTGTGAAAGTGGTCCTGGGGAAGTCATTTGATGTCCTGTCTGGGATCACCATTTGTGTCAACACACTGGTGTACTCTGTTTGTTTCTAGGCTATCTGGTCACATACGGATATACTTGTTTTCGTACAAGGTGAGGATGTGGGGTCATACATGTGGCCCAGATGTATTTTACTGACATAATAGTCTTTCATAAGTCTAACCTTAAAACAACTCTAACTTGGTAACAAAAAAAGAAATGCCTGAAAAAGATTTTATGTTAAGTCAATTTCTTTTATTTCCAGCAGTCGAATCTAACATTTTTGTCCCCAGAATGTACAAAAACAAGCACACATGCTCACACTCACACACACAGACACACGCACACACACACACACACACACACACACACACACACACACACACACACACACACACACACACACACACACACACACACTTCCTCAACAGATCCCATAAATCCCACTAGAAGAGCTAATGACTGTTTTTCAGTGTTTTAAAGAAACACCTCTTTCTAACACACACACAAAGACTCACTAATTGTTTTACTGTTTGTTTAGCTTTACTCTAAAGGTAGCATTTGTGTCCTCCAAGACAGAAAAGACTTTTCCGAACTGCCCCATAACACAGCGTCATTGGACATCATTGGATGCTCTCAGAAAAGAACACTAACTGCCAACCCTGCTATGCCAGCCAGTCAAACGCCTTCCTTTGCTTCCTCTGGGCTTCCTCAAGGAGAGGTTTGGAAATGCTTAAACTAATGCTGGCATACATCATCACAATCTAATTCTTACCTATCTATTCATTAGCTTTAATTATTATTATTTTTTAAATAAATAGGTATTGCTCTTACCGTTGGCTTTTTTTGGATGCCAAAAACTCTCAGAATGGCAGCCATGACCAACACTGTTTATGCAAAAGCTAGAGTCTACAAGCTTACAGCTAAATGTTCATAATAAAATGATTCCGCAGTATTATTTACAGTCTGTTCAGAAACATGGCCTTTAGTGGTGCCCCATGGACTCAAATCTGTTTGCTTTGTGTCTCCCCAAAATTGCCTTTTCCATATAAACGCCAGGCACTTTGGCATCATTGTAACAAATGTCTACCCTGACTCTATTAGTGGTTTGGACTGTAGACCACATCGAGTCTGCAGTGTATGGGTGGTTTGACTTGCGTCTACAGGACCCACTGCAGATAACGAATGTAATTCTAAACAGAGTGCATTTGAAATGTAATCCATTCATGCACTGCAGCTGGACCATCAGTTGGCCAAGGAGGTCATGTCAATTTAGAAAATATGGGCAAGTCCAGCAAGTCAGTGCATTTGGACCAGTCTCAGACTTTTCTGGGTTGAATGATAGGGCACTCTATTAAATAACCCACTCTTCAAAATGCCTTTGTACTCTTTTGGATTCCCTTTTACAATTACTTGCCATGGCTCTGTAGCTTTTTCCATTTGAGGGCTGTTCAATAATGTTGTCCCTGAGAACTTTAGGAAGCTCTCTCACTGTCTCCATGCTTGCTACTTGTGTGAAATCTGTCACAATAATGTCAATTGTAATTTGCGCAAGAACACTTTTGCCGTATTTCTGTCTAGAACTATACAGTATTTATATATATAAACCATCTATTGAGGGTTCTACAGGGAATTAAAGTGGTTCTTCTATGCTATCATTCCAAATAACCTTTTGTGGCCTAGGTTTAAAGAAAGTAGGCACATCCCCCAAGCACTGATGAGGGACCTATGAAAGCAATTGTTTGTCTGGTTGACCCCGTCTCCCCTCTTAGCCATCAGGTGGCTGTCAGTGTCCGTCTGTCAAGGTCTAGCTCAGTTTCCATCCAGTTTCTGCAACACTGATTAGGCCAAAATCTGTCACGATAAACAGCCAGAGAAACCTGGGCCCGGCATTGTTAGCATTTCTCCCATATGAAGTGGATTGAAAAGCATGTTGGGTAATGGCTGTCAGATGGAGCTCCTATGCTCAACAAGGAATCTGTTTTGTTCTCAAACAGTTCCAAACAATACAGTGTCTTCCGCTGTCCACATTCTTGTTGCAGTGGTCAGATCTTTGATTATATGGCTTGCTTACTTCCACAGACTTTCACAGATTATGTTCTGAGCTGTGATCACTCAGCGTTTTGAAGAGAAAATTTTGTTTCATATTGATAGGACCGTCTAAGGGCTCTCGTAAAAATAAAGCTAATGTTCCAACAAGGGTTTTCTGGAGTGATGTCACAAAAGAGTGTACATCTCAATAATGATACTTTAAAAAATTATTTTTTTAAATGAGGTGTCTGATTGTGAAGAATCTTTTTTTATACTTTGACGGATCTACACATAAAGGTGTAAAGGTGCTTTAGCAATGAAAAATTCTGCTTAGAATATTACATCCAACTTAGAACTATTTTCCTTCGTTTTTTCTACCTTTATGCTTTATGGATACAAACCATTTATTTTATTATTGTTCATGACATTCTGCTACATTATGCCTTATTGTTATATGTTTTTACAGGATTCTGAAGAAATTGGACACCAATTGCAGACATGACATCAGATTCAAAGGCACCTGGAATCTATTTGCCCATCTGGTGAGATAATAGTGGACAGTAGTGTGAGATGAAACCCATAGAAGTATCAGCACTCAGCAGCATGGGTCTGATAATAACTGAAGCCAACATGTTTGCATGTTTAGAGGGACTACTAATGACGCAAAATGGGTCAGATCTGAGGACTGCTGGAGGAAAGTTTGAAGTGTTAGGGAAACAATGGTGTAAATAATGTCCATTTGATCAAACTTCTCATTGAGTAACCGAGACATGACATGGAAAAACATGAACTACACTTTCCATCTGGAGAGCAGTTGTTTGTACTGTCATGTTGAGTACAACATAATCAGGCAAATCTCATATGGGTCAAGTAGCTAAACCTTTCAATAATTGATGTCAGGTTCGAAGATATGGCTGCAGACATAAATATATGATTGTACATCTGCATGCTTACTTGAAGTTTATTATTGCAGAGGTCATTTGTTTTGTGCGGAGATGGAGGTAAACAAGACTGTAGGAAGTGTAAAATGTGTTTGGAGATTTCAGCAACATTGTGCTGATTCTTCTAAACGTTTAATTGCTGATAAACATCCCCTCTTTCAGGCGGGAGCCAGTTGATTAAAGCCTCGGAAAAATGAACCTTTGGCTCGGGTTGGGTCTGATATCCCCACACTGTTTGTTCCAAGAGTGCGAGTTTGTACCAAAATAGTCATCCATCCCCTCATTAAACCAAGTCCTGGTCACCCTAGTCACCCAAAAGAACACTTTTGCATGATCGGGTCACGTTTATGGGGGCGAATATGATCTATTTACGGTTTCACAGATATGATTGGACCATTTAAGCTGGGATTCGCTAACCTCACACATTCTGGTGGCTTGCCTTGGCGCTTGTATATAGCAAGGCTATTTTCTTTTTAGCACACTCTCACATAATTATGCAGTCATGTGAGCGCGCGAGTCTGGGACAGCTTCTCCGGTGGCTCCATTCAAACTGTAAGGGCCAGCGGGAAATCATGGGTTGTTTAAGTTGAGTGGAATGCCTTTTGGCAGGTGCTCCAATTTGTGAACCCTACCTAAGCTGGGGGGCCCCTGTTGGTCCTGAAAGACCACTTCCACTCTCTTCACCTGTGAGAATGACTGGCCTGCTCTCCAAGTCTCCAGTCTGATTAGGCCAGAGGGGTTTTCTGGGGGGTTGTAAGCACTGTGAGCTGCTTGTGATTTCTAATTTGGAGCTCTTGATGAGCATTCAGATCATTTTGTGGCGGCGGCAGAATAACTTCCACCCTGGGAGCTGGTATGTTAGGAGAGGAGACTGATTCCTCTCTGCGTGATTAAGCAATCAGACCCTGTGATCAAGCCTGGGAAAGGTAAACACAGCAGCTCCTTTAGAAGTAATTGTGGTTCCTTTTGTGTCTATTATTGAAAATCAATTCCTTTCATATTCGTTCCTTGGAAAAGGCAATGCCATAAAATTTAAATGACCACCCCCCGACAATACTAGCACTGGTGATGGAATGCCAAATCGAATGGTTCATTAATTTAGTTTGTCATTTCTGCCCTGGTTTACATTTAGCATGCTAATTGCTCAATCCACCCAGGTAATCAGGGCTAATTACTCCAGTGAAATAGAATGCACACCCTTGGCCAAAATAAGCTAATTCACCCAACTTGTTTCTGTGATCGCGCCATTCACTGTGACTCAGTGTTGTGCCTTTAAAGACAAAAGTGTGTCTGTAAATCATGTCCCTGATTGATCTCTGATTCTAGCCTGAGATGTTTGTTTTAAAATTTAAACTGAGGCACATACCAACTATTCCTCCAATTCTCCCCTCACTAATTTTTGCTCCCCTTGTTTTTCTCATTGTGGCTTACTGAGATGCAGCAGAAGCGACCAGTCAATGACAGCAGTGGCCGTCCAGCAGAGTTGATTGTGCGGTGATGGCCAATGCTCCAGATGAGTCCATGAGCCCCATGCTGGGTTTTGTATTCATACTTTCTTAGAGCATCACAGAGTGTCCAACTCTCCGCACAGCTGGAATGGATATGTTCTTGAGAGGAATCTGAAGCATGAATTGATAATTACAGCGGTCTCAGTGTGAGGTAATTACACATGCCTGTAGGAGTGATAGCGCTGAGCTGTTTTACAGTAAAGCTGTTTAGAAATTTAAAAAAGGCCCAATGGCGCCTGAGGAAGCACTGCTAGGAGCCCTTTCGGAAAGTAGGTTAGTGCTGCATTTATGAGTGTGTGTTTGATGCACATGTGACTATGAACGGAGTTTGTAAAATAATTTTCAGCAAGAGCGGTTGAAAAGATCTCACAAACTGCAGGATTTCTGCCCTTAGTTTGCTCATTTGTAGTTTTTGCTCATTCTGTCTATCCAGCATCAAAGGGAGACTGAGGAAAAAGAAGATTCGGATCATTTGCCACTTAATGGATACAAAATGAGGTCTTTACTTTTAGCCTTTTCTTCCTTGGCACATATAAACAGTTATTCTTGGTCTTTAAAATCATTACTTTCTGATGACAAAAACAATGACATGATTTGTTCCAAGGCTGCTGATGTTGTAACGGGACGGATTTGATGAAACTTCACAATGGCAACCCTGGGTGTTTATGTCCCTTAGCTTTGTTCCATATAACAAATGACAGTGCACTCCACGCTCTTTCTCACACACACAAGCGGAAGCTTTGCTGATTTTCCGATACCATGGCGTTTTCCAAGCCGAGTGCAGAGGGAAGGAATTAGAGAAAACAAGCACTGATTTTCAACATTGTCCACTATGTAAACCAAACAAAGCCCATTTGGATGTGCAGTGGTCTTTGGAGGATTGGCCCACACCCTGTATGTGCGTGTGACTGTGTGTGTTCTGGTTATTGTTGCGAATGGGGTTTTATTTTGCAGCGTTTCAGGCCCTGCTAGGCCTCTTTTACCATCTGCTTTCTCTCCCAAAGTGTGAGTGTATATGTGTGTATATTATGTGTTAGTAAAGGTACAGTACTGTTTTAGTCCTCTTAATGCAGTGTTAGGAAAAGCAGTGGAATAGGCTACAGGAGGACGGTGATTGAGTTTGAAATGGAGCAGGTCAGCCCCAGGGTATCAGAAGTGCCTTAATGGACCTGTTTGAAGCCCTCAGGGGCCAGGGGTAAGGGAAAGGGTCACCCCGGGGTCGTGTTTGCTCAAAGCGTTCTGGAGCGTGCCGAATGCCAATCCATTTTGCCCCTGACCGAGCGTGAGCGGCCCTGCATCTGGATGCCATTGGAGTCTGATAGAGAGGGAAAGCCTCGGAAAAGTTGTGGCAGGACCGGGCGGGGGTTTACTGTAAGCAAAAACTCCAGCCTTGGTTAAATTACACAAAAGCAATCTGAATTTTTTATTATACCTTATTCAGATTTTCAATACCCCATGCGCCAAAAGGAGCCTCTGTGCTGCATACTGTCAAATGTGCATGAATTACCCCAATGTGACATATTTATGTGGATATGCCTACCGGTTTGGGATTAGGGACTGAAACACAGCGAAGTTTCGTTTTCTAGCCACACCGTACGGCCAGTCATATCTCATTAAAGCCGGGCCTTGGTAAGGCATGTGCTCCAGCAGCTAACGAGAGCAGCTGTTAAAGCGAGGCAAGGCTGCTACGGGGCAATGGTAACAAGAGCCAGGCTTGTGACAAAAGGAGGCGAGAATCCTGGCAGGGGCTTTCAACCAAGCCTGCGGCTCACTCATGCTCAGCGCCACCTTCCCATCCAGCTCCGAGCGCTTGGCACCATTAACGACTGCAAAGGTTAGCCCAAAACCACTGGACTGTGACTCTACGGCCATAATCAATTGTTGGAAGCGGACCTCACCTAGACTATAAAAATATGAACAGGACCATTCACTAAACCACCTTCATGCTGTCCCCAAATGTGTAAAACTTGTAAGTATGCTTTACGATGCATCATTATATATTTTTCACTGGGAGCTGCATTGTGACTGCGCTACATTGCGGAATTATGAACTTGGAGTCAAGTGAATAGGAAGGAATGTGTTTCACCGCAAACATAAACAAATATGTCCTATGGCTTTTTTGGCTGTCGGATTTAATGATCTGAAAAACCTAGATGCAATTCTATACCGGAACAAGTCACAGTGTTTAGAAATGGGTGGACGAATGGGGAGTTTTCGGTTACAAACACCAGGTCCAGTAACTGCAGGCATTTCACAGCAAACATCACAGTTTCAATGTCTTCTACAAAACTACAAAACTATAGCAACTATCTGAATCATGTAATGAAACACTGAATAGAAATGATCATTCTGGTGTTAGATATCTACTCTCCTAGTTTGTACACCCACACTAAAAGTATTCCGTATCCTGTGTTTATCACAAGAATTTGGGTTAATCAAAATCCTCTAACAACATTTCAGCTCCTGTCTCAGACTCCACTTGCCCTGGCTGCTGTCTGAGAAATGTGGTTCATCGGCTGTTGGGTCACGACTGGATGTTTATGCAATTTTAGGGTGGCAGGTCATGCTCATTGACGCTGATCTCTTAGGTCACAACCTCTACTGCCTCAAATCTCTGCTCTGTAACACACTACAAATCTCTCCAGATTTAGCCAATTTTAGCTCCATTTACACCAAGAGAGTGTGACCTGCAGCCTTATCCTGACTGTGACCTCCAGGTAACCTGGCTGGGAGGGCAAGGGCTGGGATGGAGGTTGTGATTGGCTTCGGCTGAAAAATGCTTAATGCCGCCGAGAATGTGCTGACGTGTGTCCCCTGTCAGCTCTGAAGCTGCTGCTACTGCAGGAGTCTGGGCTGCTCCAGTTCATAACACCTACATTTCTTAGACCAGGGGTGTCAAACTCCGGTCCTGGAGGGTCCAGCACAGTTTGATAGTTCTCCTCCTCAAACACATTCACTAAACCTGACAGTTAACTGGCGAGGTGAACCAGGTGTTTCTGAGCAGGGAAATCAGCAAAACATGCTGGACCACGGCCCTCCAGGACTGGAGTTCGACATCCCTGCCTTAGACTGAAATTGATTTGTGCTGAAGTAAGTGTTGCTGTGGTTGTTTGTGCAGGTTTCTGATATGATGTGTGCTGGTCCATATAAAATGTGATATGTTTAAGGAGAAATGCAGAAGGATTCCTTCTCTACCCGTTTCTGTGCCTGTTTCTGTTGGGTATTAAAGATCAAATGTACTTTAGTGCAATTCTAACACGTCTGTACTTTACAACATGAGAAAACTTTTCCTCACATATACAATAGCTCTGAGTTAAGGAATCTAACTTTCTTCATTTCTACTTAAGATTGAGGAACTAATTTTATTGATAGTGAGAGCACCAGGACTACTCTAAATATGCACACGTGTCTCACTTTCCAGCTTTAATATTTTACATAGACCAGAAGCTTCAAGAAAGAGAAGAACAGCCCAGAACAAGCTTCATTCTCAGTACACTTCCATATTGAACCTTTTCATAAATTGTTTTCAATGGTACAATGGACCAATCAAGAACAAAAGAGTGATTCCAAATGTGTTAATTTACTAGCCTCTTTTTATCAGCTATCTCACACTGTAGGGGTGATGAATTACATAAATGATATTCTCTTTAGAGACTAATATGTGGAGGAAAAATCTGCCTGGTTTGATCTTGGCTGATTCCAGTCTGCAATGTTTTTTCTATATACCATTTATACACCATTTTTAGAGCTGTAAACCCCAGAACCATGTAGAAACCTTTAGTTTTTAAGTCAGAAGCTGGATTTGTTATTTACTGAGTACTGTTTTAGACCCACCTCTGTCAGCCTGTCTGTATTTCTTTCTCAGACAGAATCCATTGTGTGCAAAGCAGTGCTTTGAAAAGAGTGAAACTTTGTAATTGGCCGCTATTTGCTAAAAGATAATGAAAGAAGGGCGTGTGAGGTCTCTGACAGAGGAGAATGAGGTCTCAGAGTGCATTTTTAAATTGGTAAACATCTCTAATTGATGTATTTTTCATGGATGGGTGAGTTGAGCAGTCGCAAGTGAATTTTGGAGGCATGCTCTCTCTTTCCTTCTCTCTCTCTATCTCTTTCTCTCTCTTTCCTTCTCTCTCTCTCTCTCTGTCTGAGAGGTCAGAGGTGACAATAGGTTCCATCCTGCCCAAGCTTCAGAGATATCAGCTTTGTCAGGTTCATGTGTTCGTTGGTGCTGGGACCCCCATGCTGTGACCCCTACCCCCTGTCTCCTGGGAATATACTAATGAGCAGCTATAGAGAACAGATGTCACACACCGCCGCACATATAACAACAACCGCCAGACTCACTCAGCTAGCACGCAGGACCACGGCCGAATCCAGCTCTGTTTCACCACTGAATACAAATACACAGTTTTGTATAGCTTTCATCTATTGCAATTTAGAAAATGATCTTCCACGGAGGTTCTTTGTTTGCCCAACTGTTTTTAATGAACCTCGACTCTCCGCTTTTACTGTAGTGGCAGCGTCTTTCGTCTGGCACAGTATAAACTGGCACCTATTTTCACTGTTTCCATTTCATCATTGCCAAACCGTTTCCTGTTTCGTTACCTCTTCCATAAACCTTCCTGATCTGTAGAAGGTCTTGCAAGTTTGTTCACTCATGTGAGGTCCCCGGAGACGTCTTTATTCGAGGCCGTCTTCAAGAGTGGCACATATGTAATGTGGCTCCATGTGCTCCTTTGCCCTGCCCTCATGTTTGCTATAGGATTTCATTTTCATTTCTGGAGAGATGCCCTCAGCATGGCGGATGTAATTTCATGACTCTGTGCCTTCGGAATTCTCGATCCATCCTCAGCCGAGATGAAACAGGTTTATTATTACAACAGGGATGTAATATCAACCCATGTGTTTCCACTGGCCAAGAATAATGGCCAGAGCATGGTGTCAAGCACTCATACACCACGACAGAGGGGAAAAAACCATCCTGCTTCCGATTTCCCATGAGGCACGAGAATGCCCCAGCCATTTCCGCAAGTGCTAAGACTTTGTTTGTGTGTGCAGTTGGTCGTTTCTGTGTTTGGGACATGACTTGGATCAGCCATCAGTCTGGTCTGGCCAGGGGCAAGGATGGAAATCTAGCACCACGATTGAAGTTTCTCTTTGTCTGAGGCTGCAAAACTCATACTGGGGTTGGTCCTGTTGGATCACTGCTTGGTATCATTTTTCATTATGACTCAGTCGGGTCTGGCATGAGTGAAGTAATCCCTGGTAGGTAAAATGGGTCAGCCATGGGTATGCGGCACCTGCATGGATGGCCATAGATGTCTTATCTGATCCAGATGTGGCATGAAAACAGGTAGCTTGATCTCATCCACGGGTCCGGTTACGAGTTGCTCACACACTTTGCCACAAGAGGAAAAGAAGGAAAAGAAAGAGGATTTGTGAGCATTGATAGAGAAAGAGGATCCATGCAGTGAGACGTGAAGAGCAATGTCCAGCTGTTGCGAAGCATCGTTTCACACTTACCTCACCCAAAAGCCGAGCAGGGCAAAATGCATGAAACCTAACCTTCAGCACACATCAGTTCACCTCCTTCCATATCTGTGTGTGGGGAGAAACCCATTTTTGCAACTGTGCACCCTAATAGATATTCATTTTCTGTTGCTCTGTGTGGTTTCTTTTGTGAAGCAATGACTGGCCTAATTGAAGACTGTGCGTAGATAAAGCAAATTAATTCATTCTTGGCAGATGAGTGGAGGGGGGTGGCTTATCTCCAACCGGAAGCTTGATAAATGATTTTGTCTTTCCATTTTAATTGTTCCCTCTCAACCCAAGCATCCTGTGTAGTAGAGATTGCATTCAACCCAAGGCTGAAACACCCCAGATAAACACCTCATCCTCCATCTTTTTGACATCTCATTGCCTTTTTCCCAATGCCATTCCCCATTCCCCTTTTTGTTTTATTTTTAATAATGCAGAGAGTGAAATAAAAACTGTGCCACCCAAGCTTCAGACCACATATGTGTAGGATTTTAATTTACGGTGTGGTTATGAGTCAACCTCAAAACCCTGCGTAGGCTTAGCAGAAATGAGTGGCTTTATACGTCTAGACAATTCAACTTTATTGCAACCTTTGCCTGGCTAGCTTTGGCTGTCCCTTGGCAGAGCCCACTGGCACAGATGTCCCATGGGAGCAGCGGCCTGGTGGTTAATAAAATCTGCCCAATCCTGGCATGAAGTGCAGATTCTGGCATGGTGGTTTTGAGGCAATTGACCTGTGAGACAGCAAGACAGATTTGAAAACCATCGCTTCAGTGCCGGGATGGCCCAGAATGGGCTCCGTGATTGAATAATCGAAGATACTCTTGGAGGAAATTAGAAAATCGCTCTGAGGAATTGGGTTATCTAAGTAGAAAATTACAGTATTGATTTTCGTTAGGCCCGTTGCGCTTGCCCGCGAGAGTGAATTCGTTTTAGATGCATTCTCAGACCGTCCGGATCGAACTGGCAAGTCTTCAGATTGCGTTTGTCCCATTTGCCTCCCAAGTCTGAACCTTGTAGGGCATGACCTGAAAAGCCACTTTTGTATAATTTGGGGGGAAAAAACATTTCCATAAGGACATTTGTCCACATAAACCTTCATCACAGATTCATGAAGATCTTAGCACCTCTCTCTCCAAAGGTTTCTCAATTTCAAAGACAGGCTGGCATTCCTTTGTGCAGCCTGGATGTGTTGGCTGAGCAGTATTCCTACCTCAGAGTCTGGTGTCATGTTCCTCTCTTTTATGAGCGCTCCGATGAGTCCATGATAAATGACAGAGCTGTATTTACTGTGTCAGGAGCTTTCTGCTGTGTCGAATAAAACCACCTCTGTGCTCTGCTCTCCATGGTGACAGCAATACTGGAGGATGCCTGGATCTGTCACAGAAGATTACGCCAAGGTGCAGAAATGCTGCAAAACAGCTCTTGGGTTTACGACGAACAAAAGTTCTTTAACCCTCTTTTTGATGGTATTAAGTTCAGAGGCAAAGTAAAAGTGCTGCAACCTCTGGGAACGGGGAGGTCAACCTCAAGGGTACAATTACAGGCAAAGTGTTTTTTGATGTGACATTTACAAATCCAGCATCTATAGATCAGGTATGGATCTGTATTGTTGAACTCAGTGGCCTTCTAATGGTCCAGGGGTACTTCAGGACCAGGTATGGGAACCACCCATAGGATGTTCAAGGGTGAAGAAAATTTTTAGATTTCAAAGAAACTCCAAATAATGTATATGTTTGTTACCAATTAAAGGTGTTTCATAAAAACATATGTCCTAATTAGAAGGCTCTTTTTTAAGAGTTGCTGAACACAAAGAATGGCTGGAGTAGATGGTAGAATCATTGGCATACACTAGCAGTCATAAGTTTGGACACACCTTCTCATTCAACGATTTCCTTTGTTTTTATTATTGGCTACATACTGAAAACATCACCTATTGCTCTGATGACATATTTGCACACTCTTGGTGTTTTTTCAATCAGATTCATGAGGATTCGACCTGGAATGGTGTTTAATTAACAGGTGTTCTTTGTCAAGAGTTCATTAGTGGAATTTCTTGCCTTCTTACTGTGTTTGGGATGATCAGTTGTAAATAGAGGCAAACAGTGATAATTGGGGTTGAAAGTGTGGAGTAGAGACATGAAGAATGGACAGGCAGAAAGAGTAAATGGAAGAGTGAGAGGGATTCAAAAAAAGTGAAAACAAAAATTAAGAAAAAGAAAAAGGATTGTAGATTTTTGGAAGGATGAAGAAAATAAGGGAAACTGGAGGGAAAGAGGGAATTCACGAACACACAGCAGTGTTTGAGAGAAAAAAGAGAGAGAAACAAGTGAGAGGTGCATTTTTGTTGTTGTTGCATTTTTTAAATGCAAGGTTAGATCCTGAGATCGATTCCACAGTGGACGGGAGGCCGATGCAATGCAATCAGCGTGGGGAATGAGACACAACCACGTTTGCTGAGGCAGCACTAAAGCTGGCCTTCATCGGTCTCCATGCCTTCCCCATGTCCTCTGGGCCACCTGCACGCTTGCTCTTTTTTCTGTGTTGCACAGTCTGCACCCTCATAGAATTCACATGTCGGACTTTAGCCGACCATGATAGATGACCCTCTCTTCCGCTGTTGCCCATTGTTGTGCATCACCAGTGCTGGACTGTGGAATTGTCTTTTTCTCCTAAAACAATTACACAAGAAATGTACAACATAATCTGTCTCATAAATGTGATGCTTTGTTTGTAATCTGTTTTGTGTAATTACAGTCTGATCTTTTTTGAAAGCTTTGTTAAATGGATTGTTCTCACTGACTGAGCTACCTCCAAAGTCACTGTAAAATCCTTGATTAATTTAGAACATTAATTCTGTATTACTGTGCATAAGTATAAAAATCATTGTGCTGTTCATGGAATTATCTTTGACTTTTATGGTGCTTGCCAACTCCACTGCTTGGCAGAGAATTTACTGTAATTATTACTAATACACTGAATGATGCATGTTCTCCCTGTGTCAGTGTGGGTTTCTACCCGGTACTCCTGTTTCCTCCCACAGTCCATAGTCCCACAGAATGACAGATGCATTGGAGATGATAAATTGTCTCTAGGTGTGAGTGTGTATATGAATGTGTGTGTCTTCCCTGTGATGGACTGGTGACCTGTCAAGGGTGTGTCTGTTTTGCCCTGTGACCACTGGAATAGGCTCCAGCACACCTAAGCAGTACAGATAATGGTTGGATGGATAAATGATATTGTGTAATATCCACTTGGTGTGAAACAACAGAAGTTCTTATCACTACAGGTGTTCTTTCTGTTCAGAGATGCAGACATGCTTACATGGGCTAAGAATACACATCATCAGCTCAACAGAATGTGTGGATTTTTAATGTAAAGACTATTATAATTGTACTTAATAAGTATTGTCTATTGTCACTTAAAAAATACTTAGCACATGCTAAAAACATGCTGAAAGTATAAAATTTTAGTCAAGACAATAACAGAAATGTAGCCCACTTTGTTTCTCATCATAACCTTTTGCTTATTCCCAAACCTGAATCTGAGGTCTTTTTTTCATTGTTTTTTGAATGCTAAAAGCCTCAGTGGCTCCCACACATGTGAAGTCGGATGCAGTGACCCCCGCCAGGAAGTACTATTGTTGGGTGACATTTCTGCTGCCATTCAGCTTTAAAGAGCACAAGCGAAGTGAGTCCATATCAGACAGCGGGTCTGTTCCGCCAATAATAGCCCCACAATGCTAACATTAACCTCTCCTCTAGCTTCCTGCTCCTGCACTTGTGCGTTTGTTCGACAAACTGAAGCCCACCCTCAGCCTGAACTGCTGCTGAGTGTCTCCTGGGGACAATGGACTGTGTCATTTTCAGTTAAATAGCCGTACGGCGTTTAATTTCACACATTCCTCTCAATTGGAACAGTTGTTCCGAGATCCACTTCGCACCTACCTTCCAACAAGCAGGACTGTTGTAGGAATCCATTCACAACTTCCTACCAAAGGCCACAACACTGGATATGTTCGAGGAAAGCAAATTCAGCTCTGCAGTGATTGTCACTGTGATGATGAAATGGCTTCTAGTTCCAAATGGCATTCACATGTCGACTAGCAAAATTTGGTCAGGTTATTAAATTTTTTTGTTGGAAAATGTATTCGTTTTGCCACTTCAGTGAAAACCAGTGACCTATTTCAATCAAGAGCTACTTTTCAGCATAGAGCTCATTTTCCTAGCAAAGCTCAGCCGGTTTTAACAATGCCACCCTGTCTCCAGCGAAGGTCGAGTTTTTTTTTTCAAGTGTGTAGTCATGAAGTGTTTTGTTTACTGAAGGTCACTTTCATCGTCTCGTTGTTCCATTTCCAGTTCCGCACCAGGGACGGCGGGTCTGCCAGTCCTAGAACCCTGATGCCACAATGACAGCGTTGTCGGTGCAACACGGCCTCTTTTCTCGTAACAGCAGAGGTGAAGGACGTTTGTGTTTCATTTCCTCTCATACTGCGGGGGCAGCAGCCATCAACAAAACCTACAAAACTTCCCACTGAGAGGAAATTAAACCTGCACATTTATGCATAAAAGAAATACATAAAGGAAAAAAGAATATTTGTTAATCCCAATCCCTGTTTGGCTGCAGTTCGTACCATTTGATGAACACTTTAAAAGCACAGCCCTTGAGTGCAATAAAACAATATTAGTGGGAATGTTTGCTTTACTTGAAATGAATAGCAATAAAATCTTGTATAAAATTGCTAGCAAAAATGACTTGTTGGCTGTGAAACTGAGATTCATACCAAACCCCTAGAAGGAGGGATTTGATTTGATTCTTTGAAACAGATCTTGATTTAACAACTTGAGTCAAACCTCTAAAACAGCCCCACTGATTCACATTTAATGAATTACAGCTCCGTCATGTGAAACTGAATAAAAGTGTCTGATCTGAGCTCGTGCCTGCAGGCTAAATGATGCGAACAGGCAAAGCGATTGAATCTTCAGAGCCTGATTTGTTGGCTCAGCGTTTGGTGTTCAATTTAGCTCTGCTGGGTGAAATATGTCACAAAGCAATCTTGCGGCCAGTGGCTTGTTGCAAACATTGTTTAATGGAGGTCGATATATTCCAGTACTTACTTTTGGGCCTCGTGAATGGCACTGCCCTTGTGGCCACTGCTGCCTGGAGACAGTCAATATATTACAGTAGCCAATAGAGTGAAGTGTTCATTAATTTAAAGTGGACAGACAACCCCTGAGGTCAGTGTGTTCGTATGAGTGCTCTGTTCTGTGTGTTTGTTTAAAACATATAAGCCTGTATTTTTGTCTGGGTATTATTTTACTGAATACTGAAAACAAGGGTGAAACCACATGCAAAGAAAATTACTGATACTTTATTAGCTGTTACACCCCTATAACACTGGGAATAAAGCTTCGATATCATCATCGAAGACATTCTCTGGAGTAATGGTGTAGAAGAACCACTTTTGGTTTTCTAAAGTCTTAACGGATAGTTCTTGAAGTACCTAAAGGGATATATTAGTGTGAAAAACCATTTTAAACCTGAATTTTCAGTCTAAATGTTCTAATCTCTAGATTAGAATGCTAGTATTTAAAGTGTTGTGCCCTTCAGGAGCCCATTTTTCAATACTGTTTACTGTAATGTAAACCTTTTCCATGCAAATACCATATTTTGTTCATTTTAAAAATGAAATTAACCTACATGTGGCATTGTCTGTAATTTTTTGTGCACAATTTGTATGCAATTGTTTAACATATTAGGGAAAAATGATATAAAAGACACTTTGTAAAATAAAAATGAAAATAAAATAACTTTGCACTGGGTACATTTTATGGGTTGTTTCCTATATGTTAAACATTTTAATATCAGAACTTTTGAATACAACTGTACCTAATTCATGTGAATTGAATAATGCATTAAAAAAGCTATACACACATTTCTTCAAGTTCATACCAAAATTAAAAATAGATCCTCATAATCACGGGAACACAATTCTGTATTTAAAAACAAACAAACAAAAATAATCATTTCTGTACTTATGAGCTAGGGCATAAATAGCATGGGGGCTCCAGGAGGGTTAAAATAAGAAATGGGTTCTCACAGCATTTTTCATATGTTTATCCCATATAGCTCTCACTTCCGTCTCCTCCACAGATACTCATGGGAAACAGAAGAGAACAGATATTTAAACAGAGCTGGACTTTCATTTGGGGAAATTTCGGTAAAAGAGCAGTCCCTGCCTTAGGCTGTGAGTGAAGGTCAGCTGGACCTGGATCTTGTTCTTTGCATATCAGAGATTATTGCTGCAACGTGTCTAAGCCTCCTCTGGGTTTATGAAGCATATGCAAAAGTGATCAGCAGAACAGGCACCTGTCAATAAAACCTGATAGGCGCTGGGGGGAGGTGATGTGTGTTTTATGGCGGGGTCTTGAAGGGACCATAAACCCTACACGCATTTACACCTTCCATTTACAACGGCCAATCAAGAGCTGGGTCCCTACACTGCCACCGCTGCCATTCACAGCCTGCCTGCATCACATTTGCTCCAGACACTAGATGGAAACATTTTTAAGTACAGTGCAACTCAGAATGGGTTCTTACTCAAATAAGAACAAGAGAAAGGAGAAGATTCTAAACTTTCAATCAACCCTGTATTTACAAGCAAAATATTTTATTATGATTTGTATCAGATCAAAAATATTGTTGCATGTCTTGTTTTATGGAAAGAACACAAAAGGTCTTTTTTGACATTTCTTGACACCGACAAAGAGTGTAAATCAAATGGAATTGTAATTAATTGTGTAAGTCTTCTTTCATTTGAATGTATTTTAAAGGAAAGTGTAAAAGAAATGAACCTGTAAAGTTCACTTAATATGCAAAGTACACACCTTTACTGTTTAAAATGGAAACATAAGTGAATCTATGTGCTGTGATATATTACAGAGCTTGTTTAATATTTACTTTAATATTAAAATACTACTTAACTAGTTAACAAGTTTTAAATATGCTTAAATATTAGTATACTATTGTATGCTATGTTTACAAGGTTTAAAATATATGTTATACAAATCAGAAAAAAGTCAGTTTTATGTGTGCTTTCTTAAAATGCACAAAATAAAAGTACTTTAAATATGTACTGATGTCCAGTATTGATGTACTAAAGTAGATTTATTTTTCACAAGGATGACTTTGGGTTACATTTGAAATAAATAAGTGGTTCAGTGAGGAATGAGAATTTCCTGCTGTTTGCAAAAAAAAAAAGACATTTTGGCGCTTGCTTGTAAAACTGAATATCTGGCAACCGTTTAGAGTTCACTAGAAGGGAACTATTTGTCAGTCAGTCTAACTGCATCAGACAGTGATTCTTCTGAGACAAAAAAGAAAAAGGTTTCCATTTCCCGTGGCCACGGCATTCGAGCAGTAGGGGTCTGATGGTGGCTGTGGAGGTGGGCATATTGTGTGATTCATGGCCGAGGCGGATGTGGGCTCTCTCCCTCGTTAAGGTGATGTGAAGTCAGGTTGTCACATTGTGACAGTCAGTCTCCGTTGAGCATTCTGCTGTGTCACAGCCTCACAGTTATAAATATTCTCCTCCAGCAGCTACCTTCTCTCCAGCCCTCCCCCAAACCTCTCCTCTCCTTAAGACTCCCACCCCCCACCTCATCTGCTTCTCCAGGAGCCCCTTACTTTTGTCATCCTCACTATTGCATTTATTTGTTTGCTTGTTTTCACTGATATATCAGAGCACTTTAAAGGAATTCCTGTACTTGGTAAAAGAGCAGAAAGTCAGTGGACGAGTGCAGAGGCAATCTGTATACAAGGAGATAATTCAAGTCTTTGGAAATGAACTGTATGTTACAGATGTGACCTAAAAAAATATGAAATATTCCTTTAATGAACTAAACAGTGAATGTACCAGTGTTAGCTAACTGGCTTATTTAGCTAATTTTCAGCCAAAGTCCCTGAGCCACAAAATGTTCTACTATAATTCTTCTTTTTCCTTTTCTTCTTCTTCTTTTTCTTCTTCTTCTATTTCTTTGCCCTTGCTTCTTTTACACTCCTCTGTGAATAAACTGCTTTTCTTTTTGTCTCTCTTTCACTCTCAGTCACCCTCAATCATATCTCCCCTGTCCTGTAATACTTAATACTTCTTTCTGAATGCTCTCTCTCTCTCTCTCTCTCTCTCTCTCTCTCTCTCTCTCTCTCTCTACACCACAAACATCTTGTTCAGATTTAGACCATCTCTTCTTGTTTACCTTCACATCAGTACACAATGGC
>JBBPCY010000130.1:21476066-21500449 GCA_037974405.1 Brachyalestes nurse | reverse complement strand
GAGTGTCTCTAGAGCTTGGAAGACGTGAAGACACACTGTGTTTGTGTTTTGAACTTGGTGTAAAAGTATTCTGAAGAAAAGTCCACTGCTAGGACTGTTTAAGTTTAAAAGAAAAGAAAATGAAAGAAACCGTATCACCCTGCACGTTGGAGTCTTGTGTATGTGTTTGTGAGACTGCAGGCACCGCGACATGGCACTCACCTTTCTTAATTACTGTTGCTAAGTTCATTCCAGGATTCAGCTCAGGCCCACTAGTAACATCTATAGCTCTTATGCTAATGGAATAAAAAGCTTAGTAGCACGAGAAAAAATTAGAAGCACTCTGAGGAGTTTTGAAAAATAAACTGACTTTACAAAGTATTCAAAGCAGATGCTCTGAATATTTATTCACATACATCAGACCAGGGAATCCACTAAAAAGTGCTGGTGGGTTTCCTTGTGTGGTAAGGAAGCTAACCCTTTAGATGAGCCAGCATTAAAACAACTCTGGAGCTATTCATTGCAATGCTAGATGCAGAACAACTGTCTTGTAAAACAAGCTTACCTAAGTGAGCTTAACAGTTTGGTAAATTTAAATGTTTTCCCATCACTTGGCAGAAGCAGAGCTTAGAGACTATTGTGACTAGCTGAGAGGTGCGTCAATCGTTATAGTGTGGATGGTATAATTTAATTAATTATTTACACATTTGAAGCCTGTAAATTCTTCTTTTGCATGAGGCAGAACGTTGGAGTCTTTTTTGTCTGGGAGTGGAATGTACTTCAATGGAAATCCCACCCTGCATCCCTCATTGTGTATTATATAGTAGAAGTATGTGATGTATATGTATATGTGTGGCTAAAAGAGCAACATTTCGACAGACTCACTGTTATTTCCCTTTCATTAGGTTTGGTGGTCTCATTTTTTGCCCCAGTCCCACAGTAAATAAACTCCTTATGGTGGGTTTTTGCCATGCAGGGCCGGTCTGCCATCCAGGGGGAATAGCGCACTGAGACGCTCATTCAAATGTTCTGTTCGCCGCCATTGAAATGGAAGAGTATACGAACAGCTAAATCCATCAGAAAGTCGTGTTATTCTCTCCATAAGCATATAAACAGTCAAAGATGTGGTGAACCTCACACATCTCAAATAAACATTCCTGACATCTCTGCTGCAAGACTGAGCTCTTCCACAGCTCTGAAACAACAACAAGACCAGGCAGAGATGGAGAGGAGAGAGGGGAAGGAGTCAGATATATAAGGGCGAAAAGAGCAAAACAGCGATAAACCAGTGCAGAAGAATGTAAAAGAAAAGATGAAAAGGGCTGAGAAATGAATAGAAAATATGAAGATTGGAGAATGGAGATTTAAAGCAATGTAAAAGAATGTAAAGCTCTCTATCAAACCTTCATATTTAGATTAAGCTTTAAAAAATCTCATATATGCTGTATTGAGGCCTCCTATGGTCCCTGGACTCCAGTTTAGAAAGCACCAGCATAGAGTGTAGCAGATTTAACATAAACTCAATTTAACTTAGACGTTGACTGGGCCAGATGTTCCCATTCACATAACTTCATATTTTACATATTAATTTTGTTATAGTTGCCCAGAGGCATTTGTCTCATTGGAAAGAACTCATCTTCTTATTTGGAGATAATTGAAGTCCAACTTGTTTTTCTGAAACCCCCCCTTAGGAGATATAAGGAGCAAAAGAAAAAAAATCAACTTAAGACATCAAGACATCAGCCTCTCAGTTTTCTTCTCTTGAACAACCTTATGGATCTCAAAACTGTATGACTTTGGTAAATGAGACTTGAATTTGAACACCAAGACAAATTTTGGATGTTGTACATGTTCATTTATCAGCGCCCATTTCTTTAGGCTCAACAGTTTATCTCAAGATCTGATTATTGAAACAAATAAAGATCAGAGCAGTGAGAGAAAAGAAAGAGCATTTTAGGATCTTAAACTGGGAACTGGCCTGAGATTAGAAGGTTCCTTCTCAGGAGCTGAATTTAAGAAGTATGAGAAAACTGTCAAAATCTAATTGATGTTAAACTGAGCTCAGACTGGACAAAGAAGAGATTATTTAGAATTTTTCTTTCCTCTGGGTGCTGACCAGTTTTAGTAGTTACCTGATAATAAGCCTAGAACTTGAAACTGAACACCAAGCCTTAAGTTTGAAAGCCAGAATTATGACTTCTTTACGACCCTAACATTTGTTATTCAAATCAGGGCTGGACCGCTGGGCCGATGGTAAATTTGGGCCGATGGTAAATTTGGGCCGGCGTGAATTTTTTGTCCCAGTTCAGCCCTGTAAGGAATATAGGATTTTTGAATTGATGTAAACATTGTGAAACTTTCTTAAAATGCCATTCAGTCTCTTGTCCATACAGCTCACATATAGAAGCCGAACTGCATAAACAGCCTGGATATAATTAATTGTTCCTGTGATGTTATGAAAACCAATGTGTTTGAAGTTAAAAGGACTGTTTTGGCCAGGACTGCTTTTTGAATCAGGCACAATATATGGTGACCAGTCAGAGCAGATGTCATTTACATACACCAGCCTTAAAGGCCCAGAAAACAGCCTGTTAAGGGACAGAAAGAGGCTGAACAATGGCCATGCAAAAATAAATCAATGTACAACTTAAATAAAAAGAACAGATCTATTACATGTCACTGTATAAATAGATTCAAGCCTAAAACAAACCATCTTAGGTATTTATTTTACTTTACAAATGTTTAGTGAGTAAATATAAATATGTACATTTAAATGTAAACACTGAGGGCTGAAAATGAACTTTAGGTCTAAAACTCAATTTACAATGCAGAGATTTTATTAGTCTCATGTAAGGTAAAGAAAAAAAAAGCCCCAATTCACTTAAGATGCTTTATGCAAGTGCCCTCTGACCTTTTAGTGTTTGTTTTGAGTCAAGTGATGACAAACTTATGTCACAAATATGGTGCTGATTGCAAAATATAGAATCATCAACCAACAACACTGCATAGATTCATCATGAATGGCTCTATCATTAGTCAATGAGCCGGATCAACACTACAGACAGTCATTTCAGACAACACCAGTGTTGGTTGGGGCTGCTCTGGGGTTGGATTTCTTATGTCACTACCACAAACAAATTGATTCTAGATCAGTACTTCTATTCCTGAGGTGGTTTATGAGGTGGTCTAAAAAAGTTTGCCTTATAATGTAAATCTTTGTTCATGGTCACACTTTGTTCACACTATGGCAGACTGTGTTCTAGACCACATCGTCTTAATGAGTCCAAGTCGCCTTAACGAAGAGCTGGATGCAGTTTCAGCAAATTGTTAGGGATATATTTTCAGAAAAGATTTGGGTGTCCATTAGCTTTAGAATTAGCCTTGTAACAGTTCTAGACAAATGATGTGAAAGACCACCAAGTCTTGACAGATCATCTACAACCAGAGATGAACTGCCTCTGAGGAAAGAGTTTCATGTTTTTCAGAACTATCCCTTTAAAGTTTGTGACACATCTTACAGTACTAAGGATGAACAAAATAAGGATGAGAGTTTTCCACATTTTCCTTCTTTATCTTGGAATCAGGAAATAATGCATTTCCCTTAAGAGGTCTCGGGTCATGTCTAATAGTATAATCCCTTCAGAAATATTATTGTTTCAGCGTTGAGGCAGATCCTATCTTGATTAACCCAGACCGTATGGTTCAGGAGCTGATAGCCATCACACACCAGCCATCTGATTCCATACTTAGTCCTGATTAACGGTCCTTGGTGACAACTAGATAAATATGCTACATCTGAATATGTTAACCGCCGTACATGCAGGGGTATCTTGTGGTCTTTAAAATATTGTGACAGTTGTTACAAATCGGGCAAGCGTAGGCCTCACGGGGTCGGAAGAAAAATATGAAATCAATTGAATTAGCCCGACAGTTTTAGAGTCGGGCAGTGAAAAAGCACGATGGGAGTCAGTGGGGTTGTGTTTTTTCCCCCTGTGCGTCTGCCCTCTGCTAGGGTTCATGTTGTATTTAAGCCCTATTAATGTCCAGAGGCCTGACCTCTTGCACCTGTGTGTGAAGGCGGTGAATAATGTAACTCTCTCTCTGTCTCTCTCTCTCTCTCTCTCTCTCTCACACACCTGCAGTACACAGGATTGGCTGTGAGTAGGAGTGGATGGGGGCAGCTCGTGGTGGATCACATGTCTCCCCGACTGTGTGGCAGTAAATTAAAATGAGGAGCAATTTCCGGAGCCCCAATTAGCAGAAAATTGGTCTTGTCTGCTTTCAGCCTCTCCCTTGAGCCCTGCTGAGAGCAGTGTGTGTGTGTGTGTGTGTGTGTGTGAGCAGGCACACGTTGCTACTGCAGAGTGAGAGATGCCATCTGTAAATCCATAAAAGAAGCAATATAGATGAAACAAATAGCAAAAAGTGAATTTATTCATATATTAAAATAGTAGATGTAGTGAATTTAGATGTGATATATATAATAAACTGTCACAGGCTCAGTAGAAAGCTCCTATGACAAAGGAATTTATTTCAGCATAGTTATGGCAGCATTACTGCGTTATGGTACAGCATTATAAGTACAATGACAGAAATGTGATGGATCCACTGTTCTTTTACCACTTCACCTTTTTGGCCAGGCTGACTATTGCTGAGGTCTCAGTGTGGCAGAATCTCAGAGGTCAGAGGCATGTTTGAGCACAGACACAGTCCTGATGTCACACACATGCACTCACAACCCAAGCCCTAATTTGATGTAAATATTCATAACAAAGGCTGTGCATAGAACCCAAAACTGCACACAGGATGGCAAACTAACTGAACATGCGAGGTGCAGGGTGTCAAAGGTGCAGAGAAATAATGGAGCCCCCGCTGTTTTCAGACACCACTGCAGCCTTGCACACTCCCAAAAGAGTACACTCTATAGTGCACAGGGCAGAGAGTTCAGTCTGTCCATACTGGTCATTGTAAAGCCCTATGGGAAATGTGTCACACGTGCAGTTTCCTCTAAAATCAATCCGGACCGGAACGAATGGACGTCGATACCATCAGTCTATCGGCTGCAGCACACTCTGGAGTTCAGGTCAATGCCGGGTCGGTTCTAATCGACGAGCGAGTCCTGCTGGTGTGTGTCTGGCCAGTTTTGAAACAGCTAAAGTGTTTAAGCTCAGTCAGGCACAGAACCTATCAATACCACAGTGATGGACACCCTGCTGTTAACACACTGTAACTGATGAGTATGTGCAGGAGATCCACAGTCAGCAGAAACTGGACGCTTGCTGTGATTTAAGGGGATATTAATACAAAAAATGACCTGATGCAATATGACCCTTTAAATCACCTGTAGTAGTGCAGGCTAAAGCGCAGTAGGAGCTATTGATTGTGAATATGATATATATGTTTTATACACTCAGTGGATGGAATGTGCAGGCTCTCACTGGATGTCAATGACAAAAACTGGAAAAAAAGTTTTGACACTGAGAAAATTATATGATTTTCATGTGCAGGTTCATGTGAACCCTACATTCACACAATAATACAAAGACACATTTTTGTTCCACATAACATAGCTGCTTTTTACACTTTACACAAAATTTCATGAATAATATATAGAAAGATTTCAAATTTACTACATTTTGAGGTATGTGATTATAGGGAATAGGACCTTTACTGGTCTAATTAGTATGAAACATCTACATTGTAACTGAGGATCAGTTTGAAGACCAGTTTGCATTACAAGAATGTCTTTTTAGCTTTAAAAATGTGAATGTCTTTTAAGCCTGGTGGATTTGAAGGCCTGTAGGCCTGTTATTCCATCAACACAGCATCAGCACTTTGACTGATGGCCCTCAGTGATTGATAGAGGACACTAATCAGGACTGTCTGTCAGCAGCTTATTGCTCCCACCCCCCCACCTACACACTGATAAGAACCAGTCTGTCCACGTCCCACCTTTCTGTCTTTCTCTCTTTGTTGGCTGTGTTTGTCCACGTCTCATTCCTTCCGTCTCTTTCAGTATCTGTAAGATTCTTCATTCTTCAGCATGTTGCTTTGTTTCCCCTCATCCATCTAAATTAAGTCTCTGAGCTTCGCCTTCTTCCTTTTTCTTTTTATCCCTCCCTGCCTTTTGCTTTCTCTCTCTTTCTCTCTTTCTCTCTCTCTCTCTCTCTCTCTCTCTACTGTTGATAAAAGGTGGCTTGTCCAAACGTCAAATCTTTTGGCTCTCTCTGCCTCTCTGCTATTGGCCTGGCATGTTGTGATTTGCCCCAGGCACAGCAAACATGCCACTTTGACCCTCACTGTTTTGCCCTGCGTCCATTAAGGGGCTCTGGGCTGAACCAGTGACCCCTTTTCAAATGCTGTTTAAAGGACTTTGTCGAGAGGACAGTTCGAGCATGGGTACTCTAGTGGCAAAAGCATCACTCATTCAAACAGCTCACAGTAAGGTGTGTTGAGTGAGTAAGGTGACAATTGACCCACTTTCAACAGGACAGCACTGAAAATCAAATATCCCACCATCTTAGGTGTTAACTGTACTGTAATCAGCCTTCATTCTTTACATTCATGTCCTGCTGACAGTTCATAACTGACTATATGCTAAGTAAATAAGGACTGGTTTGTAGTCCTGGCCTGTGTACGTCTCTGAAGTTAGCAACATGCTCATACAAGGGACTTCAGGATAAACAGGATTAAGCTGGTTTTCTCTATGAGAGAATATGATTGCTGCTTTGGAAAATTGCCACTATCATTACAATATATTACATTACATTCCATTCATTTGGCAGATGCTTTTATCAAAGGGACTTATACTACGAGTGTCAGGACAGTGTGGGACCCAGAGGATGTATTGTTCCGTGCAAGCAATCAAACTTTGTCAGGTGTGGTAGTTATGCTGCTGTAGCTGTTTTAGAGAACAGTTTGAGGAGCTGATGATGGTGTAGAACTGAGTTTTAGATCAATAGTAGGCTAAACATTCATGTGGTGTCATTTTGGTGTGCAGTGTTGGCTTGTATGTTGCATTACTAGTATTTTGACTGATAGATTACCATGTAATTCAGAGCATTTCAGTGACAGTAGGAGGGAGAATGAAGGACAAAGTATATTGACACTGGAATATTTTTGCCGACCGCAGGGTGTGACTGAGGTCATGTTTTGAAAACACCATTCATATTTCTCTTAGAGAAAACCAGCTTAGACACTCAAATTCTTATATGGGAGTGATGCAGACTGTAGAGTGACACGTAACTTCAGAGGCCTATTGTTCTGCAAAAGCAGCTCTGCCGTCCTGCCACTGAACGGCTCAAGTTCTATTCACCCTCAGTGTGGGCCAAGAAGAACAATTAGCATGAACACTAAAACAGGAAGGGATGTTCTTAAGGCAAAGCCCAATACAAAATGTCTTGTGTTGAACAAATGGACCTTCTTTGGAAAAACCAGATGGCTATGAATATATATCTTGCATGAAATACTTGCTTGAAATACTGTTGAAGTGTTGTTCCTTGCCAAACCCCACTGTACGGAGCTGGGCTCGAGGTTTGTTGGAAAATTCATAACTTGTGGCGCCTGCTGCTTAGGAATATCACTTCTATCGCTAAGGCCAAGAGGATCACTTACTCACTTCACCAAACTGCTAACAATGCTGATCTCTTTCTCTCCCTGGTGAGTCAGTTTGGGCTTCATCTGCTGTGGGATGTGTATAAAGGTGGTTTCACTGCTCTTCCTGTAGACGTCATACAAACACAGCTGGCCATTATCAACCCAAGCCCAACCTAATCTTCTGGAAAGGTGATTTTTTTGGACTGTTAGAGGGAGGTATAAGGTTCTGTCAGGGCGCTGGAGGGGGGTAGACTGGAACCACGGCCTCTGTGTGTGTGTGTGTGTGTGTGTGTGGCTGAGTGTGATGTATGGCTTGCCGTGTGTGAGCCCACGACACAACATCAAAGAACAATGGAGTGTTTATGTGAGCACAGGCTGATTTTGGCTTTATTAATGTCAGGCCCTCCTAGCAAGGTCTCCACACATTCTCAGGACCACACGGGTTTGCTCATCAAACACACACACACACACACACACACACACACACACACACAGGCCTCTCGCTGTGGGAAGATTTTAGGGGGCCATGCCCACCCACTTCAGTTGCTAAGCCTCCACAAAAAACAGATTAAATAAAAATAAAAGATCCCTTTTGAAAGCAAAAACACAAGCTTTTTGCGAAGAACGAAATATTTCTTGGTTCTAACCAATAGTTATTTGGCAGGAGAAGGTAATTGTGATTGGACTGTTCAGCCTGAAGTGAACTGGACGTATGATGAAGCAGAGATAAGACTTCAAATAGAATCAAAACATTCCAACTTTCTTGCTTGTTTGCAGCATTACTAGTAATTGCCTAATTACGGTTGTATCCACATAAGTTCATGTTTTACATTTGTAGCCACTTCACTAAAGTGATGCCTGTACTGTTTTGTTCAATGCTTTGATCAGAGCGAAACACTTTAAACTGTTGACTAGAGGTGTACTCAGTAAGAGAAGAGTGAAGGACTCAGTGGTACCAGCGTTATTACAGAACTCCTACCAAATTCTGATTGACAATTCAGAAAAAAAAATCTACACAGTTGTTACTGGATGAGTAAAAAAACACCCCCATCCTGTGTGTTTATTTGTGACTGGATGGTTGGAAAACCCCCACACCTTATTCATGACTGAAAAAGTGCCCACCCATGAAGATCCAAATCTCTGGCTTGAAGTTTGGTTCCAGCAATTTATTCTCTTCACATGCATACACATGTCCTGTACTTATATATGGCAAGAATATGTCCCAAATGTATTATATATTTTCAAATACTAGATGTAATCGTGATTTTTGAAACCTAACCCTAAACCATAACCTCAGAAATAAAAAAAGAAATGCTTTTGTCTTATCAGTCAAAAAAAAAAAAACGTAGCTTTTGTAAATACGTATATGTTACAAAGACAAGATCAATTTCTTGAGTCTGATATTGTTGATTAACCCTACCACAACATTTTATCCTAAAAAATGTACAAAAAAATTGCCACTGCATGCTCACACACATACACGTCATGTGTAAGTCTTTCAGCGATGTCCACGTGTTGCAGGGCATACCGGCACAGTTGCACGGGGCACCATTCACTCCAAGTCCCTGGAGGAATGCTGTGAATTTTCAGTGGTGTAAAGGTCAATTACTGAAGTCATTCCTCCTTGTTTTCCCAACTGATTCCATAAGCATCCTGTTTGATATAAAACAGATCCCACTTATTGGCTAATGCCTGGAATAGGTGCCAAGGGGCTTTTTTTTTGCACTGAGAAGTGCGGAATCCACATTAGCCTTCAAGTGGTGAAGAGTAGGAGAATGCACTCAGCTGAGATAACATCAGGACTCCTTGTTTAGTCTGCTGAACACAAAAATCATCACTTCCAAAGCAGAATAAAGGAGTCTTCAGCCATCTTCAATCGTCTTGTTGTTGATGTGTCTGCAATAGGTTTGAATAAGTTTGTGAAAATGTGGATTTAACTCTTTGAGTAGTGTAATTTTATCTTCATTCTTGTCTCATCTGCAGCTACAACAAACTGTATCAATCAACACCAAACCTGGTCACAGATATTTAATTGTGATTTAACTTTGATTTTAAAAAATGGATTGTTTTTTTATGTGCACCGTAGTGATATTTTGATTTGTCCTTGGAAATAAAGATTAAAAATGGGATGAGTGGAATCACACCTGTCCATGCAGAATTACAACTTGAAATTAAATATGTAATTACCTATGTACAGTGTTGAGGTATGTACTCAAAATCCATTAGCAGTTACTAATTACTTCTCTCAAACTGTAATGGGATTACTTTACTGATTACATCCTGGAAAAAGTAATCTCACAGCTCATTCCTCTGCTTCTACAATCCACACACATCTGTACCAATTAGGAAACCCGGTAGATCTTTCATCGTTGTTTAGAGAGAAAAATCAGTCACAATAAACATCACCTAAAAGACCTGCTTTCTATACTTGATTGAAATGAATGGCTAATATTATTTGAAAACCTAGAAAGTCGCCAATATAAACGGTTCACAAACACCTGGCTTAAAAATAGTCTTCATGAACATGGATTTTTCTGAATGGAAGCCTGGCCTGAGGTCCAGTTAGGGTTTTGTCTTCAGCATGACAATCTTTGTTCTTTAGTTTCACATTACCATCATGATATGCTTCAACACATCTCAACAAGTTTATAGTGGTGAAAAGCTTCCTGCATTTGCTTCATGCTGGTCATATTTATAATCAAAGCTGAACAGTTATGACAGCTATGCACACACTAAGGACAAACATGGGCACGAGCAAAATTATGTTTTAAACACATGGTGAAAAATATATACATAGTCTTCTCAAAAAACCTTAGGAATAAGCATAATAATTCTCTTCAAGCAGTGAGTGTCACGTCTTTGTTACATTACTGTACGTCGGTGTAGAGTTCTGTGTACTGTGTATGCTGTGTTACCCCCAACACTGTTAATGTGTATTACAGTAAAATGAATGTAATGACTCTTGACTTCTAACGGTGAGTATTGACTCCCAGGTTTGTCCTAATCTCAGAATTCGGACACTGTTATAGTTATCATGTACGTTTTTTCTCCGTGGGTGATCTCTGTAGCTGCCGTGGCTTTGGCCCTCGGGAGGTTAACAGCTACACGCCATTAACTGCAGCACACTGGAACACGGCCATCTCAGCCACGGATCATTGTGTTTCTCCCACACCCACAAGCCCTGGAGAACTGGGCAAGAGCGGCGGGTGGGAGGGGGCAGGAACGAGTGAATATGTGTTTCATAGTCAAGGGGAGAGAGAGAGAGAGGGAGAGAGAGAAAGAAAGGGTTGACTAGGAGCTATGTAAAGCTCAAAAATAGAGAGTGAGTGATGAGGGCGAGTTAAAGAAACGAAGACCAAGGAGTCGCGCGGGGTCAGAGTTAAGGGGAGGAGAGCTAGTCGGGGGGAAAAGAGAATGAGATTGAGAGGGGTAGAGAAGTGGAAAATCTGATGATCCACCTGGAAGGCCTCAGTGCAGTCGTGCAGGCAGTCATTCAGCCATGGGGTCACACGGAGAGGTTACACATTACACTGGATCTCAGAGGACATTTAAGTTCAGAGGGAATCGGCAAGAGGGGCCCAGCAATACACAGCGCCTGCTTATTCACTCTTCAGTGACTGTGGACAGCCATTGCTTGACACATCCTGTTAACCCTTAAAAAAATTGCAGGTATCAACTGCAACAATAAAAGCATATAATGGATTAGTTCTCATTGGTGGTTCAAGCATCTGTATGGAAGTATGGAAAGTACAGATTCTAATCCTTTAATACAGAATTTGTGTTCGCAAGTGAAAGAAGAGATACTGAGATACTGAAGTTGATGAAAAATTATATTTATGTGTATAGAAAATGCATGTTTTACATTTATGGCAAAAAAAGGTCATCAATGCATGAAATGCATTCAAACCATCAATGCATGAAAACTGAATATAAATAAAATAAGTTATATAGTGATATATGATACACAATACTGTGCACAGTTGTGTACATTTTATTTGTATATTATATATAAATTATGTGTGTGTGTGTGTGTGTGTGTGTAATGTAAATTCCCTGTGTATTAAATTAATAAGGCTTCTAAGAGAAAGAGCAGGGGGTGATGTTACCTTATTTAACTGCATTATGCTCAAGCTGAAGGTGTTATCACACTCATACACATTATAGTGATGGAGTGTTGTTAGACAGGATGACAGTTCCACATACATTACAGTGAGAGAGAAGAGGGTTACTTCAGTCAAACACATTACGCTGATTGAGGGCTGGGGGGGCATGTGACATTTCTAAACACATTACACGGAAGGGAGATGGCGTGCTTAAACACTTAGCACTGATAGAGAGGAGAGAAGGATGGGGGGAGTGAGGTCAAGAGAGGCTCTGCTTTACCTCAGAGCAGTTAGCCTGCTAACAAGGTTCAGCTAAAACTCTTCCGTGCTGACTGAATTTTGACACAGACTCACCTTGTGCAAACAAACACATTCATGCATAGTTGAGCTCCGTCTCCTTTGACTGCTTTTGCTGTCAGAGGGAGAACTCTTGTCTTTGTGCAGACAAGCTGTTGAAGAAAAGGCAGTACAGATTAGACTGGTGAAACCCTGATCATGCAGTATTTATTCTACACATGTGTTAAAGATTACGAATGCCCACTATTTCTATTTCATCAGCTGTGTCACACACACTCTTCAATACATCTTGTTAGTAAGTGACCTTGTTTGTCTTTTAGCTTGATTTGTAATGTGCAATAGCTGTATGTTATGTGGTGCTCTGCGTGTTTTTTGTGCTGCTTATATGCTTGTATATGAATGAAATGAAAATAAAGAATCAAGTTGATCTATGATGCCAGTACTGCCCAAGAGATTCATCCATTTACTGCCCACAGATGCATTCTTTCATAATAACTGTTCTGAGGTCTGACAAGCCTTACAAAATGATGGCAAAAATCTGGTTCAACTTGGATCTGGAGAAACTGAAAAAAAAAACATAATAGGTAAAATGGAGCACTCACATTAGTAACGTTAGGCACGGACCATACTTTGACAGATAGTCTGAATTTATTGCATTGATAAAGCTAACATTTTGGACTAGTTGGAGTTCAGGAGGGCTAAAATTAAAAGTAACACCAGAAGATCACTATATACTGCGTTCTATCCAGTTCAGAAGTGGAATATTATAGCTCAGAATTACATCAGCCTCTGCACATTTATGCTCAGTGTAGATTTAACCATCTACTGTTTCTCTATGTTGACTGATCCAAAGCAAATTCCATTTAGCACTAGACACAAGGCCTGCTTTATCATTATGGACTGCGTGAGCAGGCATGTTGATCATACACTGGACTCATCACTACTAAAAAGTGAGCAAGTTTCTATAAGATTTAGACTATTTATGTAGAGTGTATGTCTCTTAACATTTTTTACACTTTTTTCTGTAGAGGACTTTTAATTGTAACCTCTGGGGATTGGTCTGGTAACTTTTTAGCATACAATTGTTTTTGCATAACTTATTGTAGTTGTCGGCCACAAAATTTGTTTAAAGTCACTACTTTCTAGTTTAATATTACATGCTACTGAGCTAGACTGTAATGTTGTAGACAAATTGGAAATTTGCCAACATGCTAATGTTAGCACATTCCCACAAAAAATGTCAATTTGTCCTAACAACGGGATCTTTCACACACATCCAACCTAAATACCCTTTGAAATGTTTTACTCTAAATGTAGAAATATAAGCAAAAACTGTTCCGTCTGCTGCAGGTTCTCGTTTTGGTGAACGGGATTTTTGCCGGTGTTTTGTAAAGCTGTGAACTGCAGCACTGAAAGAAAGTCTTCAAGGGCCTAGAATGGATACACTGCAAAAACTGATCTAACCAAGACTTGCAATCTTATTTCTAGCCTAAAAAGTCTTCTTGATCCACGTTTGTAAGATTATTTAGATTTTTTAAGATCTTTTTTTCTTATTTCAAGAAATCTTACCAAGTGTAAATATCTTACTGCACTGGTAATAAATTTGTTTCTAGTCTGAGATTTGTTGAAATAGGAAAAAAATAGGAATAATCTTACAAATCTGCTCTTATATAGCATATTATTCTCAAAACAAGATAAAGAAGACTTTTAGGCTAAAAATTGGATTCCAAATCTTGGTTAGATCAGGAGTTTTTTTCAGTGGAGGTCAATTCTTTGTTTACATCTTGGTCCACCACTTATAATTACATAAACTGTTGATGAAAAGAAAGGGGGATTGGGATTTGTCGCTCATGTCCATTCTTATGGCAGCACTTGAGAAGATCTTTTCTTTTCAATTAGCCAGGTTGACTTTGCATGGTTAATTAAGTCCTCAGCCTGACAGGTTGTCGGACGTCTCCAAGCCTCTTACAGAGGGCTTAGAGCTGTGGGCCAAGCCCAGACGGATTGTGTGCAGCTGGGGCTGGATTAGCTGGAGGGCTGGGGGCCTGGAGCTGGTCTTTTTGTGGGGCTCTGGAGTGTTAGGCCTGGGCAGCTTGAGCTAATCCCTCGCCCTCTTAACCACCTCCCAGTGAGACCAGAGTGTTCCAGACCTCCGACAAGACAAGCACAAACATACAGGTGGCTACAGAGCTTCAATGTGGCAGCATGTTTGTGTGTGTGTGTGTGTGTGTGTATGTGTGTATGTGTGTGAATTTGTGGCTGGGTGTGGCCAAGTGGCCTCTGACCAACATTAACATTTTACACAGACTTTGAATGAAATTTGTTACATCTGGTCAATTAAACCAGTTATTCTCTAAACAGGAATTTTGATGTGATTTTTTTAAGGCAGTGGGAATCTGATTTGTTCTATGGGTTTCTTGATCCTCCTGTTAAAAGCTTTGGTCTCATCTTTGAAAGTTGTTGTAGACAGAAATGTTGACTCAGGGTGGTCCCCTAAACACACAGTATTAAACAAGCAGGTGCACTATAGAGTCTCCAGGCTGGCGCTGTATTAACATAGAGCTTTCATTTTTTTTAGATGTGGTGGGAACTGTATAGGTAAAGGGCAAGCCTGATCCTTGCATTGCCATTCACAAAACATTTTTTCCTGACGTGTGTTGTTTTAATGTAATCCTCCTATGTACAAATCTGGAGTCTTACTAATCAGAAAGGAATTAGCTGAAGTAGGAAAACTTGTCCGGGACGCAGCAAAGGTTGACAATGAGAGTTTGTTTTGGGTTCCTAAAGCCTATTTTCAGGGATTAGATTTGAAAGCGAGCAAATGTAGAATTTTGCCACGTTGTTCCAAAACAGACCTTTCAAGTTGAAACTCGATCATCTCATTTAGACCCAGGAAAACGGCTTGTGGGAACGAAAGTTGTAAATCTGTCTCAGAGGATTTCACCTTTTATTCAAGTGGCTGTTGCTTAGAATCTCATATTAATAGAAGTTTTCCTATGATTTCTCTGTAAATGAGAGCCATTCTGTCATGCAGTAATGGTTTGCAGCCAAGTTACATTACGTGATGGGCATTTATTCCTAATTCCAGCAGTGTATCCCACCAGCCTCGAGTGTCCTCTGTGAGTCCAACACTAACAAAAAAATCTCATTGCGGCATGGTAGTATAGAAAGGCTTACTCCTAAAGTCGCCCAAAACAACACCGAGAGATGGGCTAATCCAACCCAAAACAGCCTGAGCCCTGGGCTAATCTGGCCAGAAACAGCACTGAGCCCCTCAACAATCCCCCTACAACATCAGAGGCAGGAGGAGGACTATGCTAGCACACTGCAAACAGTGCATCCCAAAGACAAACATGACATGAGGCATCCTGTCGGCAGCGGCACTAATGACAGAATGCCGCTTGAGTTTCGTCGCCTTAGGTCACTGCTGAACTACTGTCATCAGGAGGAGATCAGAGGGCTAGATGCACTAAGCCTCTTGCGCAAGGTTTCAGATGCAAACCAGATGAAAATGAGTATGCGCTTTATATATGGTGTGTAAGCTTTTGTGGCATTTATGTGGAAAACTGCAAAATGTGAATGTCACTCTCATGCAAACAGTGGCCCCCAAAGTACATTTTTAACCATTTAACCATTGGTAACCTTTAATGGGAGTCTTTAGGTTTCTCCATAAAATAAAAAAAAAAAATCTTGAAACTGGTGATTCCAGTCATGATCTCATAATGAGAACATTTTTTGGGACAACTTGGTAAACTTGTGGTGCTAGATTGCAGCAAAGTCTGCCACTAATAGGACATGGCCCCTCTACATCTTACCCTAAGATTCTCTTGTCTGTACTCTTCTAACATCCAGAGGACAATCATTCAGCTTGAATGCAAATCCGATCATCTTTTCCTCAGCACAGCTGCCAATTCTTTCCACATTTACACAGTTGTATTGTCACAACTAAGAACTTAGGATGCTTTTAGACCCTTGATATCTTCTACAGCTAAGGTAAAGTATGGTTTTAAAACTACTGTTGCAAGAGGTAATGTTTATTTTTTTTATCACATGTAACATGTCCTACTATGTACATACCTACATTCAGCCCCAAATTTCTCATGGTTGTCTGCAGACATTCTTGTTACAAAATCCTGGCCCTGAAAGACTAACCGATTGTAGACTCATTTGTCTGAAGTGTCTCAGTGTCTTTAAAGTATGTTGTTGAGAACAGTATATTCATCAGTGTGATGAAACTGAGACATTGGGCAAATGCTGAAAAAATGTAACAACAAATAATGCTTAACTGGGATGTTAATTTCAGGTGCATTGTAAGCACATATTGCAGCTACATGAAGTCATATTTTTTGCTGGGCCCTCTCACTTACATATAAAAAATAGAATTAGATACTGCTTTGTGAATCACTAAGACGAGCTGATGAAAAAAGAGTTGAGTCTTTGAAAACATGACTGTTTTGCACTGTTCAGGCTAAGTGGTCAGGAGACTTGTGGAATGCACTCCGCCAGTTGCGGTTAAGGTTTGCTAGTTGCTCAGAGTCCAAGCACGCAGGTGATTGATGTGGCGCTGTGGCCGCGAGCACCTCCATTGCAGCATCTTATTTTACAATCAGCCATTGAAACTTACATCAAAGTGATGTCCCCCATGCAAACCCCCAGCTGAAGACATTTTATCTGGTAGAATCAGCCTCCATGGTGGTAGATTTTCAGAATAAAAGCTACCATGACATTGTTGACAGTGTGCATGTTTTTTATTGTGTTTTTGCCACTGACGTAAGGGCAAAACTAGATACTGCGCAATAAAGTGCGTTCCTTGCATGCGTATGTGCACCAGATGAAGCTGAAGTCATGCCCTTTAAGTCTTCTGACAGCACTGTTCAAACCAGCAGGACCAGAGATTTTTTTGTGACGCTCTGGGGTGTGTCAATTTTCTGCAAGGTCTGGCTGAAGGAAGGAGAGTGATATTCTGCCAGGCAATCTCAGCTGGGGATGGTCATGCATAAGAGCTGCTGTTGTTACTTTTGAAACAAACGTCCCCGTTCACAATTAACTGCTGTTGTTCATCAGTTGTAACAGAATGCCTGCTGAATTTCGGTATATCTGATTATAGAGAGCTTGCATACATCCCAGTCCTCCTACTTTTTGAAAATGAATCAGCAGACTGTGGTTTGGGAAGATTATCTATGGGGTTTGGTATCTCCGACCATATGACTGTGCAAAACCAGTTATCAAAGTGAAATATGTTGTATTAAACCAAGTTAGACCAAAGTGCGACCAAAACTTGAAGCCCACTTCATGAGCAAAATGCTTGCTGCATTTTCTATCCACGCTCTTGCCAGCTGTTGAATGGAGCCCTTCTGTGTTTGGCTAACGCAACCGCAGAATGCACCCAAGAGGTCCCAGATGGACGGCATGCCACAGAGGAATGAACAAAATACCCATCCGACTTCTTTAACAAGCCAGCCAAGCCAGCATAATACATACCGAAGATAGAGCACATCTCATTTCAATTAACTCCCGTGGTTAACGGCAGTATTCCCACACTGTAAATCAGCGCTGGCCTCCCTCTGATCACTTGACCCCTTCTCTTTCACAATGAGATGCCTCAATTTATTATTCTGCCATAAAAGATAATAGTGTGTTTCATTTTTGGTAATAAATTGTAATCGCTGCTGGAGGAGCTTTGATTAAATCCGTCAGTGAAAGTTTATAGACTGACATCAAAACTAGTATTGGTCTCCAGCTCTCATTAAGAAACTGAGGAATGGATTTTAGGTATTTAACAGAGGAAACAACAGATGCAGTCTAATTAAGGGCTCGGAGAAAAAAAAATAGTCACCTTCTTTTGAAATCGAACATGTTGATTAAAATTACTGAGATGATCTTTGGCGAAGTAATGCTGGCGATTCATCCATCACCTTTTCATCACTGTAGTAAACTGGTTGTCTGGATGTTAAAAAGAAATTTGCAGTGAAAAGCAGCTTAAATGGATGAGATCTGCTAGTCATAAAGCTCAGCTGGCAGTTTGAGTAGAGGAGGTAAATGGCCTTGTCGGATATTGAAATGAAATTGTTAAGCTGGAGTCATTTCACTGAGTAGCTGTGCATTATATCACTCAGACCTGTCAGTTCTACTTGATTTACAGCATAGCTGAGTGTCCCCAAAGGCACAGCCTTGACTCATGAGAATGTGATTGTGTTTGCAACCGGGCGGCTGAGAGGGAAGTGAAAGATGGGCGTTCATGTGGATAAATGCATGCGGATATTTTGTTTGCATGCAAAAAATACTTCCCCATTATCCCAAATGCCAATGACATGATTCACTCTCTGCATAATTTTACAGTCAATGGTTCTAGCTGCCGGTACTCTGCGCCTAACCTAGTCACCATGCACTGTTCAGCAAAGCTACATGTGTGGGTTTGCTTTGTCTTGCCTTGAATATGCATGCGTGCCTCTGAATAAGGCATAGACTTTTCCATGACTTTGTTTCAGTAATGTGCAGTTGGGAGCCCCCGCGGTCTGTCACATCAGCAGTAACACCTTCATTTAAACACCGCAGACAGGCATACAATATGCAAGGTCTTTCATAGTGCAAGGCGGAAGTGGAGCCGGAGGACTGGAGAAGTGGAGTGTGTGACCGATGCATGCAGACAGATTCGGAGGTTACATCAGTGCTGTCCGCGTGCCAGGTGGCATGACTGGATACTGTGAAACAGGCCTCGACCCCACTCTGCACCTACAAAGCTTTGCCCACGGACTCTGTGTAAGCCCTCTGCAGCTGTTGAGAGGCTGGACAAGCTTTGAACCCAGGCAAAATCCTATTAATGCCAACCTAATGAATTTAGGTTGGGATTTAGAATCACTACATGAATCTCAGCTTCCGGTTTTAAACACTGTGCTATGGCCCTGGACAACTTTTTACACGTGTAAAGCATAAATATAATTGAAGTGAATAACACTATGAATGTATGTCTTCTTACAAAAACTAGGCTGCATTCTAAAATTGCTCATTAAGGCAATGGGATCCTTGCAGAGCCATGTCAGCTGATCAAGTGAATATAGTGTACCTTTAAAATCAGTGTACCCTTAAAAAGTTTGACCTTCAGAACCAGCTTTGGGAACTAAATACTAATATTACCAAAACAGCACCCTGTTTTCTTAACATTACAAAGAATGACTGGCTTTATACTGTTCTGTGCAAATATCTTAGGCCACCTGAAAATCAGATCTAAAACAGTGGAAATATAGAATGTATAAAATACTTTCTGTAACGGTGATGTCGCCACCTCGACTCCCACAGCCCATATCCAGTTGTTCCAGTCACCAGTGTACTGAGCCTGGGCTGCCCGTTGGATCTACCTCTTGTTTACTTTCCCCTATATATAACACAACTGTTCGTCCCCTATTTTAACACAGCATTGTCTGTTCATCGTTGTATTTCCTTATGCATGTGTGTCTGGCCTGTGTTCTCTCCACAGGCTTAAGCATTTCTACCTGTTACGTCTGTCTCAATGTACCCTCTCTTGGAGGATCGCTACCAATCAGATATCCTGCACTGGCTTCCTGCTGCCCTGACCTGACATTCTGCCCTTTTTTAATTCCCCCTAAGGGCTTTCCCCATCTGAACTCTGTTCTGGGCCTTCCCCAGCATGAACCAGATCTTTTTGTTCCTTTTCCTTTGTTCCCTATACCGCCTTTAGAGCTACTTATTCTAACTCCTGCATGTGCGTCCCTCTTTCCCTACCACTAAAGACAGTCATGACAGGTGATGGCATATCGATTGTAATCTTGAATCGTCATTTACTTGACTGGTTGTGTTGACAGTGAGAGTACATTAGAATGTTCCTTGTTGAGCATTCCAAATCACACAGGTGTGACGGCATGCTTCAGTGGAAAGCTGTCAGCAGCACACCCGTGTGACACTACACCCTGAAATGGTAATGCTCTGTGGAACATTATAGAAGATTTATTGCATTAAAAAATCTAATTAAAAATGTGGATATTGTGGCATGTCATCAGAAAGCTATCCAAGTTGAAAGCAGTTAAGCATTAATAGTCTAGTGTTGTGGAATACTGGGCCTAAATGGCTTGATTGGCTGCCCTGCAGCAAGGCAAAGTTTAAGGCGGATAATATTCCAATGCCAGGCCCATGTTTATGTGTCTCTAAGAGGTGAAACCACCTTCAGAGGAGAGCACTGATAATATTTCCTCTACAGATGTGGGGAAAAGGTTACGATAATAAATTGGTTGGCGTAATTATGTTTTCCCAACAAGAGTCCGGGCTATATGTTGAGGTATTCCTTTTCATCTAGCCTAATGAAAAGTCAAGACAGATAACAAAGCTCGGTCAGTGGCAGGGCAACGTAATTAAGGCAGGTTTCAGAATGGCATTCTAGTCTCTGCTCGAGACATTTTCACTTCCAAGCAAGAGTGCCAGCCTGCGGCTACAGCTGGGGCTCATCACCATGGCAAATTAGCCAATGAGTCATCACAATGCCACATTAACGACATTCTCACAGGAAATGTTTAATGTCTATGAATATCACCAGTAAGGATGAGCTGATATTTCTCACAACACGAGACGTTGTGAACTTTTCATCAGTCATCCTGTCTGTCCACACAGTTTTACGGGGCAAACTTTTAAAGCGCAAAAAAAAACCCAAAAAGATTAAAAAAAAAATCACTCTTGCAGCTTTGGTCGGGGAAGTAGAGCTTAAGTTACAGAATTACAGAGTGAACCTTTGCATGTAATCCATGAAGAGTATACAGGTATCTATTAATGAAAACAGATTAAGGATTACATTGAGGACAGCTGGTCCTCGAGTTTCAGATACCCTTTCTCAACCGCAGATTTAAAGTAAGACATAACTGTTGGTTCTCTCTCACTCTGTCTCTCTGTCTGTCTCTCTCCCTGGCAGCCTTTCACTCTCATAATAAATATGACTCTTCTGCCTGGTTGTAACTTGAGTGTTGGCGGTTAGTTTTTATATGTTTCACAAGCATGTAAATGTTTAATGGTGGTGCGGGATGGACTGCCGTGTCACTGTGTCAGCTTTCTGCAGCTCCACAGCTGAGTGCTTGACAACAGGGATATATAAACCTGCAGCAGGGATTCATGACCTTCGCAGCAGTCTTTTGAGGCATATCAGCTCGACCAAATCATCCCACACTATGGCTGACTTCCTCCACTTGATTCTTCACCTTTATTGGTAGAGTCAGGAGAACAAATGTGGTCATGGGTCAGCAGTCTGGGGCACCTCAGAACAAACCATTAGAATGACTCTTAGAATGACCATGACCAATCAAAGCTTACACAGAAACTGACCATTCCTTTTGTGGTCGTAACAGCTGGGTGAACAGATGACGTGTACCATTATCTGGAGCAATTTGGCTTTTGTTAACCTGGGTTTACCTTAGAACCTGTCATCACGTAGCATTATTGGTTTTGCTTAAAATTGATGTGTTAATAATGTGTTAATAACATGTTAATAACATATTAATAACGTATTCATGCTATTATTCATACCACTATTTTTCATTGGGAGGAGCATGTAGCCACTGTTGCTCCCACTGGAGGTTGGAGGTGAAAACTGTTTTCACTTTGTAAAGACCAGGTGCTTATTTTGTTCACTCATATCACGAGAACAAAAATCTTTCTTTAGAGTAAAATTTGAGAAATATAAGACAAAAAAAACCCTAGAGATTAACTCTAATGAATTATTTCAATCATGTGTTCTACATAAGTGGTTAAGGCCCACCCTTGAGGCGCCAGCCCTTTTTCTTTGATTTTCCTTTGATATGAATACCTTTCTGCTCACCCTTGCGGTCTGGTCTTAGAAAATGGCTTGTCTTTTTAAGTGTCATTGAAAAAAAAGCCCTTGCATTTTTCTCAACGGAGCCTTTCCAAACCTCATAACGAGCCCCCATAATGCCTTGAATGCCATCATTAACCCCTGAAGCAAACGGTGCACTCGATTTTATTAAGTTACATTTAATTACACCTAAGAAAAGAACTTAATACTCTTTGCATTTCCCTCTGAGCTCCCATTCACCTTGATAGGGGAGGGGAGGCAGATTTTCTGCAAGCCTAAGCTTCCTGATTGGGTTACACAGAGGGAATAATGAGTGCTTTTCTGTTGTCTCAGCTGATCTGAAGTTAAGCTCTCTGGAGCGGGCATTCACTGACGCCGCGCCGCATTTACATATACATGAGATTCAAAAAGACCTTTTGGCTCCTGGATTAGTTCAGCCTCTTCATGGGCCCTGGCTACCTTTCCGCATCACTAATGCTTTATAGGACAGCTTGATCGGACAATAAACTCCATGGACCTTTGATCTGGAGTTGACGGTCAAAATGTCCATTGAGATTTTAAGGTTAAGCGACCTGTTCAAAGAACAGCGTGTTTTTATTTGACCACAGCTTACATTTACATGCAATAAGGAACTCCTAACCACTATTTGTGTTAGTAGTAGTTCACCTAATTGTTAGTTACTTATTTATAGTATTTATATGACAGCAATAGTGTATATAGCTTAGTGTATTTCACATTGGACTTTTTATTTTATGTATTAGATGCACTTGTGTGAAGAACCTTAAGTGAATTGCAAATGTAATTATGTCAGCCATCTCATGAAGTAGCCATTCAGCATGCTGATAACACATCATGTGATCACATGGATGAACATTATTTTAATTGATTGAGTTTATCAGGTCAGTGGGCAAAAAAATATTGAACAGTTGGGCACGGTTGGTAGTTTTTCTCATGACATTCCCTAATTTTACACAAACCACCGATTCCAGAGGTTGTGTCCAAAGGTTAACACCTATTATAGAAGAAGAGACCAAGAGGCAGTATTCTATAAACTTGCAGTGTTGCTCTGACAGGATAAGAGAGCCATCGGTTTGCTGAAAAGTCACAAGGAAAAGCCCATCCTCATTGAGGAGACATGTGCATGTGCCGTATCTTGAACATCCTAAAAAACATTCAATTCTTCTTTATTTGGGCACAATGCTACCAATTATTTATGTGATTTTGGACTATATCAGCAAATTTAAATAAGTCTTCATCTTGTCCGGTGTATAAGTAACTCCTCACTCAAATATATAAGATCTTTGTTTTTTATGAGTTAAAATAAATACCAAGGTCCATGGTAAATATGGTCAGATTTTCCTATTAGGCTTTGTGTTACTGTCAAGTTGTATGGAAATTGTGTTGCAGCTCACAACATGCAACCAGTCACATGAAAGGTTCCCCATGTAATTTTTTGATGAAAATATAAGTGTTTCCCAGAACATCAAACATTAAAACCACAAATCCTGAAGGAACCTTTATTTTAAAGTTTTTTTTTTTAAAGTTTATCTATTATTTCAGCATTTTGGTGCCATTTAGTTTCAATGTGAATTTTATATGCAGCTGTTCTGTCTGTGGTTTTTTGGTTACCTAGCAAAAATACAAAGTCTTTAATAGTATCAGAGGCAGGTGCGCCGTAAGTGTGATCTCAGTCCTATTTACCCCAGTGTTACACACTCACACAGTGTTAGACAATACCTCCAGACTACTCATCTCTTTAACTTGCTCTGCTTCTCCACTGACATTACATCACCTGCCAGGCAAGTCCAGACACTGTCACATCTGGTGAATCACAGAAAAGAGTTTTTGTCCTTAACATCTCATCTTCTCCTTGTAGAGAATTGCTTGTGAAACTCAAGTAAAGGGCTGTTAGATCAGTTGCATCTGCAGGAGAGACTCTAGGGGAACGTGACAGCAACAAACAGATGAATGAATCTGCTCTGGAGGCCATCCATCCTCAGCCCTTGTTTACACAATAACACTGTTCCTGTCCCAGAGCGGAACATGCTCTTGTTTTGGTGGTTTGTTTGTGAGCATGTTTGAGTATTTTGCTGTGGTTCAGTGTAGAAATGTTTCTGTAGAGGTTAAGAGCTTGAGTTGGGGCGGTGTATAAAGGATTACTGAATTCTTTACACACACAGCGAGGGCCGTGACCCCTTTTGTAGAACGGACGCTGCCCTCTGACCTGATGAAATGGTGGGTGACACCAATTTCCCGCCATTGAAAAGGGTGGAGTTCAAAAGCCCCTTCACCCACAATGTCTTAAATAATCTCTGAGCATCATTGTACTTCAATTTTTTTACAAACATCAGTTCTGGGCACGAGACTTTGATGCCTAAAATATATTCTAAGAACATTCTGCTTTAGTTTGATCTGAGCTAATTTTTTAATCTAAGTTTTGAATCCAATCCTGGTTGCAGCCTAGAGACGTTCTATCCAAATCAAGTCCAACAGCCACCACTGACTAGGTGCAACGCTGCAGTCTTACAGTTTTTCTCAATTGCTAAAACACTATAACCAGTCTTTTGAACTAAAATTTCAAAACTATAACGCCCTTTTTG
>JBBPCY010000130.1:21448972-21463284 GCA_037974405.1 Brachyalestes nurse | reverse complement strand
TTATATATATAAATTATATATAAATTAGTTATGACTTATTTATATTGGTTCTGTCATCATCATAAAATGTTCACATGGTGTAAAGAGCAACCTATGTTTTTAAATGAGAAAAAAGACTTAAAAAAAATAGATTCATTGACAATGGAGTCATTATACTAGAAGCTGAATTGGATATAAGAGCTAAACATAATAAATGTAAATATAATCTAAGGACCTCCATTCACTGCGGCACTAATGTGACCCGCTCTCAGAGCACTGTTGTTCGATGTGTGAATGGCGGCGGTGGTGGTAAACATGTTATTCTCTCGACAGAGTGTTATTTTGCGTGGCGACTGTGGAGAACCCCAGACTGAAGCAGCTTTTTTGTAAGCCAGGGCTTTTCATCTCCCACAGAAAAAAAGCACCAGCATTTTTGCCATATTTTTGGCCGTTTCGCTTTTAATGTTGGCTCAGCGAGCCGCTGTGGTTCTTTGTCCAGAAACATGACCAAAAGTATACGGCTTGATGTGTGGTGGTGCACTCTCTTTCTCTTTCTCTCTGTTTCTCTCTCTCTCTCTCTCATTCTCTCTCGATGTTGGTGGGTATATGTGTTCCGGTGTTTGTGTTGATTGTAAGGTTAGGCACAGATTTACTCCAGTAGGGGCCATTAAAACACCCTCTCATTTCTTTTATAGACAGAGAGTTATTTTGGTCCCCAAGCGTGTCGTCTGAAATACCCAGACATCACAAAATGAGAGGGCGTGAGAATTCACACACATGCACACACACATGCACACTCAAACATTTGCCTATAACATGAATTCTTCTATTGAAAAACATTTGAAGTTTGGAATGCGAGCTTTGTGGTTTATACATCTGAGAAAAGTCTTTAACAAGAAAAAGGTGTGGATGCACCTGTAACCAATCACACGCTTCTCTCAGCTAATTCCTCTGTACTGGGACGGCCCGAAACACTGAGGGGAAACAGCCCCCTTTGCGTCATTGAAGCGGATGTTTTTAGACAAACTTTACGTCTGTGTGTTACCTTCCTTCCTGCCCCTCTTTGATTCGACACAGGAGGAGTGTAACAGTGTGATGTGATTGACAGATAACTTCACACATAGAAAGTCTGGCGCCGTGATTCCAGCAAGAGTGCTTAAATGGAGCTACACTGTTCACAGTGTTCGGGGCGTCAAAACATGTCAAACTGTCTTCCAGAGATGAAAAAATACACTTCAGCACCATGTACTGTACAAAGAGACTCTGTCTGTGTGCAAGAGAGCGTCTGAACGAGGGAGAAGTGTGTCTGAATGTGTTTTTGGCCGGCGAGGCGTGTGAGAATGGAGACAGGCTAAGATAATTAGACACCTGGCCGTGGTGATAGAGCTCTGTGTGTGTATGTGTGTGTGTGTGTTGTAGAGTGGTCCACAGGTGCTTGATGGCTCTTTTGATGCCTCGCAGAGTGACAGATCGGCATTCACACCCACACACTGTCTAAGCATCACAGCGAGAGAGAGAGAGAGATAGAGAGAGAAAGATGGATATAGAGACTGTGAAAGATAGAGGGAGAGAGAGGGAGAGAGAGACCTTTAATAAAAGGAGCTGGCAGACAGTAGTTGGCCAGGCGAGGCTGCTCGTTAAGTGAAGTGTCATTCATTCTCACTCCCCCTGTGAATGCAGCATAGTAATTAAGCCAAATAAACACACAGAGCTGCTCTCAAGGGATGCACTATCAAGAAAGCATGTGGAGAACACTCTCTCCAGGGAGGGCACACACATTCACACGCACAGATTTGTCACGGGTCGGACCCTCACACAGGAGCAGCAAGTCAGTTAAAGAAATAGTCCCAAAAAAGCTACTGATGCTAATGATGAATAAAAGTGATCTCTTAGCATTACACAAATATAGTCACGCTAATTGGCACTTAATAATATCCATTCACTGTTAGCCAGGTTAGCACATTTGCTCAAGTGGTACCATCCCCTAGAGAAAGACCCGTCAAACAATCTCGGAGACGGAGATCCGCCAGATCCGGGGTGCGGTTGTTAAACGATTGCCAAGTGATAGATTCCCCTCTCTGTCTCTCGGCCCTCTAATTATACTGCCAGCCACCTCTTCACTCTGCCTTCCTGTCGGCTGGGGCTGAAAATTGCTCCTGTCAGCGCTATCGTCGCATTGTGCTCGTCTGTCTGCTTGCTTGGAGTCATCCCGACACCCATCCTAACTTTGCCAGGGGCCCTGAATGCGAAAAAAAGAAGAAGAAATAAACCCCTCACATGCGGTTCTAATGAGGTCACACTGAGATTCCAGTGGTGGCAGCCTTAACTATCCTTGACCTCACCACATTTCCCACGAATGTCTGTTCTTATTTTGTTTAATTGCTTCAAACCCTATAGTTCATTGAAACAAGACATTCTGTCAAAAGTGCAGATTCTGAACTTTCTCTGCAGACCACATTTGAGTTTGTAAGTAGAATAGGAGATATTTCATTATGATTAAATGAAAATGTTATTGTAGTCTAGGGTCTAATTTTGCCATTCTTTACAGTGTTCCCACATCTTTATCAGCATTTGACACTGAAGCAAACAGAAAAAAAGTTGGAAGCGCAGATGTAATCTGCATGCAAATGTATTTCATGTTGCTTGCAATGTAATTAACTGTGTACTTATATAAATACATCTAAATAGTATAGCAGAATGACAGTAATGACTCTAGGCCCTGCATGAGGACACGCACCGAAAGCTCCTTCTCTGGTCATGTGTGGCTGAGGAGGAGCTGGCTGGAGGATATGAAAACAGTGCCCCCTGCAGGCAGCCGCCTGTGTGTGCAGCCCTGTCAGAGGCCTGTGGAAAAGGGCGATCCCGTCGCTGATCCTTGGCGAAACAACAGCGCGCATCGTGGAGTTTAAAGAGCTCGTGAAACAACCTGATAATTACTCGCTGCAGGGTAATTACCAGGGCCTCCCGTCTCATTACCCTGCCCCACGGCCTCCTGGGATTGATTGAGATGGGCGGCACCAGGATGGAGGAGAGACTGCGAGTCGTCGGAATTCGGCCTAAATCTTCCGAAATAGACAATCCGCGCCGAACCGCACTGGACGTGGTCTAGAGCAAGCCTGTAATAGCCGCTGTGCGCTTGTTGTCGGGGGAAGTGCCGGATGGCAAAGTGCCAAAGTTGTGTGGTGGATGGGAATGATTATACGAGGAGGCATGTCTGCTGCTCTCTCTCTCTCTGTCTCTCTCTCTCTCACTCTCACTCTGTCCCGCTCACCCTTCCCGATCTGTTCACAGCTCTGTCCCAGTCTTAGCCACTAACCCACAGCAGTTAACTATAGTTACGCTTTCTCTCTCTCTCTCTTTCTCTCTCTCCACGTACCTCTCATCCTCTCCCTGTCACTCCGTCTGTCTTGCTTTTCCTACTCTCCCCTTTTTTCCTTCCCCTCTAGTCACATCCTCCTCCGTCTTCTTCCTCCCTGCCTTTATCCAAATAACCCTGAACCAGATATGATGGTCATCTGAAGTCCTGCAAATGTACTTGATGCATCCTGGGTGACAGGTTTTTTGCTGTTCTTCACAGACCTTTTCACTGAACTGTTTAATGTTCATGTAACTAGATGGCCTAGATGGAAACTGTAACTGTTCAGGGGAGAGGAGAGCATTCCTGACTTTTACTGTAATGAGATTTGATTCCAAATAATTTTGGATAATTTATGTTGGTACAATCATCACAAAATGTTTACACAATGTACTTTTTTTAATTGTCTGACAAAAAACACCTCAAAGTGTAAAAGAAATTAGATTAAGCTGAGTGAGTAAATCTATTGAACTATAAATAAGTTAACAGAATGTAAGATACAGATTGCTGCTACTGTTACTACAACTCAGCTCATTAAAACTCGAACACAAGCTCATGTCTTTAAAACAGGTTTGTTTTGCAGCAAGGTTTTGATTTTGATGGTATATTTATGTGTTTGTACATCTGGTTCTCATGCATTGTATATCTAGTTACTACTGCAGTCAGCGTGTGCAGTGGGACAGGATATGGCGCACCTGTCTCAGAATATCAATATCCATAGAAAAGCACTTTTGGAGGCACTGGATTTCATGTTTGAATGCATTTGAGTGTGTGTATATGCGTGTGTGTCTAAAAGCATGGTTGAGAAAACTTTGAGCCCCATCCCAGTGCGGCTATGTGAAATCCTAAGGCCCGTCCTTCATTCTTCTCTAACAGCCCTCTAGTCAAAGCCACATGTGGGACCACAGACTTTCTCCCTGTAGCATCCTATCCATGGGTGATGCTAACAATGTCCAAATTAGCTGTTCTCACACGAACTCCCTCTCTTTCTCTCTCTCTCAGTGCAAGTGTATAATCTAGGACAGTAGGAAAGGAGAGTTGGGTTTTGCCTCAGCAGTGTCTGTGGCTGTAGGGCTGCTTTGAGCAGTCTCTGTGGTTAACTTGGCATATCCAGAGCACATTCAGGAGTAATTAAACACTTCCACACAGAATGTGGCACATGCATGGACTCTCAAGGATAGAAGCACAACAGCATACTAAAAAATAAAGAAGCCAAAAGTGATACCTTCTTTAGGGCTATGCCAAAGAAGAACAACTTTCAGAAGCTGGTTCATTAAAGAATGAGCTGCCTGAGCATAAACAACCTTTAGATTAAAGAGCCTCTACATAATCTCAGGGCGTTGTATCATTTAAAGATTTTTCAAGAAAAACATCCAGGAGCCTATTTTTAAAGAAAGGCCTTGGAGATAACTAGTTACATGAATGCTTTTCATGCAGGATAACATATATTAGAATATATTAGACAGTAAGTGAACCATCAGTCCTTGAAGTTGAAGTGTTGGAAGCAGGAAAATTAAGCGAGTGTATGGATCTAAGTAACCCTAACATAGTCCAAATTGGGATGGCTGGACACCTGCGTCTCTAGAATGGTAGGTGCTGTGGGATCTTCTAGGTATGCAGTGGTTAGAGCCAACCAGAAGTAGTCCAAGGAAGAACAACCAGTGAGCAACTGCTGAACATGGGGTCCCATGACTCACTGATGTACATGGGAAGGGAAGGCTAATCTATCTGGTCTGATCCCACATTAGACATAGCCACAGACCGGTCAGATAACCCATGCTGTCCACTGGCCACTACCAAAAGCAACTGCTATGGATAGGACTGGACCATGGAGCAATGGAAAAAGGTCTTATGGATCACATTCTTTTACATTATGTGTGTGTATCGCATACCTGAGAAAAAAATGGCCCCAAGAAGCAAATACATGCAATAACGGATTCAGTATAGAGACCAATTAAAAACCATTATTTGTGTTAATAGTAAAACACTCTGCAGTATTTATACCCCAGCATTTGTATATAGAATGGCGTATTTCACAGAATATTTTGCATAGAGTATTTCTGCAGAGTTTTATTTTTTTTATATTTTTATATATTTATTATATTTTGTGTTGTTCTCGTCTCTGTGTCTCTGTGCAGTCGTAACATAAGCAACTTCCCCTGGGATCAATAAAGTTTTCTGATTCTGATTCATTGTGAACAAAGTTCTGCTGGGAAACCTTGGATCCTGGCAATCATGTGGACATGGACCAATCATGTGGACGTGGACCAATCATGTGGACATGGAAAAAGCACCCTACCACACTTCAAAAATAGTTCATATGTTCAAGCTGTTGACTTGGCCTCCGAATTCCCAGAGCTCAAACCAATCAAGGATCTATGAGACATGATGGACAAACTAGTCCAATCCATGGAGGCCCCACCTTACCACTTATCCGCTCTGTCTTGGCGCCAGATATCACAGCACACTTTCCTATGGAGTTCATGCCTCGATGTGTCAGAGCTGTTTTGGCATGCTGGAGTTGACCTGTACAACATTAGGCAGGTGGTTTTTATATAATGGCTGATCAATGTATATTTCTTCATGCTCTGACTCAACAAACACATGCAAACTTTTGCTGGGGCAAAAATCAACAGAAGCATGGAGCAGGAAGTCAGTTTCGAATATGGTCGAGTCCGCCTTGAAACGTTTGTAATTTCAGTTGTTTATCTCCTGGCAATCTGACTTAGGGTCTCCACATTGATTGCACCGTTGACTGGAAGCTCTCAGCTAAGCCATAAATCACTGCTATTCATGGAAAAGGCGCCTTTTGATTCTGACAAGTGAGCGGGCGTCTTTCTGCCATGCTGATCCTGTTTCCTGTTGGTGTCACTGGGCGTCCAATGACCCCATGGGTGTTCGCTTTCCCTCATGCCTATCACGAGCTGTCCATCAAAACATGCTCACCCGAGCGTGCGCTCTCATAGGCCGGCGTCCAGATTTGTTGCTGTGGTGACCGACAGCTGTATGCATGAGTGAAACTTTTTTTTAGAAATACAAAACTAGAGTCACAATAGTAGTAAGGTAATAATGCTTTAGTATGATACTTTAGTCGGGTAATTCAACTGATTTAATTTTGTAGTGTTCAGATCAATTGTAAACATTGATAAACTCTTAGTGAAATTGGTGTTTTCAGTGTATTAACTGGTGTAATAAATTACACCAAAATACAATCATTTCATGTTGCACTGAATAATTGTAAGAATCAAAACTAGATCAAATCATGTAATGGAGAAATGTGAGATTTCTTGATGTCATGAATTGTTTCCTAAAGAATTACAATCAAATCAAGTAGAAATTTCAGATTTCATGTTGCAATTAATCATTTCAACTAAATGGAGTCAGGGTGAAGTTTAAGATTTCATTTTGTACGTAACTGTAGTCACTTATCTATAGTATTAATTTCCCAGAATTAGTATATATAGTATAGCATATTTTGTGTAGATTTTAGTATATTAAATGAAACGTTATATATTTTATATTGTTCTTGTCTTTGTGTCACTGTGTGTCTGTGCAGTTGAAATATAAGCAATTTCCTCCAGGATCATTAAGGTTTTCTGATTCTGATTCTGATTTCCTAAAGTCTCACAATTGAATCATGTGGTTGTCGACTCTGGAATTTACACCCGTGTTCCCAAGGCTTACAGTAACATTCAAAACTGCATGTTAAGCAAAGCTCCAAGTTTCCAGTGCGCCCGACAGCCTCCGGCACCTGGTGTGTGTTGGTCTGCTGGCGTGGCGGCACTGAACAAAACCGCACCACACACTCAGTGCAGCAAGCGCCGGAGAGGAAGCAGGGAGAGATGGAGTCCAAAACTGTGTCAGGCAGAAGCACGAGGTCTGAAGTGTGCCATTGTTTAGGCTTAAATAAACAGATAGCTCCCAAAAGCACGTGAAACAAGGCTTTACTCTTTATTCCATTTTCCAGTCTTTTTCCAGCCTTACTGCCTGGGGTGGACTGGAGCAGACTCAGAGGAGCCCTAACACATACAGTGTGCAGGAGTTGGCTTTTATGATTGATTGACAGTGAAATTCAGTGATCTTCTGGGATATGTTTATTGTAATATTTCTTGCCTGCTTCACTGATTTTAGTGTGATGTACTGTACATGAGAAAAGAAAGGTGTGTTGGATGGTTTATTCACTGTAGGCCTCATTAGAGAAGAAAAAAAACCTGCAGTGTATTTGCACACTCTTACCAGGTCTAGCTCATCTGAACAGTGGAAGATGACGGAGAGTCTTTGGGGAAATTCATTTGGAGGAAATAAATCAAGGAGATGTTTATTCTACAGCCTTAAAACTAAAGTTATCAATAAGGGTTCTTTGAAGTGATGCCATGGAGGGCTCCAGCTTTTTCCAGTTCACTGCCCACCTGCTTATGAACAGAAAACAGCCCAAAGGATCCCAAAACTCATATTTTTGTGTAATATGTGTTGCATAAAGTTCTGTGTATTGCAATGTTAATTCACATTCACACATGCAAATGTTTTTTTTTTATTTGTATGTTTTTATTTACATTTTTATGACTTAGAATGGCCCAGCGGTTTAGAAACCCTAAATATTTGTCTGTTTATTTAAGCTAAGATAAAGAATAAGCAGACAAGTCTTTAAAGGTCTATGTGAAGTGTGAAGAACATCTGAACATTCCCGTTCCCGTTCTAAATCCTGAGGCTTATTATTTAGTAACATTTGCAAAACAAGCAAGCTGGCTGACGTATTACATTTTCTGGACTTCCCTGGACTCTGGATATTTAAGAGGTTAGGGGGTTGAAAGAATGTCCAAATAATGTAAAAGTTATTTATATTCTTTAGGTTTTTTCCTATAACTGTGTTTCCAAGCCAAAAACATTTAGAGATCTTAATATAAAAGAATGTTCAAGAATATGTGATGTGACCATTGCATGATTTATAAGTTCTTTTTAAAAAAATTGCAAGTTCATTTATCATTTATACACCTCATTTATAAAGAGAATCCATCTAGGATCACCTGTTGAAAGGTTCTTTAGAGACCAACAAGTGATTCTCCAATGGCATAGCTCCAAGAAACCCATTTTGAAACCTTTATAGGTAAGAATGTAGAACTACATTCTACAGGGAGATGCAGGTCGAGATAAGCCCTGAAACCAGTGCACACCAGAGTGTGTTTGTGTGTGTATAAGTGTTGAAGGGTTGCTTCTTGAGATGACCTGGCCAACGCAGCTCTTCAGGAAAGACTGACTCTCTCTGAGAGTTCAAGCGGCAGTTTTTAATAGAGAAAGCTGCAGCTCTCACCACTAACACACTTAAGACTAACTTGGAAAGAGAAAACTTAGAGGTAGAAGGGATGGTGAGATGGAGAAAGAGGAAAAAGACATAGGAATAAGTGTATAACCTCAGAAATGAAGGTGTCAAAACAATTATTGGGAGCAATATGATTGAAGAATAGTTTTTAGTTTATTCATAAACTAACGGACATTAGCTTAACATGGATTGTCTGGGGGTCCTATCAGGACAAAGTTGAGAAACACTAGTCTTTCAGTGGATGGTTGTTTCAAGTACTATGTTTGCAAATGAGATGTCCAAATCCAGATGATCTTTAAAGATTAAGGAACCTACATATAATATAAAGGTACTAATAATTTTTCTTTCCCAGAACTGTATACCCAAGCTAAGAATCATTTAAGAACCTTTGTGTAAATACTACAGCTGTACACACTATTACTGTACATCTGCTCAATTTGATTGAGTTATAAGTGGATTGTCTCCTATCTTTTATGCATTTTGGTGTTTCTATTGGCACCAACATCAAGAAAAATTCCTACATCTGTACTTGGCATTGAAAGAGTCAGATTCTGATTCTGAAAGTGGTGTGATGAGAAAGCCAGGGTGACTTTCACATCCTGAGAGCTACTTAGCTGATCAGATTGATTACCAGCTCTTCTAGTTAGAGCCTGATGTAACCCATCACTCTCTGATGATCTTAACACACCTCCAGCTTTCCCTGACTTTCATCAGCTTCCTCCATGCGCATGCAGACCATCCACCCAACACGGGGATACACTTCATTTACAAGACTATTGGTGGTCTGTTTGTTAAAAAAACATTTGAACAAGTGCTTGTTTCATTTTGCGGATCACTGGGGGTGTGTTTGCTCATTCATTAGCCATTGCACATTCATTTCCGCTCCACTGCTGCGCAAACCCTTGAACATCCAGTTGGAATTCATACTTGTCAGGGGTGAGAAGCACAGTGTGTCATGGGTGCCTGCTTTTGTGTGGAAGTGAGAGGGCAAAGTTTTGTGTGTGGCAGTAAGGGGGGTGAGGTTTGGTGTGCTGAGATTTCTGGATTTTTATTTTTTGCCGAACTTATAGATGACTTATAATCACCAGTTTTTAATGCCTTAAACCAATAAGTAATCCTAAAAGAGTTCCAAACTGAATGCTATCTAAGGTGAACATACAGTGTCACTGATTCTAAGCACTGCTATTCTGAAACACTGAAAGTTACTTGTCTCCTAATGGTGTTCTCTGGTGGAGAATTCTCTGCCTGCTAAACATGAGTGATTAAGTTACAATTTGAAGAGATGCTCAGCATCTAAAAACACAATATTAACTAGTTCGGTCACATATCAAATTATGTAACTGGTTAGATTAGCTTTGCTGCTAAATCCATGCTTGTTTTAATTTAAGTTTCACCACACACTGTCACTTTCTGCTGAATCAGACATTTAAAGCCTTTACACACCAAGCACTTTTTATCAAATAAACATTATTTCAAACAATAAAAGATTCGTTCAAACATGCATATAAAAGGTAGAATCTCAAGGCATAAATTAATTCAGCCAGTCACTAACAGTTAAGATGCTGGTCATGTGCTTGTTGATTGATGTCCTTTGCTTCATCATTGGTGGTGCAAGCATCCCTAAAATCAGCTCAAAAATGACTTACAGACTCGTGCTCACAGTTATTTACGCTGCAAGTCCATTTTTCATTTGATTTAAAAGTAAGGATGAAGGTGCTACACTTGCTTGGTTCTCCAGGTGCCTCTGCAGTGAGAGGTATTAGTTATGTTTATGTGCACTTGTTAGTGAATGGTTCTCAAGAGACAGGGACCGGAATGTTTTATACAGCCTCTGTGGAGAGATGCGCTCATTATTGTCCCTTCATCCTCATGGGAGCATTTAATATGCAGTGATAGATGCTTTCTCTCATCCCTCTCTCTCTCTTTCGCTCCCCCTCTCTTTTTCCAAGCACGCAGATGTCCAGAGTCTTCACAGAATCGAATGCAGATGGCTACTACAGCAGCATGTCAATCAGAGCTCCAGAGACAAGCCATAGTTTCTACATGTCACTGGTTGTTATGATTCATATACAGTCTGCACTGAGCATTCTCCGAACAGTGCAGAAATGTTGGCTTCACCTGTGGGGAGCGCAGAGGTGGTGGGAACTGACTGCAGTCTGGCAATGATTACAGAGCCTGTTATTCTTTTCTCTCTTCTCTTACTTTTCCCTCTATTCTTCTTCACCTCATTTACCTCTTCATCACTTCATCTCCATACATCAACTTGGTGCTTGAGTGTCTACATCCAGCTCTGGGTCAGCGCGAGCAGCTTAGTCCGGTTGCATCACTCTTGATGGTTTCATTTGCAAAGTGTGGGGTGAAGAACTTGACAAAATACATATTTTATGTCACTAAACGCTTGAATAACAATGCACATGTATATAGTATATAGGAACAGCTAGAAATGTTAATAAGGGAATGTGAATAATCAATTATGTCAAATATCAGCTATTATGAACAACTATTTCTGCTACCTATTATAAAAATGACAAAATGAGTCCTTTTACTTGCAAACTCACATGCAAATGTGACCTTTAGAACAATGGTCCTGTTCCATTAAGGAACTTTTCGTGTGTCTCTAAGGCAGTGGTCTTCAAAACAGTTCTCGGCTCTTCTTCTTTTCTGCTCCATCTATCTGCAGTGTGAATTAGGGCATGCTGAAGACTAGTTTGAAGACCACTGCTCTAAGATTCATAGCATTTTTCCGGACCAGTTTACTAGAATGACTTAGTGACTATCTTACACAAGTTCACTTGCGGCATAGTATATTCCATCTCTTAACAGGAGCCATTGAAACAAGATAATAGATATTAATCACTTCAGTGATTGCAATATATTTTAGACAGAAAACACACGAGAGAGTGTGCTACCATGGATAACATCATGATTGTGATTGAGATACTGGCACAAGGCCTATTATTCATGACTACACTCAACCTTGAGTGTTCTATTGCTATTGCACAACAGCTCTTACATGTAACATAAAGCCAAAATACGTAAAGATAAAAAGCCCTAAACATTGAATTATTTATGTTCCAGATTAACATAAATTGGATTACATTTTTTCACCAGAAAAGCATAGAAGGAGTTCATGTTTTGAACAAAGCCATGAAACTATTACGATATGAAGTCCAGCCCAGTTTTTTATTATGTGCAGATTTACCTTACTGTTGCTTAGTTCCAGCAAGCTTGCATTTTACAGGGCATGTTTGCTGAACTGTATTCTGTTCAGTTCTAGCTAAATCCAGTTTACTTCAGTTGCCAATTGGAAGGCTCACTTAGGGGCAGTGACAGGCTTGGAATTTGATACTGTCACACAGATTCTGACCAAAATATTATCATTTAAAGGGTATGTAACAGAATTATTTTTAATTATATTTAAATTTACTAAAGTAGAAGATTAATAAAAGTTGGCTACAGCAAAAAGTGAGTCGCTATTTAACTGTTGTGTAAAGAACCTTGACCGTTTGGTCCAAGTCATACAATTTTTTTGCTTTTTGGGACTATTACCTTCAATACAGGACAGATCACAGCACAGTGATGTGTTCCTGTCAGAGTTAGTAGGTGTGTTTGAGCAGGGAAATCATCTGGATTAGCTCAGTACTGGCCCTCCAGGTCTGAACTGGAGTGAATACCCTTGTAGACACATAACAAGCTGTTTGGCCATGCCTTAATTTTGAATAAAAGAATAAATCATTCAGCCAGTGATTGTCTTGGATATATTGAGAGTCCTGCAATGACTTGGTTAGGTGGGCAGTTTAACATTTCAGAAAATAAAAGTGTTTTGCCAAACTTCAGATCTTTTTGCTCTTGGCTTCTCCATCTGAAGGCTGAAAAGCTGGAGGAGTGTCTAATAAATGGTGTATGAAGTGTTTATACAATAGACTGTCCAACCTAGAGTAGAATGTGCTGCCTGTCTGCTAGAATGCTACACAGGTACACCAGGAGACTTAAAAATGTTTGATTCCAGTAAGAATGTTCATCTAACAAAGACACATACTTCTCTCTCTCTTTTTCTCTTTCTCAGAGATGCTGGACTCCAGTAATTTAGTGACGTTCACTGGACTGGCAAACAGTTCAGGGTACGACACGTTTCTAATGGACGAGGAGAGAGGGAGGTTACTGGTGGGAGCAGAGGACCATGTCTTCTCTTTTGACCTGGTCAACATTAACAGAGACGTAAAACAGGTGATAATCACTCAAACACACACACACACACACACACACACACACACACACACAAACACACACACGTACACATGAGTTTGCTCTACGTTCAGTTTTTAAAATATATATGAATGAAAATATATGAATGTTCCGGTGCTTAATTCAGAGTTTTTATTTGAGCTGAATAAATCCAATTCAGCTGCTTGTTACAGCATGAAATCATTTTTTAGATTACCATTCTGTCTTTCCAGAGATAATACCATGATCTGTGATATTCACATTATTGGAAATTGTAATGCACTCTAAACAGTGGAATAGGGCAGAAGGCATGGATTTTTGAAGTTTTAATTGATGTAAAATATTATTCTTGATCATCGAAACTATTTATCTTGCTTTCCCTTGCGTCATTCACACTATTTTCCTTGTGGATCGATTTCAGCCACAGTCACTGACTTACAAAATGTTACATTGAAAACACAGAACCCGTAGATGATTGCTAGTTGGGAGGAACCAATAAAGTTTGTCCTCTGAGACTGGTCTTGTAGCAGGTTTCAGAGTGGAATTCAGCAGAGTTGCAGGAAGGATTATGAGAGGGTTGTTTTCGTCTAGGTGGACGGCAGGGTGTGATATTGTGTTTGAGGGAGAGGAGAGGAGCGCGGGCCCCAGGTTATCACTGCTGACCATCTCCCTCTTATTTCCTCTTATCACATCCACATTCCCTCCTCTGCCTCCCTCGCTTTTTCCATCTGTCCATCTTCTTCTTCTGTGCTGTTTCTCGTAGCTTGATCAGATCTGCACTCCACTAATGCTTTCTCTCTTTCTCTCTCTCTCTTTCTCCCCTCTCCCCCCTTGCTGTTTGCCTCTCTGGATTCCATTATTTTAATTTCCTCACATTCTTTCTGTCTCTCGTTCATTCGCTCTGTGTCTTGAGGGCTGCAGACAGTCTGCATTACAATTCCATTAGTTCACCTGGAGAAGGTTAAGTGTGCTTTTATCTTACACACAGACACACACACACACATATACACATCCACACATTTACACACACACGTGCATGCTGACCTACTATAAAGGCTCAGTCAGCGTTGGTACTTACCTCAAGTTCTTGTAAGAAAATATACACTCCACTTCATCAGGCACACCTACAGTATCTACAGTACTATGCTAAAGACTACTGTACACCTAGGCACGCCGTTTTTCTGTGTCTTTTTGCTACCAGAGTCTTTTTCAGTGTCTTTTTGCTACCAGAGTTCACATTAGAATAAATGCAAACAAACAAGAAAGCAGTAAAAACAAGAAAGCACAAAAAAAAGATTTGTTCTGTTTGTAAAAAGTAGTTGATATTGTGTGAGCTGGTGAGAACACAGGTTCGGTTCCTGATTCCTCCTCGGTTCCTCCAGCCGTTGTTTGGATTGTGAAACTCCATCAGCAGCTCCTGATTTAATTTAATGAAGG